>JASPKZ010008344.1:1027500-1342500 GCA_030220185.1 Diploptera punctata
TTCCAAATTCCTTTTTGTTTTTCCTATATAAACTTTATTGCAATCTTCACAATTTATTTGATAAATTCCAGATTTCTTACTGTCTGGAACATTGACTTTTTATTGGTACTTAGAAGATTACCCAGACTAAATTTATTTATTGGTGCCAAAGAAATGTTGTATTTGTCAAAAATTTTTTGAAATTTCCTATGCATTTCAGGATGGTAAGTAATTTTCTTGCATTTTTTCTTTTCTTTGCAATTTTGTAGAGTAGTATATTCATTAAGTTTTTATTGTGTTTGAATTTCTTCAACTTATTTATAATTAATTCTTTATCAAAACCATTTAATCTAGCAGTGTTTAAGATATGTTTAAACTCTTTATTGAAATTTTCTTCGTTTAATGGTACATTTGTCAATCTGTAAATTAAGCTATTGAATATTTTATGTTGTTTAATTTAATTTAATTTATTTGTAATACATATTATACATAAATGTTATTGTTCTGCACTCCTTCTGTGTATGAAGTTTAATTATGCCAATTATCACTCTCCTCCGTGCGCGCAATGTGCTTAAAAAGGGGTACAATTTTTTTTCACGTATTAATATATGATTACTGTCGGTTTTTAAACTATTCATAAACTAACTAACTCACTGACACTCTTGAGCTCGTAGGTTCTTGGCCGCGCGGACATAAGCTCTCCATATGTCCCTATTCTGAGTTAATATTTTCCAATCATCCCCTGTGTAACCTACTTCCCTCAATTCATAGTTAGTTATTCTCTCACCTCATTCTTCACCTAACTTCTGGGCGCTTTCCTTATTTTTTTTCTAAGAAGCTTCCATTCTATTCTTTCATTTCACATGTCCTGCCCATCGCAGTCTACGAGACTTAACTATTCTTATTATATCATCCCTATTTTGAGCTAATGTTTTCGATCATCCCCTGTATATTCTACTTCCCTCAAATCATAGATAATATTATTCATCATCATCAACGGGCAATGCTCGTTCCGACTTCATAATGCATCAGCCCAACGTCTCTAGGTCTTCCAACATCACGTCTTCCTCTTGCTTGATAATTTCTTGCTAACAATGGATATCTCTCCTTACTCATTCCATCCATGTGATCAATCCATTTCTGTCTGTAATTCGTGACTTTATCCAATAAAGGCTGTACTTTCAATTCGGTAATATTATTCTCCTACTTAATTCTTGGCCTGCCTACTGAGCGCTTTTCATCTGCTTTTCCTACAAGGAGCTTCAATGCCCCTCTTTCATTCCTCGTTCGTGCTACATGTCCTGGCAGACTACGAGACTTAAGTCTTATTTTAAATGGTTTCCCATAAAGATCATTAGTTTACTGTAATGTAGCATTGTCCATTCGCCTGTGTGTTCATGCCGTGGCCAAAATTTTGTCTTAAGAACTTTATTCTCAAATGCTCGTGATGTTTTATTTCCCCTTAAAGTAGGCGTCCATGTTTCGCATTCATATCATATAATTGGGAGAATAACAGTTTTATATATTTTCAATTTAACGTTTTGAGTTACTATGCAGTAAATGAAGTGTTACCGGTATATGTTTATTAGCAATAAAACACAATAGTAGGCCCTACTACAGGGTGAACATTATTTAAACCGACAAACTCTGGGAGGTTGTAGGGGACATCAAAACAAATATTTTTCCCTAATGTCATTTTTTCCAACCGGTAGAGGAAGATTTCTCTGGCAGCAAATTAATTATACCAACAAACACTTTTGAATTTTTATTACCAAGAGACAACACATTAACACAACGCAATTACTTAAATTACAGTAGAGGTTCAAATATGCCTCAATTGCCATGTAAACAAAGTATACACCGGCGGATCATGTTCTGTCTAACACGAGCAAAAACTCCAGGAGTATCGTTAATTGCTCCTGCTGCTGCTACTATCCGGGCAACCAGATCCTTTTCTGATGCAACAGGAGTTGTGTAAACAAGGTTGCGAATCTCTCCCCACAAAAAAAATCCAAAGAGAGCATATCTGGGGATCGAGCAGCCATGGTACAGGACCACCTCTGCCAATGAACTTTTCTGAAATTCGTTGGTTCAAGAATCGACGCACACGACGACTGAAATGTACCGGCGCCCCGTCATATTGGAACCACACGCGTTGTCTTGTAGGGAGCGGGACGTCTTCCAGCAATTCTGGCAATGCTCTGGCGAGAAAATTGTAATAGTGCCTGCCATTTAATGGCCTAGGTAGGATATATGTCCCAATTAAGCAGTCCTCAACAACACCGGCCAACACATATCAGTGTACTCACTCCAGGTGTATCGCTCCATTAGTACACATATACAGTTCATTACTACACTGGTGGGCAAAAAACAATTCCTACCATCAACAGCAGTTGCAGTGATGACAACTGTAGAGCGTAATACGCCCTCTACCGGTTTAAATAATGCTCATAGGAAAAAATGACATTGGGAAAAATATTTGTTTTGGTGTCCCCTACAACCTCCCAGAGTTTGTCGGTTTAAATAATTTTCACCCTGTATATGCTAGAGTCTGAATCGGAACGAACAAGATGAAGTTTAAAAGTGCAGTCAAATTCCACTTCTTTTATGTAGTGTTTTGTGAAAAATACTGAGATCGATTATTTGAGCTTAAAATTCGTAATACTTACATAGAGTAGGCTTATAAGAGAAAACAAAAATAGTACAAACACTGGCTGGGCAAAATCCATATCAAAGAGAATAATTTAGAGTTGCTTACATTATTTTTTCATTTGTGCATTATATAATAATTTTTGGATAGTGGTTGTTAAGTAGTTAGGTTTGATTCCTAAAGAAGAAATTTAAAAAATCTTAATTTACAACTATATTTCTTAGATAAGTTAAGGGGAGATGTCTGTAGCGATGCAGCATCTTAGAAAAACATTCACCACTCCTAGAGTTTTACAGATAATTCAATTCAAATTTGGATACATATAGCTTATGAATTAAGCTTAATTTTAGTATAATTGTTTATTTTCCAGACATAATAATTTCTTCTTCCTTTCCAGGATTAGGTCAATGCGACCTGTTCCGGTCCCAAGTCCATCGTTTTCTTGGCCGTCCCAAAGATATTTTTCCATGTGGTTTGTAGGCGTTGATCTTTCTGGGTAATCTTGTATTGTCCATTCTGTCTAAATTTTCTTTCCATTGGTATTTGTGCTCGTCTAGTTTATCGAGTATTGAAAATATCTCCAGTCCATTTCTTACTGATTCATTGTGTAATCTATCCATGCGTGTACATCCTTTTAAGGATCTTACAAATTTCATTTCAGTGGCTTGAATGTGTGAGATATCTTTTTTTTGTAAGTACCCAAGATTCAGACCTATATAAAAGAACAGGAACAGCCGTAATTTTATAAATTTTATAAAATTGAGTTTCTCTTCGAGTCTTTCGGAGTATTCTTCTTATGGTGCCACACATCATTTGATATCGGTTTAATTATTGTGTATATCCCAATCATAGCTATATATTATATCTGAACCAAGATAATAATTTCCATCCAGTAATGAAAAAATACCTTTATCAATACGGGTACACTTTCCTCAAAAACTACTTAACCAATCAGAATGTAACTTAGGACAGGTCATCACGGTAGTATGTTCAATCATTTGATGATCAATGAAGTAGATATGTCAATTTATTTGTGATATATATATATATATATATATATATATATAACAATATAAGTGCGCTTTTAACCAACTTTGCAGTTACACCACCTGTCGGGATTGGGATTTTAAATATGGATCATACACTTTTTTTTTGCCCACACAAGGACATAGAGGTTCTCCCTGAATCAGGGATCACCTCAGTGTCAGTTCCTTTTCCGAGAAAACACGAATCAGAATAGTTTATAACTTGTGGCTCGTTCTAACAAACGTAACAGGCCATTTGCGCTACAATACTTACTTACTCACTGGCACTATCGTACCCGTAGGTTTATGGCCACGCGGACATAAGCTCTCCATATATACCTATCCTTAGCTAATGCTTTCCAATCATTCCCTGTATAATTTACTTCCCTCAAATCATAGTTAATGTTAAACTCCCACCTCATTCTTGGTCTACCAACTGCGCGTTTTCCCTCTGGCTTTCCTACAAGAAGCTTCCATGCAAGTCTTTCATTCCCCATACGTGCAACATGTCCTGCCCATCGCAGTCTACGAGACTTAACTGTTCTTATTATATCTGCTTCCTATAAAGACCATGTAGTTCGTTGTTATGTAGTCTTCTCCATTCACCTGTTTGTTCATCTCTCTTTGGTCCAAAAATTTTCCTAAGTACTTTATTCTCAAATACCCGCAATCTCCTCTCCTCCCTTAAAGTAATAGTCCATGTTTCATACCCATATAATATAACTGGTAGAATAACAGTTTTATATATTTTCAGTTTAACGTTTTTTGAAAGGAGTTGGGACATCTAGAGTCTTTGAAATGCATAATAGCACGCATTTGCAGAATTGAGCCTATGTTTAATTTCTTTGTGCATCTCATTCCTATTTGTGATTATTGTTCCTAGGTATTTGAATTCAGCCACTTCCTCAAAATTTCCCTCATTTGTCATTAGCAGTCAATTTCATTATATAATGCATTTCTACGTGTGACCATATATTTAGTTTTATTGATATTTACTTCAAGTCCTAATTTCTTAGTATTACTCAATAGAGTGTGCATATTGTCCTTTAGTATCTCCTCGCTATCGGCCAGTAGTACTACATCATCAGCATAAACTAACAGCTTATTAGTACCATTGAGTTGTCTTTCCCATCCTCTAAAGATTTGATGGCATGCTCTAGTACAAAATTAAATAGTAGAGGAGATAGTGCATCTCCTTGCTTCAACCCATTCTGGATTTCAAAAGTGTCCGAAAACTGTTTGCCTACACGCACCCTACTCTTTGTGCCATTTAGACACATTCGTATCGACATGTTTATCATCAGTTTCAATTTTTTTTTCTTTATGTCAAAGCTAACACGTTATGTAAATAATGACGCAAGAAATTAGGTATATCATATAATAGGCCTATCCTTGAATTTTATATGGTGCGTCATTTCAACGAGGAAAAGTTGAGTAAAAAAATCTTAAAGGCAGTAGCATATCAATTCAAGTAAATACTTGACACTAAGTGGAGTGCCAGCTAATTATATCTCGTGTATGGAAAATTGGAACATAGGAGGTATTTATTTTTCATATTATTTATGTCATGGTGCGATTAATGTTTTTTTTTTAATTCACAAAGTTTCAGTTACATAGTTGGTCCTTATTAAAAATCTAATATTTAAAAATGAATGTATGTATGTTTGTTTGTTTGTTTGTTCGTACTTTATGCGCGGTCATACCGTTGATTCATTTGTGATGGGGCTTTTTGAAAAATGTTCAGGAGATTTCCGAGATGAACATAGGCTATAAGAGAGTTGTGATACTCAACTTCTACACCCTTAAAAATCGCCGTTTATTGTGGAAAACGTGAAAAAGTAGCTCTTTGGACGCTTAAATGGCTTACGCTGCCTAAACTATAACAAATACACAAAATTAATGTACACAGAATTGAATATCTCAAAAAGCTCTATAAAAAAGTCTGCGACAGCATATGTTTATATCTTACGGAAAACTCACAATAACCATTTTTGTCTTTCATTGATGCCAAGAAGATCGAGGCAAGTAGTAGTAATTCCTGTGCAAGCATAGCAGCACATGGCGAATTTTGTCTTTTAGCTCATTAATGCCAAGAAGATCGAGGTAAGTAGATTTCCGGGCAACACCAGGGAATCAGCACGGGGAATCTTAAAATAATTACGATATTTATTTATTTATACAAATGCGGGGGACTTGACAGGAGTCATTGTCCATAATTATGAGAAAACAAAAATATATACAATAAATTAAAACAATAGAACATTATAGCAAAACAGAAAGTTTGGATCTTGCTTCCCAGTATCTATCCTTCAGCAGAGTGAAGTGCCTGATACTGTAGCAGGTGGTTTCTGTCCATGTTGTGTTCGTCCGATGTAGATGAGCTGCAAGACAATCATGTCCTGTGTTTAGTCGAAAATATGATATCCTTTCGAGGTGCATCTGGTGTAGTGTGTATGGTGATTTTCCACTGTTTTTCTTGAATTCGGATCTGAAGATTGGTTGAGAATGTGTTTTTTATCATTTGTTTGATACAGTTTATTGCTGAGCGATAATATGTGTTTAAATTAGGTTGCTGTAAACACATTGATCCTCGTTTTGCCAGCATATCGGCTATCGGCTATTTCATTTCCATTGATTCCGCAGTGAGATGGTATCCATGTAATACTACTGTCTTATGTTTTTGATAAAGGTCAGTGAGTAGTTTATAGCAATCTACTACGTCCTTGCTTTAAGCTGATTTGAATGATGTTATTGCTTGTATGGCAGCTTTGGAATCAGATACCGTAGAATGACGATATGGTCATTGATTTGTTGACGGCATATGATTTGTGAAAGTGCAGTATGAATTGCCTTTATTTTTCCATCAAAAGTCGTTTTATTTGGTCCAAGAGGAGTGTATAGAGAGAAGAGTGAGCAATGGATTCCAGCTCCCACAGGGCCATTGTGATGGAGCTTAGAGCCATCTGTATATATAATAATTACGATATACATTTATAATTATTTTTCATTTTACTTATTCAACTAATCATAAGAAGTACATTAATTTTTGTCTTTCAGCTCATTTATGCCAAGAAAATCGGGATGAGTAGACTCCCGGACAACGCCGGGTAAACAGCACGGGCATCTGAAATTAATTACGATATAAAATTTTCCTTATACGTATTTAACTAAACATAAAACACATTTTATTCGTATTTCAGCTCATTTATGTGAAGAAGATCGGGATAAGTAGATTCCCGGTAACGCCGGGTAATCAGCACAGGATATCTAAAAAATATAAACTTATAATTATTTTTCCTTTTCTACTTATTCTACTAAAGATAAAAGCACATTAATTTTCATTTATTTATGCTAAGCAGCGAACGCCGGGTATTAGCTAGTAAGTAATAAACGGGACCGGGATTTTGAAGACATGTCATCTTATAATTGATGCAATAAAATTCGTGTAACTCGAACACTCTAAAACTGGCGGATCCATGACGTCATTGTTGTACTTCGGGAAACAAGAGGTGAATTGCTACTACTAACTGATTCAAAATATACATTCGCCTGTTACAAACAACAAAGACAGCGTTTTCCTCCATGTCTATACTAGGGGTTGGAATGTATGTGCAGAAGTAGCCCTTAGGCTATAAGACGACAAATAAGTAACGGTCCCCACCCATTAATTTACAGTGCGCGACGTATACACAAGCACAAAATATGTATAACAGGCTAGTTGAATATTTAATAGCTGATTATTCCTTGTGCTAGAGGAAGACAACCTTGATTACAAATTACCTGGTGCTCCAGGTTGGGAGTTCTAACAATGGGCCAGGAGTAATTGTAAACCTCTGGCGACAGATCACTTTAGTTGAAGGAGAAGTACTGTAGTGTGGGATAAAAAAATAGTCCTTGTATTACAAAGTCCACTGCTGTGGTCTCGAGGTAGCGTGCTGCCTTGTCACTCAGCGGGCCCGGGTTCGATCCCCGGTCGGGGCAGTTTTCCTGGGTGAGGTTTTTATCGGGGTTTTTCCTCACCTGTATGACAAATGTCAGGAAAACTTTAAGGCCCAAACGGTCCCCGAAGTCATATGGCCATCATCCTTATCATTATCATTACCATCATCATCCTTCACCGGTGTGGAAAGAAACGGGAAGCTACCACACCTACACAATTCCCTAGTAAAGCTGCAAGCATAGCATGAAAATGCTATGATTGCAGTGAAGGACCTGCCGTCGGGCAGAATTACTATGGATGGATGGATGGTATTACAAAATTGTTCAGTATAACTAATCTCATAATATTACAAAATAATGTAAATTATTTTTAACAAATGTACAAAAATTATAAATACAAATATTGTGTTCAAAATATAAATTGTCCACCTCATTTCATAATATACTCTTCCTTAGAAACAAAATACCATCTTCTTCTTCTTCTTCCAATAGTATATTACGATGCGAGGTTGGAAAGTGATATTTACAGAAACGAGGAAAATGTTTAAAAACCGAGCAATTGCGAACTTTTTAATTTCCAATATTCTGTAAAACACTTCACAAACGTGCGTTGTACATTATTTTTTGCGCGACTGTGTTTTAAAATAATAACATCTTGTTGGACATATTTGCGTTAATTATATACAACCCACAGAGTACCAAAGAAGAAAGTGGACAAGTTTCGCGTACATGCCATAAGCGGCGCTAGTGTAGAACAACTAACGTCATCTAAATTTTTTCGATTTTTTCTGGTACTAATATGAAATCAGCACCGCCTAGTGGTAAAATTATGAATTATAATTATATAGCGCCATCTGCTGAATAATCATGAAATTGAACTTTTATAGGAATAAATAACGTATTAATTAATCTTAAATTATGGAATTATTTGTACCCAGCCTCGTAGACCTAAATATTTTCTTTAATTTTAACAGAAGGGAAGAATGGAAACAAATAAAACATGTTAATTTATTTTCGTTTATTAAAATTAGAAAAGTGCATTATGAGCTATTTTAATAAATTTGTACAATTGACCTACCCCCGTATTCTCACATACATATTTTATACAATATTAATTAAAGAACCTTACATCTGAAGTCCATTATAAAGTCACATTTTCAAAATGTTTATTAGAAATGGCTGTACACTAACATCACTCTTCCTAACCTAACAAATCTTAGAATGTTATCACTTCTAGTAGGTTATCTTTGAAAATAGATTCACATTAAAAACGTAAACAAGCTTGAATTTACTTACAAATTAGAGTGAAAGAAAATCTAAGTAATTATTTTAACTATTGATAATATATAATTTTTACAGTACCGTCTACATAAACGAAAGGATAGCAGTTAAAAAAATTTAATTTACAAAATGGCTAATTTCCCATAATCCCGAGTGAACACGCTGTGCACGACGCCGTGTGCCTTGCATTTGTTTTATTTAGTTACATATTCTGTTACTATGAAACAGCGCTACCATTGTAGCTTGCTCATTGGTTCATCGTAAACGACCGAAATTTTTAGATGTCACTGTACTCAGTTTTCCCTCTATTCGAAGTTTCTCTATGTATACAACCGACTAACGTTAGAAGTGTGGGCGGGGTTTATTAGTTGAAACTATATGAGGCCGTTTTACCAATCAGTGATAAAATGATGGCAAGTATATAGGGCCTATTTATTGTTTTATATTGTTTTAAATTTAGTTCAGTTCATTTAAAGTGCAGTGATTTGTTTCGTATAATGTATGTTAACACTACCTTTTGGATATTTTTTTTGTATGTACATTGTACGTAGTATGCATAGAGGGCAGTGGTTCTACTTGTCGCACGTGGTTTGTAATATATAATACTAGCTAATACCCGGCGTGCGCTGCTACTCATAAATAAATGGATGTTTTTACCACCAGCCGTGCACTGTTCGGGAATCTGCTTATCCCGATATTCTTGACATCAATGAAAGACAAAAATGGTTATTGTGAGTTATCCATAGAAGATAAACATATGCTGTTGCGGACTTTTTTGTAGAGTGTTTTGAGATGTTCAATTCTGTGTACATTAATTTGGTGTATTTGTTATCGCTTAGGCAGCGTAAACCATTTAAGCGTCAAAATAGGGACTTTGTTTCACTTATTCACCACAAAGGGTGATTTTAGGGGTGAAGGAGTTGGATATCAAAACTCTCTTATAGCTTATGTTCATCCCGGGAAATTTCTGAACATTTCGCAAAAAAACTCATCAAAATCGGATCAACGGTATAACCGCGCATAGAATACTAACATACAAACAAAAAACAAGCAAACATTGATTTTTATATATAAAATTACAGTAACTTATAGTTATTTTATTACATTCTAGTTATTTAGGTTGACAACCCAGAAATATAGGTAGTGAACTTTCAATCATGGTCGCCATTGCTGTAAGTACGACAAAACGTACTTTCGCGCAAATAGAAATTAAGCCTGTTACGCTTTTAATGAAGCATTCTCGGTCCATCTTTTTTCTAGGACGTCCGAAAGTTATCTTTTCTTGAGGACGGTATTGAAGCATGACTTGGAAATCTATTGCGATTCATTCGTTGCATATGAGTTTTCCAATATAGCTGGTATTTATTTATAATTCGGCGCTACTTACAATAAAATCGATAATATGAAGGATATACATTATTTTGCACGACTTCTCTTAATTTACGGACCATAGATCAGACCAAATGTATAATTAAATTTGACGTTTTCCCATACTTCTTCTGTAACAAATTTTAGGTTATTTATGTTGGTTACGGCACGTTTTCGAATCACATTTTCACCGATTTTCAATTATATCAAGGGAGTGATTCATGTACTTTATGGACGCTAAATTCTAACATTTCAGGCTTTATGTTTTAAAAATTTTGTATACTATCCAAAACTGTAAAGAAGTCCAAATTCTTGATCAATGTCTCGCAATATCCTTCAGTTAAGTTGATTCTGAAAAGAAAGCCATATATGAGCCAACAATTGACTATTACAAAGATAAATACCAACTAGATAGTATAACTGTCACAGGATTGATGATCGGGGCAAGAGGTACTATACCAGGATTCTTAACCAAATTTGGAATTCCTTAGATTTGGACAGGGTGTATCTTTCTAAAATTGCCATCGCTGCCATTAGAGGATCAATTTCAATTTTAAGAAACCATATTTACAGAATTACTATTTTATAGTATGTATACTTCAATCAGGCCTGCAAGTTGATTTTTTAAAAATGTATTTACAAAATGTTATTCATCAATTTAGAAAATTAATTGTCTGTATAACTTTGTCCTTGACAATCCTCTAATGAGGAAAGTTTTATATAATTAAAAAAAAGTGAAGCCCCTAATTATAATCGTAATATATAAAGTTAAATGTTTGTTTGTTTGTTTGTTTGTTTGTTCGTTCGTTCATACTTTATGCGCTGCCATACCGTTCATCCGATTATGATGGGGCTTATTACTAAATGTTCCGGAGATTCCCCGGGTGAATAGAGGCTATAAGAGTGTTGTGATACTCAACTCCTACACCTTTAAAATTACCCTTTGTAGTGAAAAACGGGGAAAAATAGCTTTGGGCGCTTAAATGACCTAGCATGTACTAAACTGACCTATACTGATCCAAACTGACCGAACATGACCTAAACAGTCCGGACCTGACCGAACCTAACATAACCTAACATGACATAACGTAACCTAACAGAACCTAATCAAACATAACCGAAAATGTCTGTACATAACCTAACATGACATAACGTAACCTAACAGAACCAAACCTAACCAAAAGTAACCGAAACTGAGCCGAATTTCAACCTAGTCTGAACCTAATCTGAAAATAGCCTGAACCTAACCTGAACCTAGCCAAAACATAACCTGAACCTAGCCTAAACATAACCTGAACCTAGCCAAAACATAACCTGAACCTAGCCTAAACATAACCTTAATCTAACATGTACCTAGCCTGAACCTAACCTGAGCTAGACCGAACCTAACTTGAATCTAACCTGAATCTAACCTTAACCTAACATGAACCTAGCTTAAACCTAGTCTGAACCTAACCTGAACCTAACCATAACCTAACCTGAACCTAACTTCTACCTAAATGAACCTAACCTGAATCTAACCGAATCTAAACCGAACCTACAATGAGACTGCACTGAACCTACTATGAACGTACACTGACCCTACAGTGACCCTACACTGACCCTAAACTGAAACTAACCCGAACCTAACCTATCCTTAACCTAATCGAACCGAACCTAACTAATCCCGACTATCTTATTCTAACCTAACCTAATCGGACCTGACCTGACCTGATGTAACAGATACCTGGCCTAACTGCTATCAAACTTAACCCAGAATCATAATCTAAAAAGTTCAACCGATCCGATCAAACTACCACTAAACCGATTAAATTACCTCTATAATGACAAATTACTAGTAGTTAATCAGACTACCTCCACAAAGACCAAAACTACCATTAAACGGATTATACTACCTCTAAAACGAGAATCTACCAGTAAGCCTATCAAACTACTCTAAAACGATACAATTACTCTTAAACCGATGAATCTACCTCTAAAACGATCGAATTACCCGTAAACCAGCCAATTTGCCTCTGACCCGACCAAATAAGCGCTAAACTGATAATTACGATACCCATTTTTTTTATTTTTACGTATTTAACTAAACAGGAAAACACATTTAAATCATTTAGGTGTAGCAGCGCACGCCTGGTATTGGCTTCTCTTTAAATAAATATAAGAGTAATGCAAAGTTTTCTTTATAAATATTATGAAATGTGTTTCTGTTGAAGACTGATTTGGAACTCAAAAGAATTACTGATTTACATAAATGTCATTGTTTCGAAATATGATTGAATGTAGTCTGGTGTTTCATTTCAGAATGTCTGATCTGATTTTTACTCTCAAGAATCAATGTCTGGATTCGTTTGGAAAATATGTGAGGGACCAAATGAAGATGCTAATACATATAGCAGAGGATCCATCTATGGGTAGCTATCGTTTTCAATCCGCATATTTGAAACCAGTAAGTAGAGAAATTGAAGCAATGGTAAACAATGCTTTTGACATGAGATTTTCTGCAAATTCTATTGCCTCCATTCCCGATGAAGCATTTATCAACGATTTTACGAAATCACTCATCAACCAACTGCTGTTTGAGATGGAGAGTATGAAAAGAAGAATAGATAGTCCTCATAATGAATCAAGGCTTACATCTGCACGTTGTATTTTATACGAAGAAGTGGCTGCAGTATTTGCTGCAGCAATATTTCAGCCATCTGTTACAGAATTTGACTTTTACGAAACACATGACTTCATGGATTCATCAAACGTTCCTGACCATTTCATCTCTCGGTTCCTGATCACAATACAGTCGAAATTAAAACTGCTGAATTCTCTGACTCTTCGAGTAAATCCAATTGAGAGATGTATTCTCTCACAATGTTTAAAGACAGCGACAGTGTTGCAAACATTTACATATCGTAACTATTGTTGCAACCACTTGATTTCTGTGTTATCTAATCACTGTAAACATTTAACAGTGTTAGATATCACAAATTCAAAGAATGTAAGTGATGTGAGTATACCTTATTTATCTAGGTTGAAAAAATTAAATGCTTTGCATCTATCTGGTACCAGCATTACATCCCGCGGTATAACATCTATTTTGGAAAATAAATTTGTAGTGGAAACGAATGAAAGCAATTTACCCATTTTTCTTGAATCGTTTGGAAATCATGAACCTGAGAAAGGCGATCAGCAGATTGACAGAATTCCATTAATTTCCTTCAGCGCCAACTTAATACAACTTCATGTAAATTTACTACCTGCAGCTTTCAGATGTCTTACATCTCTGGGAATAATTCTTAGTGAAAGATGCGACTTACGGTCATTATTAGGTTTAAACTCACTTCGAAGTCTTGAAATTGGTTTTGATGTGACCTCTAGCATGTTTTCACAACTAAATTTTGAAATTTGTGAGACTGTTATAGCACCTATGAGACGTCGATTAAGAGAGCTTACGCTTAGGGATGTTTACGGTATTGGAATCCAGTTTATTGCTATTAATTGCTCGTGTCTAGAATATTTATGTATAGAATTCAATCTTACAAGCAATCAGTATTTTCCTGAATTTTCAGCAAGTTTTCACTCCGAATTAGGATGTGGCTTGTCAGAATTCTTTACACTATGTTTCAATATAAATGTGCTAAAGTTATCAGGTTTGATATGGTGTTCTGAATTTGCGCTAATGAATTTTTTAAAAGGATTGAAAACGGAGCGAATCAAAGAGCTAAATGTTAATGGATATAATATTGTGGTATCAGATAAATGGACAATTGTGAGAAATGTATTTGGTTTCACTTCATTGGTAAATGTATCTGATATAGAACCAATTGTAAGGAATTTGTTTGATAGTACTGGGAACATAGTGATTAAGTGTGTGAACAGTACGAGATCGAGAGAGTGGTTCACAAATGTAAGAAGATCCTTCAAAGATTGAAAGTTGCTGTGAAGATGGAACAGACCTAGGGTCTAAACTATTGAAGTGATGGAGAGCAATATGAAGATGATGTTCAGTTTTGTCCTGCCTGAAGCATTTCCGTAATTGATTTTTATACTGTTCGATTTTTATAGACAACATCCTATATGAAAGACGTAAATTGCACTCTCTTTCACTATTTTTCAAGCTTCTGAATTCCTACACTCCTACTTACCTGGCGTCCATATTTGAGAAGTTATCCTCTTACCACAGTATTGACTCTAGATTACAAGATAAGTCTGCTAACAATCCCTCTTCATAGCACATCCTCTTATTCTTCTTCATTCACAGTAGCCTCTGCCCGCTCCTGGAATTTCCTTCCTCAAGATATCAGGGGTTGCCGCACACTTGGAACTTTTAAGTCACGCTTATGCAGTTACCTGTTGTCTAATAATTATTTTTTCTCTATTTATTTAAATTTATACTATGTCAGTAATAATTTTTCTCGTTTTTTATATATCTTGTACGTATTAAACATTAAATTCGTTAAATCTAGAGTAAATCAAAATACATTATAAATATTAATTGTATTGTATTTCTAACATGTAATTGTTTTTGTTTATTGTAATTTAGATGCAAGACTATTTTTTGTATTTTTCTAAAACCTGGTTGAATGGCAGACAAGGCCTTAAGGCCTTAACTCTGCCAGGTAAAATAAAGCTATTATATTATTATTATTATTATTATTATTATTATTATTATATGAAGGACACGGAATTTGTGTTCTGCAATTCCATTCTCACAAGGTTAGTGTCAACCACTGCATGCCAAAACCTACCTGGAAAATTCTTCCAGAATAGCGTTGTGATATACCAAGGCCGTGTCCAAAAAAGCTGTCGTTTTTAACTACAAGGCATTAACTTCAAACGCCAAATCTCTCATTTAAACTATAGAGGAGTAATGCAACACCTGAACTGGCAGATTGGACAACCCTCACCTTCGGCGCCACCTCCACTCTTCCTCGTATAGGGAGTCCATGTGCTCCGTATAGTGGGTTACCATTGCTGGATTCTAGCTTCGGTTTTTGTATCTTACAGTTAAAAAATGGTAGTTTTTTCTGGACACGGCTTTCATACATCACAACGCTTCTCTGGAAAAAAATTCAAGCTAGGTTTTCCGCATGCAGTGTTTGAAGGTTCCCTTGTAAGTATGATGCATAATTTAAGTTGTATTATAAATTACGTGTGTGTGTGTGTTCTAATAAAGGTGAAGTAAAATTATTTGTCCGCGTCGCATAAATGCATTTTCGTCAAGACACACCACCTCTCTCTTTCTTCCCCTCCTCTCCCCGACAGCATCGTTCATACTCTCGCATCTATAGTTGCACTTGCTAGCGCCACAACCTCTAACACCCTTTGCTCTGGTCTGATAGATGACGTTAGTGTAGTCCTTTTTCAATTCACGCACACAGAAGACTACTTTAAGTAGACTATTCAACTCATGTCGCAAATGGTAGTCAATGACCAACCACGTTTCCATGAATTCTGTTTTACACCAATGACAGTCGTGTTTCACCTCGCTTTTTATCGATTTCTCTTTTACAGCTCCTGCTTTTTTGATAAAAGAGAGCTCCTCCTTTTTTAATATTCTGAACAGGTTAGACCATTATTTTTCTCCAACAATTGCATTGAATATAGCAAATATAGTGAATAGATTCAGTGATTTTACTGAGTTCTTTATTCAAAATATAAATGATTAACATATAATGTTGATTATAACAGTTTGATGTGTTTCATTATTTCTCCACTAGAGTGCATTCTTACAATATTGCGATCCTATTTGGCAATAAATAATATGATCGAGTTGCAGTGAATATACATAACCTCACATTTCTAATTTGTTTTCAAACATCGCCGTTTACATTAACTATATAAATATTTTAAAACACCGGTAACTATATTCAAATAATTATTTTTTTAGTTAGGAGCTTAATTTTATTCATTAAATAGTCCTAACAAATGCCACTCTTGATTTCCAAATTCTCTAGATAAATTCACTCCTCACTTCGTGAGTCGTGTAATTTGGAAATCACTTGTGGCATTACTTATGATAATTTATTCTTGTATTGTTACAGAGATGAGTGTAGGATGAGTGTATGTTTACGTGGGTGTAGTGTAAAGTTTGTTGTATGAGGCCTGATGATGAAGAGAAGGGAGACAGTGAAACCCGGTACCGGCAATAGCCAACTACTATCGAAAATCACTAAGGGGACCGCCAGGCTTAACGTCCCAATCCGACGGTTGAATCGCTATCAACAGCACCTTATGCCTTCTGTACATATTAACTGCGGAGAGGTTTACAATTTAATAATAATAATAATAATAATAATAATAATAATAATAATATAATAATAATAATAATAGTGGTAATAATAGTATGAATATGATAAATTATACGAGAAACACCAATAAATATATATATATATATATATATATATATATACTTACACTGGGTAATGATGAAGTCGAGGTTAGAGCAAATATAAATTTAGATTTCTTTTCAAAGTTGCCATTGTCCGGCAGCCCCTTATTTCTTGTGGTAGGGAATTCCAGTTGCGAGAAGTGAAGATAGTATATGACATGGAGTGATGTGATGTCCTATGTTGCGGTATATTAAGTAAGAGACTATGTTGTGATCTTGTGTTTAAGTTATAATGCACGAATCTGGTGCACTATCTAGCAATTAAAATTTGTGCACCACCACCTTTCATGGTCCCGTGATTGAAAAATGTACAATTAATTTAAATAAATAAAATTAATTAATTAACAACTATTTTCAATCGGCCGCGGTGAGCTAGTGGTTAAGTTTCTTGCAAGTAGTTCCGCGGTTCGCGGATTTAAACCCGGCCGTGGTGGATGGATTTTTAGAATGTAAACATCCAAAGGGCAAGTTCTCCGAGAGGGAGCCGTGGGTCCCATGTCTGAAAATTTTCAGGGTAGTAATAGCCGCAAGCTTGAATAAAGAGGCCCATGTGCAAAATCTACCCACCGTTACCTATTCAAGTAATACCTTTGTTGGCCACTAAGCGTCCTACTGAGGCGATATGCCGACCACATATCACTCTTTATATATTAAAAAAACTCCAAGCGCGACAGGCCTAGAAAGTCATTGGCTGACCGGACGGCTGCTGGCCTCACATCCATGTGTTAATCACAGAGGTAAACGATCATCTAGCCAGTGTAGGGGTGACATGTGGTCAGCATGTCGGCTCCCCCAGCCGTTATAGCTGGCATTCTCAACCTGGAGTCGCTACTTATTGTAGCTACCCAAATGCCTCACGATGCTGGCTGGGCACCGGCCCCATACTGGTCGAAATTCCATGAGAAAAATTTCTTCCCCAATGACACTCGAACCAGCGCAAGTCCCGTAGCCCTGCGCCAAGGCTTCCTGCCTTAACCACTCGGCTACGGCGCGGGTCTACATATAAAATACGCGTAACTAAAATAACTTGGCTAAAACACACCCACTAGGGATCACCCTAAAAACCACATGGAGAAGAACTAGATATATAGTTAGATAGACATTTTCAACCTTACCGGGCATCAAATCCGGCCCCATTAATCAGGAAGCAGGCATGATACCACCTGAGTTCAGTACGGTGGACTTGTTAACATAAATTAAACAAATATTTTAATCTCAGCATTTGAAAAATAATTAAGGAATGATAATAAAATGTATAAAGCGCATAGCTAATTTTTTTTTGCCAATGCAGGCTAGATAGCAGTAAATATTAATCGATAAATATTTTTAACAACGAAGAGATTGGTTAAGACTTTCACAGCTATCGTTATATATTCTAAAATCGTGGAAACACTTGGTCTTGCATATCTTGTGGTGGTATCCATGCACTGCTATTGGCTGGACTTTTATACAACAGAAGCCATGACAAACAGATCCTGGATCAACACCAATCAAGAACTCCGACACCTGGTGAACTCAAGAGCAGTGCATGGATACAACCACAAGATATGCAAGAATAAGTGTTTCCACGATCCCGGAAACAACTGTGTGTGTGAGCTGTGCAAGTAACCATGCGACCGTTACCATGTAGGCCTAACCACCTGCAAAAAAACAGGGAAATCCCTGGTAGAATTCTGCAAATAACAGACTATGTGAATCAAATTAATGATAATACTTATGTAACATATATTTTGTACACATTTCTTCTATTATTAAATACCTTTTCGGGATCTTGGCCGTGACTTGTAGTAATTTCATCACCTTCTGTGGGTGACGACATCTTCAGTAGATTTTGCTTGTGTAGATTTTGGTGGTAACTGCTAATTAGTTGTTAACTTGTGTGATTTTACTTAACTATGTTTCTTGGTAAATTATTTCTAATTGGTTGAGTTAAACATAGCGTAGATGCCACCCACAAAAGATGATGAAATGTCCAGAAGACAATACTACAAGACATGGCCAAGAATCCCGAAATGGTATTTTAGAATACATAATGAAGAGATTGCTCTGCACTTTTCTTTATAGTTGAAATAGAGTAAACCCTATACCTCTAAAGGACGTCAAGTCAAGGGATGAAATGAGTTGTAGGCCTAAACCTTTGGATTAAATGCCTGCGATATATTTCAAGGATATCGGCTGACGCACCATTCACAGAGGATATGAAATGAAAGTAAATGGATGATACGAGTAAGAAAAAGTGGTTAATGAAATGTTACTTACTTAATCCAGGCTTTCCACTTTACAGCAATTTGTCCTTAATTCCTGCATTCCAGAGATTCCTATCTTCCCATTGTCCTTCCATTTCCCTGTTCATCATGGCACAGAAAATTCCCTCGCACCATGATCTTCCTTCTGCCTGGTACCATCCAATCCAACACCCGATTAAGTCACTGTTCATCTGACATTAGTTATAATGTCCATACAACTGTAAAGCTCTCTTTGTTATCCTATGATAACAGTTTCTTGTGCATCCATTTGTTGTCTAATCTAGCCTATGTATTTCTAACATGTTGTAACTTGGATATTCTCATACTTCTCCGTAATCCATCGATTTCTGTCGCCAAGATTCTTTTCTGTATCCTTTCATTTATTGTCCAGCTTTCTGATCAGTATGTAAGTGTACTTTAAATTATTGTTTGTTTAATCACTTTTTTTGTTTTTCTGGTCAGATTTCTGTTCCATAAAAGCCCATTCAGGGATCTAATCGCCTTCCTTACACAATTTACTCTGTTAATATATTTTTACACAAATACCACATTTATCTATTGTAGTACCAAGATATTAAAATTTTTCAACACATTTACATTATTTATTTGTAGGTCTTCTGAATTTCCTCCGATTACCTTATATTCTGTTTAATATAACTTACCTTCAGTCCCCCTACCTCAAATTCATCTACCAACTTTCTAATCATATATTCTATATCTCCTTTATCTTGTCCTATTATAATCAGGTCATCAGCGAATAATAAATTGTGCAGTAAACTGTCATTATGAATGTAGTTATAATAATAATAATAATAATAATAATAATAATAATAATAATAATAATAATAATAATAATAATAATAATAATAATAATAACAATAATAATAATAATAATAATACTTACTTACTCACTGGCACTATCGAACCCGTAGGTTCATGGCCGCGCGGTCATAAGCTCTCCATACATCCCTATCCTGAGCTAATATTTTCCAATCATTCCCTGTATATTCTACTTCCCTCAAATTATAGTTAATGTTATTCTCCCACCTCATTCTTGGTCTACCAACTGGGCGTTTTCCCTCTGGCTTTCCTACAAGAAGCTTCCATGCAAGTCTTTCATTCCCATACGTGCAACATGTCCTGCCCATCGCAGTCTACGAGACTTAACTGTTCTTATTATATCTGGCTTCCTATACAGGCCATGTAGTTCATTGTTATGTAGTCTTCTCCATTCACCTGTCTGTTCATCTCTCTTTGGTCCAAAAATTTTCCTAAGTACTTTATTCTCAAATACTTGTAATCTCCTTTCCTCCCTTAAAGTAAGAGTCCATGTTTCGCATCCATAATAATAATAATAATAATAATAATAATAATAATAATAATAATAATAATAATAATAATAATAATAATAATAATAATTAATAATAATAATAATAATAATAACAATAATAACTTTATTTTAACTGGCAGAGTTAAGTCTACCACTAAACCAGGTTAGAAAAAAATACAGTTGATTTTATTGAAAATGTGCCTATTCTAGTGATTTTGACAAGGATGGCCACCTAGATTCTTTACATTAGAGTCATGTTCAAAGCGTTGTGCACAATACTTCGGTTGAAACGAATGAAGAACTGGAATGATATATTGGTTTGTACGAACAGGCCAGTAGCGATTATTTAGTCATATATGTCGCCTACGGACTAGTATTTATTCAGACTTTTATTACGCTTTTAATTATCGTTTCTTTCTACTATCGAATCTTGATACGTTCTGTTGAATCGATATTTTTTCTCATTTGTCAGAGGTCATTGATACTAGAGATTGAAGTTGTACTGACTGGATTGATTCCTCATGTGTGATTGGACGAAAACCCATCAAAGTTGAAGTGCAGATCAATAGAGGTACTTTATAAGTCTAACAACTGACGGTATAGTTTCATATAGAAACTGGTGCTTATAGCAGCCGTAAAACTCGGCTATCAATGAACACTTTTCAATACAAAATTACTTTTAGCTTTTTATTGGCGCTACATAAACGTCATAAACTATCTAATAGGGCCCAAGTCCGTGTCTGTCCACAACCAGATATTCTAACAAGGGAACTCTCAACCACTGCATGCCGAAACCACTCTTGAAATTTCTCCTAGAGAATCATTGAATAACTTTCAGTAAGACGAATCATTTGAAATTTTCTGGAAATCTCCAAAAAAAATGCACATTTTCGAAAATTGCGCTTTAAAATTGGCAAAAACTGCGGTAAAATCGACAATTTTCGAGCTGTGTCCAAAAAATCCGCCGCTTTTAACTGCAAGACACTAAAATCCGGCGCCAAATCTTTAATTTATATCACAAGGAAGTTATATAGCTCCAGACATGGTGGATTGGATAACCCCGTAAATCTGCCTTCCTCGACATGCGCCGCCTCACTCCACTGTGCTCTGTTCAAGCAGGGACGTTCATCTGTTTCGCACAGTGAGTGGCCATTGCTGGGATCTGGCTACGATTCTGTGCCTTACAGTTAAAAACGACAGATTTTTTTAACACTGTCTTGGTACATCACAACGCTTCTCTGAGAGAAATTTCAAGGTTAATTTCGCCATGCAATGATTTACAATTCCCTAGTCACTATTTAATCAATTGAAATATCTGATGAAGAGAAATTCCAAGGGACTGCATTGTACATTCGGGGACATTAGAACGTGTTGTACCTTGTGGCAAGTCATTCACTCAGCCTCATGAGTAACTCTACAAATAAATCCCAATTTGCAATAAAAATCAGGTACAATTATAATATCATTGAACGAAGCAGTTACTGGACTTAGGTCATATTTGTATTCAAATTGATCAGGGAAGCGAGTGGAACCTGATTATGCAAGAGCAAATGTCATATAAAATGATCCAAAGAGGTCAGTATCAATGTAATGAAATTACTAGTTATTAAGTAGGGTACTGACAACTCAGGTAATGTCACCCTTTGTTTTGTTAAGACGGAGTGGCTGACACATGATAATAACTTAGTAATGACAAAATCCTTTGCTCGACAGATTGAGTAGAAATATCTTCTAAGCCTGCAGTTAACTGATTTATCGTGATAACCATAACCCATTAGCTAAATTTACAAGCGGGGGTTTTACCCTGAGACAAACAACGCTAGCAAAAAGTGTGGGAATATGGCAATTTTCTAGCGTCTGAAGCCTAGGAAAAACCCAAGCCTAGCTAATGTTTGTGACCGGACTGTACGTGAAGCCAGCGCGGGAAAAAGGTCCAACCTCTGATGGCGTAAATCGCCAATGATAAATTTGTAACACCCCCATGATTAAAATAGGAGGGTGCATTAACCAATTATATGTTTTGTTATATGTGCCTAAGCACTGACCTCAGGTCCACGAGATCGAGGTAGTGGGAGTAACTAGTTTACCTAATAGGCGAGAGAGGCTTCTCCTTGTGACTTCTTATATACAATTACGTAAGGTCACTTCACTTCATACACAACCTTAAGTCACTTCTGTTATACATTTCTACAAGTTACAATTTAAGTGTTAAATCCAGTTGCTGTTTATAACAGGCATATATCACAATGTATAAGACAAGAATAAAATACATTCATAAGAACTTCTCTAAGTATTAATTCTGCCCGACGAAGTCCTCGTGGAATCCCTAGATAAGAACTCATGCCTACCGGTATTCCAACCTGAGCAACCCAAGTTCTCACACATGGAGAACTCCTTCCGTATTCCTAGCGCCACTAAATCCCATCTACACCTCTTTACCCCTAAACCTCATCAGTAATCCCTCTTCATATTGTCTCCCAACAGTGGGGCCTTAATCCAAACAACCTAATGGAACATGATAACAATCCTTCTTCAACCTGGCAGCAATGTTTACTCACAATCACGGGAGAGACAGGTAATGTACGTTGGCTTCCTTCTCACCTTTACACTTACAGTATTTTTTACTATGCGAGCTATCGGTGGGGTAATGAAAAAACGTGACAAATGTAAGCGTCTGGTCCGACTTTTCGTATTGATACTTATTGCATGTGACTGAGCTTGTCGGACTGGAAGGAATGTGGGTGGGGGTTGTTGAGCGACACTGCTGAAAGAGAGAAAATTAGGAATTATAATGTACCATACTTACCTACTCCCTGGCACTATCGAACCCGTAGGTTCATGGCCGCGTGGACATAAGCTCTCCATACATGCCTATCCTGAGCCAATCCTTTCCAATCATTCCCTATATAATCTACTTCCCTCAAATCATAGTTAGTTATTCTCCCACCTCATTCTTGGTCTACCAACTGGGCGTTTTCCCTCTGGCTTTCCTACAAGAAGCTTCCATTCAAGTCTTTCATTCCCCATACGTGCAACATGTCCTGTCCATCGCAGTCTATGAGACTTAACTGTTCTTGTTATATCTGACTTCCTATAAAGACCATGTAGTTCATGTTATGTAGTCTTCTCCATTCACCTGTTTGTTCATCTCTCTTTGGTCCAAAATTTTTCCTAAGTATTTTATTCTCAAATATTTGTAATCTCCTTTCCTGCCTTAAAGTAAGAGTCCATGTTTCGCACCCATATAATATAACTGGTAGAATAATAGTTTTATATATTTTCAGTTTAACGTTTTTTGAAAGGATTTGGGACGTCAAAAGTCTCTGCAATGCATAATAGCACGCATTTCCAGAATTGAGCCTATGTTTAATTTATTTGTGCATCTCATTCCTATTTGTGATTATTGTTCCTAGGTATTTGAATTCAGCCACTTCCTCAAAATTTCCCTCATTTGCCATTAGCTGTCAATTTCCATTATATAATGTATTTCTACGTGTGACCATAGTTTTATTGATATTTACTTCCAGTCCTAATTTCTAGTGTTAATTATAATGTACCATGCGTTAAAAAAAACAAACTCACCCATATCGCACCACTTTACAACGGAGTAGCTAATTCAGAATCAGTGAGAGAAATGGTAAAATAAAGCTATTATTATTAAATGCTTTTCGAACGGTAATTGAGTGTTATGAAGTACCGCTACATTAACCCACACTAAAAATCACCCCTCCATTTCTCCAAGCTTCACGTGCGACGAGCTCTGCCACATGTGATATCTTGCGATTCTTCCATAATACACATAATAGCATTTCTTTTAGTACGATAACGATTTATTGACTGTCATTGTATTATACTAATTCCGAGCTATGTTCCAGTTGTACCACAGTACAGAGCAGACGTATGACTGCATTTTCATAGGTCGAATAAAAGCTTTACTTTTGAACATACAAGGAAATATATTAAATAGTTTTCTCTATAATAATCAAAATAAGAAAATTAAGATAATAAAATATAAACGTCTATATATGTTAAATGGGAGAACCTTAATGTGTATATATATAATTACAATTTTAATCTTATTATATATACTAGTAGATACACACAAGCACATATATATATATATATTTTTTTTTCAAATGCCCCAGGTTTGTCTTTCGATATTCTTGGTCTCTCTCCTGGCATGGCGTACATGTAACCCACATCTGAGGTTGGGGCCCCTGGAAGACGGGGTTACGTTGCCCCGATGATATGATGGATGATGATAATGGTGCGCCAGGAGAGTCCCTAATCCTGAGCTTAACCTAAGATGAATATGAATGATGATGATTGCGATGGCCGTATGATTTCGGGGACCGTTTGGGCCTTAAAGTTTTCCTGACATTTGTCTTACAGGTGAGGAAAAACCCCGATAAAAATCTCACCCAGAAAAACTGTCCCGACCGGGGATCGAACCCGGGCCAGCTGCGTGACAAGACCACAGCAGTGGACAGATAATAAAATATAAACGTCTATATAATTATGTTAAATGGGAGAACCTTAATGTGTGTATAATATACAATTACAATTTTCATCTTATTATATATACTAGTAGATGCACACACACACACACATATATATATATATATATATATATAATTACAATTTTAAGAGATTAATTAAGCATTTCATTGTTTTATTCTTAGGCATGCGCAATGTATACTTAATTGGATTTCATAATCATCATCACCCAAGGATTGAGCCTGTTGGCTCGTTCCGGTTTGAAGAATGCTAGGATTGTTAAAATTGTTCCAGACCATCTTCTGTGTGGGCGTCCAACATTTCTCCTTCCGTGCGGTTTATAATTTAGCATTTGTTTGAAATTGGCTAGTTACGTAGAATTTCTAAAATACCAAAAGGGAAAGCATTTGAAAAGCGGAGAGAATGTTTTCAAACAATTTAGTGAAAGTATCCTGCAACAGCCATTCAGGATGTGGTAAAAATAACAACGTTGTGTCAGCATGAATTATAAATTTTGTCCTTAAAATGAAATATATATACCATTATCATCATTATCACCCATCATATCATCGGAGCAACGTAACCCCGCCTTCCAGGCTCCCCAACCTCAGAAGTGGGTTACATGTACGCCATGCCAGGAGAGAAACCAGGAATGTCGAAAGACAAACCTTAACAAATGTTAAGATATCAACCTGCAGGAAGAAGAAGACCAGGACGTCCACTCAAAAGACTTTTGAATGGTGTTTCTCTTGAGGCCGAAACAGGCCAACAAATGGCCTAAATTCGTGAATGTACTATGATGATAATGATATATATATATATAAACGAATGTCTGACTGTCTGTATGTTTGTCCTTTATAGACTTCTAAACCGTTCAACCGATCTTCCTGAAAATTTGTGTGTACAGGATTTCAGATGCGGCGAATGTTCAGCCGTTATTTATTATGTTAAAAAATCAGCAGATGTAGGAGTTTACCTGTAACGAAAATTGAAAAATCGCTCTAACAATCACAATTTTCGATGTTTCACAACAAAACTTAGAATATCCCATTAAAGTAAACTTAGGTATGTATTATACAAAAATCAGTGAAATCCGACCGTTAGAAATAGAGGTTTACCTAAAATTTGAAATTAAAAATTTACTCTAGCAACCACCATGTTTGGTTCGTCAACAGTGTATACCATATAATTAGTTAACTCTCAATGTCTAATTTATTTAGGCGTAGTAGAACACGTTGGGCATTAGTTGTAAATAAAGGTTATTACTTTATCGACAACAGGAAAAGTGGACAAATTATAGAATTCTGATAATTTGTATGACGCCATTGTTTACTCGCTCTTTATCAACTCAGGAGAAACCAGCAGTGAAGAAGTAGAAGTGGGAGAAGAATTGGAGGATCCAGTTCAAGGAATCCACGTCTTACATGATTCTGATTAGGTAGGCCCGTATATAATTGTTTGTCATAAATAAATAAATAAATAAATAAAAAATAAATAGAGGAAGTTCCTAATTATTATTGGTACTATCTTACACTCAGTCTTATTTCCCGCAAAATACAATATTGCCTAAGAAGTGTTTTTATTGTTGATGTTCCGTATACAATTCAGTCATATGGCGGATAAAAATAGTGCCACAATTCTTCCAATACACGGAATCGGCGGAGTAATACCTTATGCAAGTTTGTTTACTGGGTGAATGATAAATGTGGCTATACGTTTGATCGCTTTGTGTGATGAAAATATTACCATTACAGGAAATATTAAATTACCGTTGGAAAGGCAATTATTCAAATTAAAACAATGGAATAAAACAAAACATTGTAGAATTTACGTCATTAGTCAAAATGGCATTGAATATGCAACAGCAAATTACAATTCCTGCATGGGCAATAACGTGTGCTAATGATCGTGAGGCCGCAAGACGGGCAAGACGTGAGTTTAACGTAGCATTGCAAGACGTCGACATGCTGAAATTAGTGATTGAGGAAGAAATTAGAGCTATTCCTCTAAACATGTATCATAACCCAATGAATGACTTCCCAAAGATTTGCCAATTATGCTTGGATGCAAACGGCGAACAGTTTGAAGCAATAAAGTGACTTGCTTAGTGTTGTTGTAAGTGATTTGTTTTGTTGTATTGTAGTAATTTGAAGGATTCCCTTTCCAATGATAACATCACATTTCCTTTAATAATAATATTTTCGTCACAAAATGCGATCAAACGTAGAGCCATATTTCTGAATAACCCTATACAGTGCAGTTATTGGAATTTAGCTCTGAATTAGTATAGAATAGTTTTAGATGCACTAATATAATAATCATTTTTTTATCACACTTGACAAAGCTATATCTACTCGACCGTTCAGGATCTCTCGTCGCCCAGAATTAAGATTATTTTCCATTTTTTTTTATCAGAAACAGAAACGTATATTTGATGGATTTAAGCATGGATTTTTTTTGCGGCATTTTAAAATGGATCTCCAACTGTAAGCTCTTGAGTATACTATGGAAGCTATTTACATTTGCAACTCATGGTACTTGAACTACTTCTGTTGGTATTTGAAGCTCTTCTGCTGATGAAGTAAATAGAATGCGATAGAGATCAAATGAAGCGGATGAATACTTTTGTGCCAATTTGAAATGCTCATACAATGCTAGTATTAAACCTTAAACACTACGATGGGTGAAATTTCACCCCAATTTCTAACTGTTGCAATCAGATTCATTTTGGCGGCTATATATATGGTATGATAAGAAAAATAAATGCCTGGACGGGATTCGAACCCGGATCCGGGTTCGAATCCCGTCCAGGCATTTATTTTTCTTATCATACCATATTAAGCTTGCATTGCTCAATGTTAAACATTTAATTATAACATATATATATATATATATATATATATATATATTACCATTTACAATATATTTTAATTCTGATGAGTTGATAATTTGACTTAAAACTGTCTCGTACATTGAAACAATTATCTTATTTTGAACAGTAAAAATTAAATGACAAATGAATGGTACAGGAAAAGACCAATAAGTAACTTTTTCTTGAATCCCAGAAAGAAAAAACTTTTGGCTAAACTTTACAATCTGTGACGCGACTTTTTTTTTTAAATTCTTTCATAAACTCCTGTCAAATTTTATTCTTAGGGTTTCATTTTTCAACGAATTTCCTACCATTTACAATGATTTTTACACGTTTTCTAACGGCTATTTTTCTCGACATCGAACTACATGAATACATGAACTACAGCCATATTGATTTTAACGAATATTCTGTGTTATAGTGCAGCAAGCATAGAGTCTGTACAAATTAACTTGCACTAAATAAAATCAGCATGCATTCTTTCACAGTTTAGAGCACTTAAATTGCGTTAGGTTAACTTTTAGGTTGATCTTTCATAGGTTGGAGTACTTAAATTGCTTTAGGTTAGCTTTTAGGTTGGTCTCTCGCAGATTAGAATACATAAATTGCGTTAGGTTAGCTTTTAGGTTGGTCTTTCACAGGTTAGAGTACTTAAATTGTGTTAGGTTAGCTTTTAGGTTGGTCTTTCTCAGGTTAGAGTACTTAAATTGCGTTATGTTAGCTTTTAGGTTGGTTTTTCACAGGTTAGAATACATAAATTGCGTTAGGTTAGCTTTTAGGTTGGTCTTTCGCGGGTTAGAATAGTTAAATTGCGTTAGGT
Source organism: Diploptera punctata (assembly GCA_030220185.1). Taxonomy (NCBI): domain Eukaryota; kingdom Metazoa; phylum Arthropoda; class Insecta; order Blattodea; family Blaberidae; genus Diploptera; species Diploptera punctata. The sequence continues at coordinate 1,055,890 of JASPKZ010008344.1, forward strand.
TAGCTTTTAGATTCGTTGGCAACGCACGTTCAAATATCGTGTATATGTTGGCTGCATCCCGTGATTCCATAGAGTAAAACGCTTCGCATCTGTTGGCATGTAGGCTACATGGTGTGTGATTGGAACTTACAAACATTTTTCGCATCACACGTTGTAAAGTATTTTCAAACTTTTAATTGCATAACATACCTACTTCTTTACATGTATGCCAAACTTTGAAGGTAAATATACCCAAGACTGAATTGTTCATTTTACTGTTTCACACTTCTGAAATAAAGTCAAATGTTATTCTAGGTTCTCCTCAAAGCTTCAATGAACAAATCAGTGTCTAGATGTCTGACAAGAAATCTCTTTCGGTACAAAAGGATATGAGAATAAAGTTATAAGTGACAAGACATTCCTGTTGAATCAACTCTTTGAATTAGTAATACCTTTCCGTATAGAAAGTGAAGAGTTCTCTCACCTGGATGACAGTGCACATTTGTGTGACGTGGGTAGTAGTAACCTAATATAATAAATCTTTTCACAATATAATTTTAATATTATATTATAATAAATACGATAAGTTGTATCTGTTGTAATTCTTATCTCATATTCTTGATTTCTTTTAGAACGAGTTTCAAAATATATCTGTTTTATCATTCAGCTCCTACTCCCTCTCTTTGTGGTCCAAAGAACTTTCATATCAAATCTCTCTCCCCGGTAATTTAAAATTCATCAGTCTGGGCATCTGAAAATAAAACATGTTTCGAAATCATCCTATAATAAATCAAATTATATGAGGTAAGATGACAACGGTCTCAAATTATGTATTATGAAGAAACTCTAATGTTACTTCCTTTTATGATTTCACAGTAATCTAACATAGTACTCGCCCAAGTTAAATATGCACGCCGAAAATATGCTAGGAATGTGCTGTCGATTCTCTTCCCTCTACTATGTTGCCACTTCCTGTCTCCAGCGTTCTATTATTTGACTGGGGAGCTGGCAAAAGGCATATAGTGTATTATGAAATTTAAAATATTTCGATGCATAGCTCTATATAAAATGCGGCGTAAGCCAGTTAACCACTGCAAGTGGTTGCAATAAAAACATCTGATTGGTTGAAACTGGGGTTTGAATACGGGACCTTCAGAATGTAATCTCATATGCATAAAGTCACACTACATTTTTTCGGATAACGTAGTAAAATAAATATATATATATATATATATATATATATCTCCCAACCACCATATCTCCGGCTCTGAAGTTTAGGTTATACGAGGGGTAAAGGGAGAATTTGCCCTCTACTGCCAATAAGGAAATGGTTGTATTGGGAATAGATGTCTGCCACAACCAATCACTGCTCTTGATGTAGCTATAGCGCGCTAGTAAGGTTTGAAAGTGCTGAGATGTTGTCAGCTGTATATCTGCTAACCACATACATAAAGCGGCCACTCCCACTGAATATCCATATCGGCAATGCTGTCGTGAAAACGTCAGGGCCGGAGAATCAGTGGCTGCTGTATAATTTAGTATCTACTACAAAGTCAGTGTTGCACATAACTTCCATCAATCTCAAAACGCATTTGCCAACGACACACCGTCGCGACGACGCGCGGATAAGTTCTCCAACATATCCTCTGCAATCATTTCACTCACTTTATGATGCGTTCTTCCAGGAACCTCTGTTTTGTGCACCTTTTGCTTGATGAACTCCCAAAAGAAAAAGTCTCTACATCCGTATCCTGAACTAATATTTTCCAATCATCCCCTTTATAATCTACTTCCTTCAAATCGTGGTTAATATTATTCTCCCACATCATTCTAGACCTGCCTACTCTGGGCGCGCTTTCCCTCTGATTTTCCTACAGGGAGTTGCCATTCCCCTATTTAATTCCGTATTCATACCACATGTCCTGCGCATCTCGGGCTACCAGACTTAACTCTTCTTATTATATCTGGTTTCCCATAAATATCGAAATATGTAGTATTCTCCATTTGCTTATCTGTTCATCCAAACTTTTTCCTAAGAACTCCATTCTCAAATGTTCGTATAATTTTCGCCGCCTTTATATTTCATGTTCCGCGTCCATATAACATAACTAGGAGAATAACATTTTTGTATATTTTCACTTTAATGAATTATTATTATTTTTGTAATGCCCCAGTTTGTCCTTTTGGTCATTTCTGGTGTTATCTCCCGGCATTGGCGTAATTGTAACTCATTTCTGAGGTTGGGGCGTCTGGAAGGCGGGGTTACGTTGCCCCGATTACATGATGGATGATGATGATGATAGTGGTGTGCCAGGAGAGTCCCTAATCCTAAAGCATAATCTAATGTGAATATGAAAGCTCATGATTGCGATGGCCATATGATGTTCGGGGACCGTTTGGGCCTTAAAGTTTCCTGACATTTATCTTGCAGGTGAGGAAAAACCCCGATAGAAACCTCACCCAGGAAACTGTCTCGACAAGGAATGGAATCCGGGCCCGCTGCGTGACAAGGCATCACGCTACCTCCAGACCACAGCGGTGGACTGATTTATTATTATTATTATTATTATTATTATTATTATTATTATTATTATTATTATCATCGTTATTGTAATAATACAGAGAACAGCACTAACTTTAAAATTACTACAGCTAAATTACATTGATAAGTTGTGGATGGCACATACCTAGAGACATCTGTTGCGAAGTTCTGGCATTTGAAATATTTGTAGTGAATGTGATTGTTGTATCACGTATTCTCTTGCATTTGATCTTAACCTTGGAGTTTTATTTTTTCGGGGAATTTATCCCTATTACAACATAATATTATTTTACAAATATTTCACTCAAACCCTTTCTGTCTTTTTGTTGTCTAAACCGCGTCATTTTTCACAAAATGGTCTACAGGGACTATTTAACTCATGCCCCAAATGACAGTCAATGACCTATCACGTTTCAATGAATTTTGATTTACAAACAATCACAGTCGTTTTTTACCTCGATTTTATCACTTTCATTTTATCGCTTTCATTTTATCAAGTGCATCCCAGATTGTATATATAATAGAAAAACATTCGTAGCAATTGATTATACCACAGAAAAAAAAGAGAAACCACTGTTTGCACTTTCTTAAACGTATTATTTTCCAGGAATTAACGTTGCAGAAAAATATAATTGACATATTTACATCATACGACATTAGAAATTAATTAATAACGTGTAATGATGTGTATCATTTTTTCTCCACTAGGGTGCATTCTTACAATATTGCGATTCTAATTGGCAATATATATATGATCTGGTTGCAGTGATGGGCAAATGAAACATAACGTTTCTCATTTGTTTTCAAACATCGCCGTTTACATTAAATGTATAAATATTTTAAAATAACTATATTTAAACTAATAATTTGTGAGTAAACAACTTAATTTTATTCGTTAAATAGTCCTAACAAATGCCACTCTTGATTTACAAATTCTCATAAGTAATGCCACGAGTGATTTCCAAATTATCGATAAATTCACGACTCACGAAGTGAGGAGTGAATTTATCTAGAGAATTTGGAAATCAAGAGTGGCATTTGATAGGACTATTTAACGAATAACATTAAGCTGTTTACTCACAAATCATTATTTAACTATAGTTATTTTAAAATAGTTATATATTTAATGTAAACGGCGATGTTTGAAAACAAATGAGAAACGATAGGTACGCTTCTACTGCTTCTTTTGTTTATCACTGCAACCAGATCATACTATTTATTGCCAAAGGAACGCAATATTGTAAGGAGGAGCTTTCTTTAATATGGTAATTATAACACTGATAAATATTTGGTGAAACACGACTCTGATTGGTTGTAAAATAGAAATCATTGAAATGTGATTGGCCATTGACTCCCATTTGGGGCATGAGTTAAATAGTCTAGATAAATTTGCTCCTCACTTCGTGAGTTATGAATTTATAGATAATTTGATAATCACTCCTGGCATTACTTATGACAAAATGTTTTCTTCATTAGTAAATCATTCTTCTTCTTTGGTTTTACGGCCCTTTGAGTCTAGGCCTAGCGGCCCTAACAACAGCCAACCACACCTTACTATCGTAAGAGTTAAATCTTATTTATAGGAGACCTGATGGTCAAGTCTTGTAGACTTCGATGGGAGCACATGTGGTAAGGATGGGGAATGAAAGACAAGCATGAAAACTACATACAGGAAAGCTGAAAGAAAACGTTTAGTAGGAAGACCAAGAGTTAGATGGGAGAATAACATTAACCATGATTTGAGGGAAATAAATTATACAGAATAGTGATGTACGGTGAGATTATATCCACATAGCCATGAACATACGGGTTCGATAGGGATAGTGAATTTGTTAGTTAGTTTAGACATTTCTCTGTATCAATAACATGTAGTTTAGTAATATATGGCGTTTTAGTAACTCATTGGATTATCGAACCTGGAGGCTTAGTAGCACACTGTTTGAGCAATGAAAACAATATATTTTACATTGTAAATATGGCGATTTTAGGTTAGTTTAAGTTCAACTCCACGCTTCATTTTAAGGAATTTCTCCTATTATTGGGAGAGGGGATGAACATATATATTTCTCTCAGGTAATTATTCACACAGTGAAAGAAAAATTTTGTTTTTACCTTTTTTATTTAAAATTATGTAGGTGGTACGGTGGCAAAGAATGCCCAATGATTGGATGATGGAGATTGGAATGACAAATAAATGTGGAGGAAAATAACAGTAGAATAATTAGGCGCAGAAAGATGTGAAATATTGTGAAACCTACTAAATTAAATAAATAAATAAATAATAATAAAGAAGAAAAGTGATCCCACAACAGACCCGGAGGTCCTTGGGGTAATAGGAAGTTAAGGCTCCCACTTTTTCTAGACAATCGGCACTTGATGTCAGCCGGGTTGTCAGCCCTGCGTGACGGCCGCCTTTACCCCCAGAACAAGCGTCTGGTACTCATTTCCGTTAGAGGCTGAGTCGACCCCAGGGCCATAGTGCCGCCAGAGGATTTGGGTCAGTTTAAAAATCCTGACCCCAACGGGACTTGAACCCTCGACCCTCCGGCTTGTAGCTCAGTGCCTTAACCACTACGCTACGGCGTGCCCCAAAAATAAATAATAATAATAATAATAATTTATTCCTATTCATTTTTTTGGGTCCCACTACAGGCTTCAGGAGGTCCTTGGAGTAGTGGGAGATTATGGCTCCCCCTTTTCTGGACAACCGGCACTTGATGTCAGCCGGATTGTCAGCCCTGCGTGACGGCCGCCTTTACCCCCAGAACAAGCGTCTGGTACCCATTTCCGTTAGAGGCTGAATCGACCCCAGGGCCATCGTGCCGCCGGAAGGTTTGGGTCAGTTTAAAAATCCTGACCCCACCGGGACTCGAACCCTCGACCTTCCGGTTTGTAGCGCAGTGCCTTAACCACTACGCTACGGCGTGAATAATAATAATTGTCGACTTTTTTTCTTGGTTTTCATTTGATCTTAAATCTATATGCTAATGTATGAATTCCACATAAACGTACTGCAAAAATAATGTTGTCTTATGTATCTGATGTACAAAATGTATCCATTTCAGTATTTATAAATGGCATTAAATTAATCTATTTATTATTTTTACCAATAGTATTTTATTATCAATTGTGCAACACGCAGAAAATACCATCGTAATTGCTGTATTGCTATTTCTGCCGATAGTCTTCTGTTACGTCAACCACATGTCCACACACGTTTAACACATTGATATGTAAAACTTCATTGTTATGTTGCTATGGTGACGCGTGGGATACCGCTCTTCTTTTGTTCCCACAAGAATATTAGATGAGATTCCACACATTCTACTGTTCAGGTAATTTTACGGACACCAGGTTTAAAAAGGCATGAAAGTTAAAGAAGGTGATAAGGGGAAAAAAAGTAAAAAAAAAAAAATAACTCAACAAATAGAATTTATTATACTGAGAAATATCTCACAAAAGCAAATAAGAAAATCTTGTAAAGTGAACTTGGAGTAGGTAAATTCTAATAATATATTTTCGACATTTATTTTATTAATTTTAACAAACTAAGAATGTGGTAGCTCGAAATTAGACATGGAATTTTGAAATGTGTTATAGGCCGCGGGTCGATGGATTTTTTATGATGGAAAAATCCAAGGAGCAAGTCCTCCGGGAGGGACTTAAGCCGTGGGTCCCGAGTCTGAAAATTTTCAGGCTCGTAAAAGATCCTTAAGCCTGAATGAAGGGCCTCTAAGCAAAATTTACCGGATTTTCCCGTCCTAGTACTACCTTGGTTTCCTAGATGTCAGTATGAGGCGGAACGCTGACCACGGACCACTCAAGTGACATCTATACGAAAACAAGTGTACTAAATTAGTATGGTTCAAATACTTCCCTGTAGGGGGAGAGCGCCTAAATCTCTGTTATGGGAAACATGGGCTTGCAAGAAGAAGATTATCGGCCGCGGTGGACTAGTGGTTATGTTCCTTGCCTCCAGTCCCGAGTCCAAACCCGGCCGGGATCGATGGATTTTTTTAGGACGGAAAAATCCAATGAGCAAGTCCTCTGAAGATTTTCAGGCTCATAAAAGATCCTTAAGCCTGAATGAAATGATCTCTAAGCAAAATTTACCGAATTTTCCCGTCCTACTACTACCTTGGTCTCCTAGATGTCAGTATGAGGCGGAAAGCTGACCATGGACCACTTAAATGACATCTGTACGAAAACAAGTGTAACTAAATTAGTATGGTTCATATTCTTCCCTGTAGGGGGAGAGCGCCTAAATCTCTGTTAAGAGAAACATTGCCTTACTAGACAAGAATATTATATAACTAACTAACTCACTCATTGGCACTATCGAACCATGTGTTCATGGCCGCTCAGACATATCTATCCATACATGCTCGGCCGCAGTGATCTAGTTCATACGTTTATTGGTTCAATTAGTCAAGGGTTCAAGTCCGACCGAGTTCCATGGATTTATGGGATAGATCAATGCGATTGACAAGTCATCCGGGAGGAACTTTAAGCTGTTGATCCCGAGTCTGAGGATTTTCAGGCTAATAAAAAGAACCTCAAGTCTGAATATAAAAGCCACTGTACAAAATTTATCCAACTAATACCTTAATTGCCTACTAGATATCTCTTTGAGGCGATGTGATAACTACATATCATTCGTTGACATTAAGCGTAACTAAATTACCTTGACTGTTTAACTCATGCTCAAAATGGGAGTCAATGACCAATCACGTTTGAATGAATTTTGTTTTACAACCAATCACAATCATATTTCACCTCGTTATTTATTTTCTTCTGTTTATCTTAATAAAGAAAGCACCTCCTTTATATTATTCTGAACAGGGCAGAGCATTATTTTGCAGTGACTGACTCTCGATCAAATACGTTGAATACAGCAAATAAAGAATAGTTTCCTTCGAACTACACATTTGATAATTGTTTGTTCAATGTTTGTGTTTTTAAATACTGATTTTAAGGACTTGTTTCCTAAAAGAATAATTAAAACCTATAAAGTTGGTTATAATATACAATTTGATGTGTTTCATTTTTTCTCCATTAGGGTGTATTCTTACAATTTTGCGATCCTATTTGGCAGTAAATAATATGATCTAGTTGCAGTGTATGAACAAATGAAACTAACCAAACATTTATAATTTGTTTTCAAATATCGCCATTTGCATTAAATATATAAATATTTTAAAATAACTACATTTAAACAATGATTTCCGAGTAAACAGCTTAATTTTATTCGTTTAATAGTCATAACAAATGCCACTCTTGATTTCCAAATCCTCTGGATAAAATGGAAATCACTCATTACTTATGATTAAGAAACTCTGGCTAGGGTGAACCCTTTCCCTTGTGGGATGTATGCATATACACATGCATACATACATCACATTTATAATTAAAGTCTATGGCATGATATTATGCTTTAGAGTGACTAGGAAAGATGGGAAACCCCCTGTAGTAGGCTATTACATATGAGAGACTTGATTTACCTGCATCATGAGAGTTTGACGTCGGATGGAGTGCTTAAATCAGGGGAACGTAAGTTGGGGGTTCTACTTAGATTTTGCTATATACCTAAACATGTTGTTATTAAATAATGTCAAAATTCGCCATTATTGCAATTTAATGTTAGCAGATCAGATATCTGTACTGATAAGGGAAGTATCAACCATTGCCTGCTGAAACCTATCTTGAAATTTTTCATAGAGAAGCATTGTGATGTACCAAGTCCGTGTCCAAAAAAAATCTGCCGCTTTTAACTGCAAGGCACAGAAATCGAAACCAGAATACAACATTGTCAACCCACTGTGCGAAGCTGATATACGTCTCTGATTGAATATATCTGAGTGGACTGAGATAGGACGCGGCGCGGACGCCAGTATGCGAGGGTTATCCAACCCACCAGGTCAGGAGTTGTATTACTTCTCTGTTTTTTATGAAATATTTGATGCTGGATTTTGGTGCCTTGCAGTTAATAAAGCGAAATATAATATTTTTGGACACTGCATTCGTACATCACAACCCTATTCTGGGAGAAATTTAAGAGTAAGTATCGGCATGCAATCGTTGACAATTCCCACATTATAATTGTAAACCGATTTTAATATATTCTTCCTTAGTTATATTGCTAATCCCAATCCATTCCTATATACATTATAATGTAAATGTTCGTTTGTACAAAATCTCAAATCTTAGATAGTTCTGTACAGATCTTCAAAAATAATTATACATACAGGTTCTCATATACGACGAGTGTTCAGCCTCTATCTAATATACTCTAAAACCATTAGGTGTAGGAGTTCACCTGAAACGAAAATTTAAAAATCGTTCTGCCGGTCACAATTTACGATGTTTCACAACGAAACTCAGTATATACTACTGAAATAGACTGAGGTACGTTTTATAATAAAAATCATTAAAATCCGACTATTAGAAATGTGGAGTTTATATAAAATCCGAACTTAAACATTTACTCTAGCAACCAACAACTTGGTCTATTTCATTTCCAGACACGCGTGGTAACTAAAAAGAATTACGATATAAATTTATAATTAGTTTCCTTTTCTACTTATTAAACTAAAAATTAAAACAACACATTCAACTTATTTAGGTGTAGGAGCGCACGCCGGGTTTTAGTTAGTATTTATTTTTTAGTAGTAGTAATAGGACTTTATTAGACTAAAAGTAAGATATATACAATGTTATTTGCAAAGATGGGTCGCATGGGCAGTAAGCCGTACGTGCTGTTGACAGTCCGTTACAATGAAGTAATATTCGGTAATAGTATAAAGAAAAACAAAAAGAAAGCAGTAATATTACAATTACATAAATAAAACACAATAATATTACAATTAAATAATAATACAATAACATTATACATTAAATAAGTTATGTTGAATTATTAAGAATTAATTGTATTGCATTTGGTAACGTGTATTTATTCATGAACGAGTGTTCTTATTTTCCGCGTTTTGTCCAGAAATTTACCCACGTTGATCCAATTTTCTGGATTACCATTAACTCGGAACATGCCAATATTTCACGATTTGAATTTAGAAATTTTTCCGGTAATAACTGACGTCTCCAATATTCTAAATCGTTACATTTTCCTAATATGTGTATCTCGTCTTCAAAGATCTCGCACATTGGACATATTCGCATATTGTGATCGTCGCTAATTTTTAGAAATGTCCATGCCCCTAGCCTAAACCAAGCAAGCCCTGATCTCTTTTTAAACCCTAGAAGTATTTATTAAATATGTAACTAACTAACAGATAAAAACACAGTAGGAGTAGATTAAGAAGAAGGGAGGACTATGGTAATTCAGTAAAATCTGTAATGAAATTGATTATTCCACTAAAGCTGAAAAAGTGGTTGAAGAACTTGCTTCTGTCATCTTAACGTTTCTGTAATGCGACTTTCATATTTTATTAGGAAGTAAGTTAAGACATTGAGGGGGAAATCAAAACTTATTTTAATCTGCTTCGTAAGAAACTTCAGTGTTTGCTAATAACTTCTTTTTTTGCCTCTTTCTATTTTACGCTTTGGTAACATGTTTTCGTAAAATATAACAACTTTATTTTCTAACAATGTTTCTTAAAGAGCAATGTTTCTCAATGAATGCTCCGCGAACCACCGTGAATATGTCAACAGTTATCAGGGAATTTACAACTACCAAGTATTCTTAAATAAAGTCAATCACGCAGGAACTGCGCAATCAAAGCGAATTCCTCAACATTCCGAATTTATTGTGAGTGTTTGCTGGTTGTTGGAATATTTATTTGGGCTATTCTCTGTCACTGTGCCACCTATTAATATTCGATCGGAGAACAAGTAACGGCTAGCGTCATGTTGGACAATGTGATAACATACGTTCCCGCTAGAGCCAATTGCATACATGTTCATTCACTTATAATGGGATTGTATAAAATGTTATTTCCCCAGTTATATTATATGGATGTGAAACATGGACTCTTTTTTTAAGAGAAGACGGGAGATTACGAGTATTTGAGAATGTAGTTCTTAGGAAAATAATTGGACCATAGAGAGGTGAACAGATAGGTGAATGGAGAAGACTACAAAACAGTGAGTTATATGGTCTTTATATGAAGCCAAATATAATAAGAACAGTTAAGTCTCGTGGACAGCGATGGGCAGGACATTTATACGAATGGGGAATCAAAGACGACGTGCATGGAAGCTTATTGTAGGAAAACCAGAGGGAAAACGCCCAGTTGGTAGACCAAGAATGAGATGGGAGTATGATTTGAGGGAAATAGATTATACAGGGGGTGATTGGGAAAGAGTAGCTTAGGATATGGATGTATGGAGAGCTTATATCCGCGCGGCTATGAACCTACGGGTTCAATAGTGCCATTGAGTTAGATTTCCATTGTCTATTCATATGGTAGTGAACATTGTGTTCGTTTTTGTAATTAATTTACTATCTGGTACTGTAATGTTTGATTTTCCAGGTTCTTTGTAAAACACTGGAATGAGGCATGGTGTAAAATGAAATACTTCTCAATGTGAAGATCTGAGATAAGAATGCTTTCTCCTGGGAATCGAGTAGGCCTGGTACAATCGTTAGAGACTGCAGGCATTACTAACATAGTTCCTGCAGGGTGTAGAGGATTTTTCTCTTTCTACTATTCCATACACGTACGCTCCCTACTTTCCCATCACTACTCGGGGCTCAAATATCAATATGTGAGAGCTGAGAGGAAAGAACAAATCTCGTGTTATTCTGGAATATTCAATCAATATACTTCTCAAATAATTATATATTGAAATAAGGAACTGCATGGACGTTATATATATATATATATATGGTTATAACATCTAAATATACAAGCGTTACTGCTATAAAGTAAATATGCTCTTTAAAAATTTGCTTATCTGTTATGATGGCCGCTAGATGGTAGTTGGAGCATCTTCCCGCTACCTCTTGTGTGAATTGAGAATACTACATCTATAAGAAAAAATGTATGTTTATGTTGGAATACTTAAGTAGCTCGGTCGGTTAGAGCGCTAAACATACCGAGTTTAGAGACTCGGGTTCAAATCTCGACTCAAGCATTCGTTTTTCTTTTCATTTCATATATATATGAGACATGAAAAGAAAAAATAGCTGCTTGGACGGGGATTTGAACCCAGACTTCTGAATTGATGTTTCAGTGCGCCGCCAGTTACGCTGTACAAAAATCCTCGTACAAACGGGAAGCTACCATATCTATAATTTCCCTAGTAAAGCTGCAAAGCATTAGCATTAAATACTATGATTGTAGTGAAGGTCTTGCCCTCGGACAGAATTACTGTGGATTGATATATATATATATATATATATATATATATATACTATTACGAGAGGTGGCGAGAACTCAATATCGCTGCCCTCTGGTAGCCACTATAACATATAAGCAAATTAAAGAGAATTTTTATTTTATAGCAGTCATGCTTCTTTATTTCGATGTTATAATTACATTTTTGACATTGAGCAATGTAATATATATATATATCCATCCATAGTAATTCTGCCCGAAGGCAGGTCTTTCACTGCAATCATATAGCATTTCCATACCATGCTTTCCAGCTTTATTAGGGAATTATAGGTGTGGTAGTTTACCGTTGCTTTCCATACCGGTGAATGATGATGATGGTCAGATGATATTCGGGGACCGTTGGGCCCTAAGCTTCCTGATATTTGTCTTACAGGTGAGGAAAAAACCCGAAAAAAACCTTACCCCAGGAGCCTGTCCCGACCGGGAATCGAACCCGGACCCGCTGCGTGACAAGGCACAACGCTATCTTGATATCACAGCGGTGGACATATATATATATATATTATATACTTCTATTCAGTACCTCAGGTTGCTATTTCGAGATATCTGGTATTTTTCTCCTGATATTGGCTTAATTGTAAACCACTTCTGTGGTTGGGGAGCCTGGAGGCGGGGTGTTGGTGGGGTTACGCTTCCCGATTTGATGATAGTGGTTGCGCCAGGAGAGGCCTTAATCCTAAATTTAATCTTAGACAGAAGGTGGGAAATGATGAAGATTATTATGATGGTTCATATGATGAGCGGGGGGAACGTTTGGGCCTTTTAACAGTGTCCTGAAACATTGGTCTTACAAGTGAGGGAAAAACCCGAGAAAAAACTCCATCCAGAAAACTCGTCCCTACCTGGGATCGAAACTCGAGCCCGATACACTACACCGGCAGTACGCTACCTCGAGACCACAGCGGTGGAGATACATAGACATAGACGATATGTGCAGACGGTTGAATGAGAAAATTCGCTGACGTTTTACATTATGCAATGATTTAATAATTAGCGTTTTGCTTTTCGTTGATGATATGCTAATTACATTGAGCAACAAAAAATAAACTTTTTTTTTTGTCTCAGAAAGAAAAATATGTGATTCTGATAGTATTTTTTCTCCTGAATTCAAATATTATGTTTTATCCATTACGCAAAGTTTCCGAGAGACAGGAATTTATAATTTCAAACATTTTAATATTTTCTACATTCGTAACTACACAATATTCGAACATTCGGACTCACCCAGAAAGTAAGAAATGACGATTTTCTGCTGTATTTCGCCTGTGGAGCATCCCTCTTGATGGGCCAACAATAATCGGCCAGTATATTAGGATTCCCTTATATATCTTTTCCATAGCCGAAATCTCCTGATGAAAGTTTTTTATTTTGCAACGGACAAATGGACGAAGAAACGTTTATTAAAAAATAATTATTTAAGTACATTAATTGAAATTGAAATAAAAAAAGCTGTGGGTGATGGAACAATTCCGAATACATATTTGAAAACACGATAAAAAACTGCATTAAGTACAACTGTTGGTACTCATGAGACAAAAATCATGTTGACCAGTGTTATACAAGAAAGGGGATAGTAAATACAGAAAAGCATGTTTGAACTTCAGAAATTGAATGGCAAATATGGTTTCAAGATCTTAGTGCTTAAAACAAAATGTATGAGTTTTAAAGGGCAATTTACCCGATTTGATCGAAAATTGCAGTATATGACAATAGTGTATTACATTGCGAGGTTGGAAATTGGTTTTTATAGAAGCGAGGAAATGTTTAAATACCTCGCTATCCCTAGGTTTTTAATTTCCAGGATTCTGTAAAACACTTCACAAACGTGCGTTGTACATTATTTTTTGCACGATGTTGTTATCAAAATAATAAATCATAGTAAAATAATAATATATTTGTTGGAAATATTTGCATTCACTATAAACAAGTAACTAACGTTATCAGTGTGGGCAACGTATTGACGTTAACTTTCACGGCCGGAGTTGCTATGATGATCTTGAACAAGATTTTCGGGCAGTAGGCCGAAAATATTCTTCAAGATCATCATAGTGTGGGCGATGTTTATTAGTGGAGACTACAGCAAGCCGTGACACCAATCAGTGATTAAATGTCGGCAAGTACGTATTTATTGCTTTATATTCTTTCAAATAAAGTTCAGTTAATTTAAAATGCAGTGACTTGTTTCATATAATGTATATTAACACTGTATTATGGATATATTTTCGTTTATACATTGTACGTAGTATACATAAAGGGCATTGGTTTTACTTCCCGCACGAGGTTAGTTATATGTAATATTAGGCCTACAGTATAGTTATTTAGATTGGTAACCCCGAAATTTATAAAGTCGAACTTTCAATCATGGTCACTATTGCTCTGAGAACGACAAAACGCACGATCGCGCAAAAAAATATTTGGAGCAAATATCTAGTTTCAATTTATTTTTTGCAACGGCCTTGGCGCAATCACAACTCTTCTCAAAAAGACATTTTAAGGTAGGTTTCGGCATGCATTGATAAAAAGAAAGAATGCTTGTTTCACCCTTCGAAGTTCACGATGATTGTATTTTTTTCTCGTGCCAATTATTGAAATGTATCGGACCGCAGGGAAAATAAAATCATGCATAACTTAAATTATTATTGTATATTGTGCAATCCCACACAAATTTAAGTAATATGTATATTTGTTTGTTTACTATTGTTTTATTTGTAAATATTAATAAATTAAACCATTGTATTAGATACATTGCTAATTTAAGGGTTAAATATTTGGCTCTTATTTCAAGCTTATTTAGCCCAAGCCGCTAGGACATATTAGCATGAAGTATGTGTCCTAAACAGCAAGTGTTGCCATCGTAATCCTATCTTTTAACGAGATTTCGAGCGAGTTTTGTAACTTTGGTAAGATGTAAGATTACTGCATTAATTTTCACTCTAGTTTGAAAATTAACAGTTTGCTGGAAGTTTGAGAGAGCCATTACGATGTCACTGGTTGTGCACATTATGCGAGAGTGGGATGATGGAAGATTCTGCATGCTTTGTACGTCACAGCCAGTTTCAGGCTTAAACGTCCAGCTAAAATACTGGCTTAAGTGAATTAAGTACTTGTAGCAGCGTAGATGAGTTCAGAAGATATATTTGGTGAGATAAATACATTTTTACTTAATCCTCCTAAAACTCTACGTTTAAAAAAAAGATCATCATCATAGTACATTCACGAATTTAGGCCATTTGTTGACCTGTTTCGGCCTCAAGACAAACACCATCCAAAAGTCTTTTGAGTGGACGTCCTGGTCTTCTTCTTCCTGCAGGTTGATATCTTAACATTTGTTTGGGTATTCTGTGATGTTCCATTCGATGAACATGTTGCATCCATCTTGACTTATAATCAGAAATTTTGTTTTCTAAAGGTTCCATGTGTAATTCTTCTAAGGTGTCTTCATTTTTTTTGTGATCTAGTAGTGTGTATCCTGCAGTCCTCCGAAGGTATCTCATTTCAGCAGATCTAAGTCTCTGAAAAAAAAGATATATAATCGAAGTCACTATATTTAAAACAAATTTCAATTACTACTTTAAAACCAGCAGTATAAATGGATTTCTGGATGCAATCGACAAGAATTTCAAGAAAGGATAAGGTCAGAAACAGCACAATAAGGGAAATTATGCAAGTTGAAAAAAAGAAAAGAAAAAACGTATTAGGAAAAATAGAAGAAAAGCGTTTGAAATGGTATGGACACCTCATAAGAATGGAAGAAGAGAGAATACCAAAGAAGGCCTTTAATTGGAAAGCTAATAGAAGAAGTGGAAGATGCATGTCTAGAGAACGATGGATGGATGGATGGAGTGAAGAGAAGTATGGAAGCTAGATATTTGAGGGAAGAAGATGCTTTAGACAGGAATCTCTGGCGACAAATCACTTTAGGCTGAAGGAGAAACACTATTGTGGAATATTCCTAAATAAAAAAAACAATTAATAAACATATGTACAACCAAAAAAAAAAATTGATGACGCAACTCTTAATGATGGAAAGTCCAAGTTTTGAAGAGCGATTCACACCAGTAAGTTGTTACGTGTGCTGTCTCCTTTGAGTGCAAATCGGACGGCGGAAGTCTCTCTTCGTGCAATATCTGTATCAATCGCTTCAGTTGAGCTGTCGGTAAGATGCTCTCTTGCGACGATGCAGGCCCAGGTTATATATTTGTCTGGAATATTTTTTTAATCAAAAATTGTTATGGAATGGATCCCAATAGAAAGGAGGAAGAGAGGAAGACCGAAGAAAACTTGGATAGAAGCAGCTATGAATATCAGAGGAATGGAGGAAGATCAATGGATGGACAGAGAGGAATGGCGTTTGGTTTCCGGAAGACGGCCGCAGGTGCCATGACACCGGATGATGATCGTTAATTTTCATAATACCTACAAATTACCAGGCTTCATTAAATAAATAAATTTATATGTGTAGGAAAGAAATGGGAATATAATGGTACTGTACATCAACTATATGTAGACTTCAAAAAAGCATATGATTCAATTAAGAGAGAGAAATTATATAGTATCCTGTCTTAAATAGTTGTGCACTTGCGAACAAGCTAGCTGATTTCTAATCATGCGCAGTGGCTTCGTTCTGAGACTTAAAAATTATCTGTGCGCCATCAATTATTTCAAAAGCTATTTCATTAACTTAGTTTAACATCTCGCCTTAAATTCTTATTGTATGTACATTACCAGAATTGAGTTGACAAGGGAAAGAAATAAAAATAATAGTAATATTAACAATAATAATAACACAAATTACTTACTTACTCACTGGCACTATCGTACCCATAGGTTCATGGCGGCGCGGACATAAGCTCTCCATACATCCCTATTCTGAGCTAATGATTTCCAATCATTCCCTGTATAATCTACTTCCCTCAAATTATAGTTAATGTTATTCTCCCACCTCATTCATGGACTACCAACTGGGCGTTTTCCCTCTGGCTCTCCTACAAGAATCTTCCATGTCTTTCATTCCCCATACGTGCAACATGTCCTGCCCATCGCAGTCTACGAGACTTAACTGTTCTTATTATATCTGGCTTCCTATAAAGATCATGTAGTTCACTGTTATGCAGTCTTCTCCATTCACCTGTCTGTTCATCTCTCTTTGGTCCAAAAATTTTCCTAAGTACTTTATTCTCAAATACTTGTAATCTCCTTTCCTCCCTTGAAGTAAGAGTCCATGTTTCGCGTCCATATAATACGAGTATAACTGGTAGAATAATAGTTTTATATATTTTCAGTTTAACGTTTTTTGAAAGGAGTTGGGACATCAACAGTCTCTGTAATGCATAATAGCACGCAAATAACACAAATAATGACCTATAATTAGATTAAGTAAATTGCTTGATGAGAAAGTTTAAAATATATAGGAATAATAAAAGTATACATGGAACACGGTTATATATTATATTGTCTAAGGATATATGAACTGTGTTTCTTTTAAACTGTTTTTAGTCGGGTAGTCCTTGATATATATATGATAGGGACATATTGGGAATTTTATCATCGCGGTCATGAACCTACAGGTTCAATAGGCCAGCGAGTTAGTTATTGATATTAAGAATGTTTGGAGAGAAGTGCAGGAAGTCTTAATATTTAATGGGTTTCGCAACATATTTGGAGTAAAAGTGAAGACGTCATTGAGGAGAGGGGTGAATTAAGCACGAAGTCAATGGGGCGCGTGATACGCCCATTTTAATGACACTTCTGTCTCTCAATACTGGCGTGAATTGGACGTATCGATTGTTAGATGTGTGGGTGTCCGTCCACTCGTTAAGTCCGCTTCCCCCAACCCTGACAGCTTCAATAATTGAAAAGGGAATTCAGATAGAGATTCATACAATACAAAATCCACTTTGATATGCACGAAATTTCACTCCACCACCCACAGCTCTCGAATTTCTTTCTTAATTTGTAATGCCTCACTCACACGTGTGTAGAGGTGCTTGATAGCAGTGACATCTGTGGATATAACACTCAAAACAAGTTTCGCACGTGTTGGTTCGATTGGCTTTTGTTCATTGATTGCACATGTTGTCATGGAGATGAAGCTTATCGTTATTCATTTCTTATGCAGTTGTCATAGTAACTGTAGAGTTGTATGAAATTCAGTTCAGACATAAGCTGTCTGTGTAACTATAATAAGCATCATGTTGCCCCCACAATAATCCGTCATTGCGGTCCAAATGATTGTTGCAAAAGTTAGCTACCTGTACTATTAAAAGTTATGCCCACTTACAACAATACAGCTAGTATCTATAACAGAAACTGGGATATTTTATAGATACCCAAGTTGAGAAAACCAGCAAAAAATGGTTAGGAGTCCGCATTTTTGGTCCAAATGGCTGTTGCAAAAGTTAGCTACCTATAATATTAAAAGTTATGGCCATTTACAACAATGCAGCTAGTATCTATAACAGAAACTGGGATATTTTATAGATACCCAAGTTGAGAAAACCAGCAAAAAACGGCTAGGAATCCGCATTTTTGGTCCAAATGACTTGCAAAAGTTAGCTACCTATAATATTAAAAGTTATGCCGATTTATAAGAATACAGCTAGCATCTATAACCGAAACTGGGAACATTTTATAGACACCCAAGTTGAGAAAACCAGACAAAAACTGTTGAGGATCCACACTTTTGGTTCAAATGACTGTTGTAAAAGTTAAACTACATGAGCTCTTTGAAGTTATACCCATTATACCTATTTACAACAGTACAGATAGCATCTGTACCGAAACTGGGGCTATTTTATAGATATCCAGATAAAAAAAAACAGGAAAACGGCTGGGATCCTTATGCTGACTACATGCCATCTCTATATTGGCTGGATTGACACATGTGGATATGGGGCTTGTCAACTGGTAGGGCAAGGAGCTTTTAATGCCTGTCGCGTCGTGGAGTTTTTATGTAAGTTTCATTTCTCTTCTAAAAATCCGGTTTAAACCTAAATGTTCCCATACATATATGACAAAATATCGTTTTCACTAATATATTGTCGCGAGATTCGAGAAATATTCCGCGTTGTTGGTACGTTTCTCGAAGGACTGCCTTTTAGAATGTTCGCGTCCACAGTCGAGATTTCTCGAAGTTTCGACTTCTTGAAGATTTTCATTCTCGATTTTCATTCAGCGAAATGCTGGCGGCTCGATAAATCTACATATCTTGTTTGTATAAGGCAGTCGACATCATGAAAGTTGGTTGTAGTTTGGAAGTGGCATTGTTTTGTTATGGTGAAGTGTGAGGAGAGATTAAATAAATCTGTGGAATATTAAGTCTCACAGAAAAAAAAAAAATTAAAAGATTGAAAAGAGAATTATTGTGCAACCAATAAATATTAATTCGGAATTGTAATTAAAATAATTCATGGCTGTTATATATATATAAAAGTAAAGTGATCCCACAACAGGCCTCAGGAGGCCCTTGGGGTAGTAGGAGATTAAGGCTCCCACTTTTTCTAGACAATCGGCACTTTTATGTCAGCCGGGTTGTCAGCCCTGCGTGACGGCCGCCTTTACCCCGGAACAAGCGTCTGGTACTCATTTCAGTTAGAGGCTGAGTCGACCCCAGGGCCATAGTGCCGCCAGAGGGTTTGGGTCAGTTTAAAAATCCTGACCCCAACGGGACTTGAACCCTCGACCCTCCGGCTTGTAGCTCAGTGCCTTAACCACTACGCTACGGCGTGCCCCCATATATATATATATAGGCCTATACTTACAGTGTTCTGCCGGAGCGCAGGCCTTTCACTGCAATTCTAGCAATTTCATCCTATGCTTTGCAGCTCTACTTGAGAATTATAGGTGTGGGAGCTTCCCGTTTATTCCACACCGGTGATTGATGATGGTGAAGGCCGGATGATTTTCGGGGACATTTGGGCTCTAAGTTTCTTGAGATTTGTCTTACAGGTGAGGAAAAACCCCTGAAAAAAAAAAAGATACTCACCCAGGAGCCTGTCCCGACCGGGAATTGTACCCGGGCTCGCTGCCTGAGAAAGCAGTGCACTACCTCGAGACCACAGCTATGGTTAAATATAAGGGAGAAAAATTTGTGGCAGGATACCTGAGGGGACTAACTGGTATGTTAATGTACAACATTAGTGATCTCGAGTTCAAATCCCACTTGAAGCGTTAATTTTTTATTTTCATTCCATATAATTGGTAAATGCCATAATTTAGTTACGTATAACATCGGTATAAACAAAGCGTTACTTATATATAGTAAAATATAACTTATTTAACACTTAAATTGGCAAAATTTAATTTCTTAAACCAGCTTATTTAAATGTGTCTGACAGTTGTAAAAAAAACATGCACAAGTTATAATTGCTCAGTGTTGGGTAATTTGGCACAGATTTAAATAATTTCTACTGATTAATTTTCTATTCAATTATTTGTGTATGATTTTTTATTGCCTCATTTATTTCTTACAGGAAACCAGGAAACCATACATAATAAGAATGAATTTTCTCGTAGAGAAGGCAGAGGAGGACATATGACACGAATGGGAAAACTGTAAATGAGTTTGGGAGAATAACACTAACAGTTATTTGAGGATAGTAAATTATACAGGGGATTTGATTGGGATGAACAATGATTCATGGTGGGGTGAGTATGGAGAGATGAGGTCCATGCGACCATGAAGGAGGGGGGTCGATAGTGACCAGTCAGTTAGTTGGTTAGTTATTAAACTATTAAATAAATTAAACAAATGGCTACCTTATAGAATTCAGTTCATCATGTAAGTGTTGGTATCCACAATAACTACAGTTATTTTTTAATTACGAGTAATGGACTTAATTTACAATAATAATAATAATAATAATAATAATAATAATAATAATAATAATAATAATTATTTATTTATTTATTTATTTATTTATTTATATACAGAATTTTAATGTTTACACATCTTTCTGTGCCTAATGTTTTATTTTGCTTCTCCACTCGTCTCTTTCTATCCAATCCATGTCCTCTATTCCTCTTGCTCTCATTCCAGTTCTTATTTCCTGCATCCACGAGTTTTGAGGTCTTCCTCTCCTCCTTCTTCCAGGTGGACACCATTCCAATGTTTTCCTGGGTAATCTCTCCTCTTCCATTCGTCGTACGTGCGCATACCAATTTAATTACTTGTACCGTATACAATCTACTATTGAATAAGCAATATTAATTTTTTCTGTTATGACAGCATTTATTATTTTGTCTAATTTGAACATCTTGCTGCTCTCCTCAAGAAATCCATTTCCATCGACATACGTTTTTGTTCTAAGTTTTTGTTGAATTTCCAAACTTCAGCTCCATATGTGACAGTACTTCTCATTATTGAATTATATATTTGTAACTTATTTTTCCTGGTTATATGTCTGTTCCATAAGACTCCATTCATCATTCTGTTATTGCTCTATTTTTATTTATTCTGTTCTTAATATCACTTTCTTGTTAATAATAATAATAATAATAATAATAATAATAATAATAATAATAATAATAATAATAGTACTGTGATTGAAATTTTACTCAGCGCCGGTTTTCTTTTATTTTTTTATCTTGAAAGAACGTTCGCTTTCTGGTCGACGTCACATTTGTCTCTTCCGGAAAAGACAGTTGAAAGCTGCGGACTCAGACTTTTCCTGTGTGTCGTTATTGCTGGACGTGACATCTGGCGGAAGGACACTCAGCTATAGAAATGTATCTCACATGTAATTGTATGGCGCTTCCTTTCTTCTGTCAGTTCAGACATATTTTATATAGGCCATCTAGCATTATTCAGAAAAATACTCTCGACAAATATGTGTCATCATTTTTTATATTAACTTCTGCTTTATTCTTCCTTATAACAGATAATCTTTAATAACAAGAAGACTACCCTTAAATTAATTCATCGAGTCATTTGCTTTGGAGAAAATTAGTTACGCAATGCACTTAAATACAATATCGATTATGCGATAGAGCGAATTGGCTCGAGCGGTAGCATCTGAGTCTCGGATTTAGTGGTCCCGGCATCAAACCCCGGAGCCGACCAAACTGAATTAACTTTTTTTCCTGGCTTTCTTCAGTCTTCAAGACAATTCTGGATGGAAATCTAATTACCAGTATCCATTTCATCATATAAAATTTAAAAGCAAACCAATCATTGAGTAATAAATAAATATATACAATGTGATCTTAGACGTAAAATGGTCTATAAATAATAATCTAATCTAATATATAAAAATGAATGTATGTTTGTTTGTTCATACTTTATGTGTGGCCATACCATTGATCTGATTGTGATGGGGCTTTTTGCAAAATGTTCAGGAGATTCCCGGATTGAACATAGGCTATAAGAGAGGTGTGATACTCAACTCCTACAACCCTTAAAAATTGCCCTTTGTAGTGAGAAACGTGAAAAAAGTAGCTCTTTGGATGCTTAAATGGCTTACGCTGTCTAAACCATAACAAATACACAAAATTAATGTACACAGAATTGAATATCTCAAAAAGCTCTACAAAAAACTTTCTGACGGCATTTGTTTATCTCTTACGGATAACTCACAATAACCACTTTTGTCTTTCATTGATGCCAAGAAGATCGAGACAAGTACGTAGATTCCTGTGCAAGCATAAGCAGCACATGCCGGGTATTCTTTTATGGATAGCTCACTATAACGAATTTTGTCTTTTACCTCATTTATGCCAAGAAGATTGAAATAAGTAGATTCCCAGACAACACCGTGTAATCAGCACGCGGAATTTTAAAATAATTACGATATACATTTATAATTATTTTTCATTTTACTTATTCAACTAATCATAAGAAGTACATTAATTTTTGTATTTCAGCTCATTTATGTCAAGAAGATCGGGATAAGTAGATTCCCAGGCAATGCCGGGTAATCAGCACGGGATATCTAAAAATATAAATTTATAATTATTTTTCCTTTTACTTATTTCAACTAAACATAAAAGCACATTAATTTTCAGTTATTTAGGCATAACAGCACACGCCGGGTATTAGCTAGTCGTTAAAAAAATATTAAATTATACGTAGAACAATTAGAACATCAAAACAACAAGAATATTTACTAAAATTAATTTCATAAAGTAATGGCTGTACCGACTTTGAAATGGCAACGAGTCCTGGACATAAAGAACAATTATAGCCACATTCAGGAATCAGAACAGAGATGCTTTAGATATTATTAGGATGCACATAAAGGTAAAGTGATCCCACTACAGGCCTCAGGAGGCCCTTGGGGTAGTAGGAGGTTAAGGCTCCCACTTTTTCTTGACAATCGGCACTTGATGTCAGCCGGGTTGTCAGCCCTGCGTGACGGCCGCCTTTACCCCAGAACAAGCGTCTGGTACTCATTTCAGTTAGAGGCTGAGTCGACCCCAGGGCCATAGTGCCGCCAGAAGGTTTGGGTCAGTTTAAAAATCCTGACCCCACCGGTAGGATGCACATAATTAGATAAAATCAAGAATCAAGACTTATAAAATAAATTAAATATATTTGCAACAAATGCACGTATGGGGCATGAAAGAAGTGCATGGAAGTTTCTTGTTGGAAAACCACAGAGGGAAAACGCACAGTTGGTAGATCACGAATGAGATAGGAGAGTAATATTATCCATGATTTGAGGGAAGTAGATTATACAAAGGATGATCGGAAAACATTAACTCAAGATAGGGATGTATGGAGAGCTAATGTCCGCGCGACCATGGACCAATGCGTTCGATAGAGCCAGTGAGTTAGTTATAAATAAAAAATAAATGAATATAGCCATAAATGGTAGAATCATTTGGAATGATTGGACGTTAGGAGAATACCGAATTTTTTTGTTATATAAAACAAGAGTGCGAAGAGATCCTGGACACCAAGATCGAGATGGAACAAGGCTGCAACATACATTTCAGCCTGAATTAATATATATAATATATATATATATATATATAGACGATATTTTAAATAAATGGAGAGTTTTGGTGAATCCCGGAATAAGAATAGATAAGAAAGTGTGCATAAATAATCTTCTATTTGCTGTCGATGTAATCATAATACAGCAAAATGAAGACGACTTACAGAAATCTATGCATGCATTAAATTAAATATGTAAATTTTATGATCTAAAGATTTCTGTAAGGAAAACGAAGACCATGGCTTTTAGAGGAAGAGATCCAGTGAGATCCAAAATTATTTTAGAAAATCAAAGTATAGAACAGGTGTCTAGTTTCAAAATATTTGGGCTGTGATGTTGGCTACAATATGGAAAGAGATATTGACTCCAAAATAAATAAATTTCAGACGGTGTGTGGAACAATAAAGAGAACATTCAAAAATAAAATTAGAAAAGAAACCAAGATAAAAATGTATAATGTTATGGCGGTTCCCACAATATTGTATGGATGTGAAACTTGGGCTCCAGTAAAAAAACAGAAAGATAGAATACAGACGGCGGAGATGAGGTTCCTAAGACAAGTAAAATGATGTACAAGACTTGATAGAATAACAAATGAGGATATAAGAGAAGAATTGAAAGTACAGCCTTTATTGGATAAGGTCACGAATTACAGACAGAAATGGATTGATCACATGGATGGAATGAGTAAGGAGAGATATCCATTGTTAGCAAGAAATTATCAAGCAAGAGGAAGACGTGATGTTGGAAGAGCTAGAAGACGTTGGGCTGATGCATTATGAAATCGGAACGGGCAATTGCCTAATCCCTGGAGTGATGATGATAATGATTATGAAAGGAGTAATAATAATATTAATAATAAATATTTTTATGTCCAATGCTCCAGTTTGTCATTTCGACATTTCGTGTTCTCTCCTGGCATTAACGTAATCTTAACCCACTTCAGAAGTTGGGGCGCCTGGAATTCTGGGTTACGCTGTCCCGATGATATGATGGGTCATGATGACGATAATGATGCGCCAGGAGAGTCCATAAATCTAAGGCGATTATGAATGATGATGATTATGATGTTCAGGGAGACTGTTTATACTTTAAAGATTCCTGTTATTTGTCTTATAGGTTAGGAAAAAATGCCGAGAAAACCTCATCCTGGAGACTTAACCCGACTGTGACTCGAACTTGGGCCTGCTGCGTGACAAGAAAGCACGCTACCTCATGACCACAGCGGTGAACCTAATAATTATAAAAATATATATAGAATAGCAAATTGATCGTTTTAAGAGAACAAACTCAAGTAAAGAAGTGAGACCGAAGAATACCCAATCCAATAATTAAGTCAACTCGACTATTCTAATAAAGTAAAGTAAGTAAAATGATCCCACGACAGGCCTCGGGAGGCCCTTGGGGTTGTGGGAGGTTCCCACTTTTTCTGGACAATCGGCACTTGATGTCAGCCGGGTTGTCAGCCCTGCGTGACGGCCGCCTTTACCCACAGAACAAGCGTCTGGTACTCATTTCCGTTAGAGGTGAGTCGACCCCAGGACCATGGTCCCGTCAGAGGGTTTGGGTCAGTTTAAAAATCCTGACCCCATCGGGGCTCGAACCCTCGACCTTCCGGCTTGTAGCTCAGTGCCTTAACCATTACGCTACGGCATGCCCCCTGAGTATTCTAATTAGACTTGCTAAAGATTTCCTACCATACTGAATAAATTATTCGATGGCAGATGCATACTCTCAGTACATGCCGCCCGCGCCGTGTCACGTCTTACTCCACTCCGCCCATAGTCAAGCAGGTATCCATCTGCACTATACAGTGGATTTCCATTAAATTATTCTGTCTTCGATTTCTGTACCTTTGCAGTTAAAATCGGCAGATTTTTTTAGACACGGTCTTAGTACATCACAACGCTTCTCTGGGATAAATTTCAAAGTAGATTTCGGCATGCAATTATTGACAGTTCCCGTGATAATAATTTAAAATTGTACAAGATCATCCCACGAATTTTTTTATGTGCCAGAATTTAGTTTACGCCCTGATACTGGCTACTAAATTTAAATATTTTGTTTTCATTCTCCCTTTAACTAAACCTTTGTAAGTATATATTCTGTATGTATTATTCGTGTAACTGAACTGCACCCGAGCACGAGCACTTGCTCATTCAGGGGTCAATACTGTGTATAACATTTATTCTTCTTCTTTACTTCACGTGCTAGGCAAACTGTCTGTTCCGCCTCACCGTTGTTATGTTCATCTTTTCACTGGCTGGCCTTCCTACATTCCTTAAACCTCTTGGCTTTTAGTTAAATGCAATTTGGAAATCATGTTGCATTCATTCTTTCTACATGTCTAAACCATGCTATGATTGCAGTGAAGGACCTGCCTTCGGGCAGAATTACTATGGATGGATATATAATTATATATATATATATATATATATATATTATTTATATACAGAATTTTAATGTTTACATATCTTTCTGTTAATATAAAATTATAGAATATTCACCTGAAAGGTCCGTCTCAACTTAATTATCATTTAACTGTAGCGCTTTCGGGACTTGTCCCATCATCGGCAGGATTCAAAACTGGTGTTTCACTGAAGATCTGATAGAGGGGGTTGCATGTATTGGGTTCGTTTTCGTTTATCAGGCTGTCGTTGTGAGCTGCTTTCATGATTTCCATCTCTTCGAGTACGTTTATCTTCGCTGGATTATTTTCTCTGTGCATCACTGTTAGGGTGTTTTCAATATTTAACATGCGATGTCCTTCATGGATAACGTGTTTTGCATAGCTTGATTTACCTTCTGCGTGAACGAAGTCTCGAAAATGTTCTTTGAATCTGATGTTAAAACTCCTGTTTGTCCTTCCTATATAAATTTGTTGCAGTCCTTACATGTCAGTTTATAAACTCCTTTGCTGTTGAAATGTTATTTTCTTCAATGTTATTGTTTATTATGTTGTTTAATTTGTTATTGGTTCTGTATGCTATATTTTACGTTTTTATCGGCTTTCTTTAGTGCTTTGGCTAATTTTGTCGTTTCTTTTCCTGTGTATGTAAGTGTTATCCATGTTTTCTTGTTGTTGTCAGATTCTTTTTCTAGTTTAGTTATGTTGGTTATGTTGTTCTTCCTTTTTTTGTTTTTTTACGAGCTTATCTATGAATATTCAGGTGAATATTCTATAATTTTATATTAATTTTGAATAAACCTCAACGGAACACATCATGAATCTTATAAAAGTTGATATCTTTCTGTGCCTGAAGTTTTATTTTTATTCTCCACTCGTCTCTATCCATCCGCTCCATGTCCTCCAAACCTCTTGTTCTCATTCGAATTCTTATTTCTTGCATCCACGAGTTTCGAGATTTTCCTTTCCTTCTTCTTTCAGGTGGACACCATTCCAATGTTTTCCTGGGTTAGCTTTCTTCTTGCATTCGTCGTATGTGCCCATACCAATTTAATTGCTTATATCTTTTACAGTTTACTAATTACTGAGGGCGTTTACATTTTCTTTAATTATCAGGCTATATTTAAAGATTTGGCGCTAAAAGTTACACTTACTTCATGAATCAGTGCAATAGATGACATCAACATATCATTAAAATGGCGCTTAGCCGATTGATGCATAACATCGTCCTATTATTCTTATGCTTATTTACATGTATACAGTAAAAGCTCATTATTCGCGGGGGATATGTTCCGCAAAAATGCCGTGAATACAGAAACCGCGAATATGGAATGGTAATTTGTATGGTTATATAGAGAATACGTTCCAAGGTTCCAAAAAAAAAAATATCAAAATAAAATCTATTTAATGAGAGATTTTGAAAAAAAAAATATTATTACTGTCAGGCTTAGCCAAGGGCTTAAAGAACTGTTTTGCCGCTTTTAAAAGATCTTTCAATAATGATTCACATTCAGCTGTGAATTCAGCGATTGAATTCCTTTTTATGTCTTCGGATTTCTTGATGAATCGTACAGTTGATTCATTAACATTAAAACAGTGTGATATATATGCAAACCACTCACCAACACGTAAACGGTCAAGCATTTATATTTTTACTTTAAGCGACAACTCTACTATCTTCCGTTTCGGAACTAATTTTCTTTCCTTTTACTCGACTTTGTAAATTGGCAACAAAGCAGAAGAGACACGTGTTATCCAATCAAATTATTGCAACGAATGACAAGTTGAAACAATAAAACACCGATGGCGAGGGCGCCATTTATCAACGGGCATCGCATACTGGTGGCTTTTAACAACGAACTTTAGACTTAGTGAAAATATGGTTTGTTTTACTTTGATATCAGTGTGGTTTGAAAAGCTCTTTATAAAAGCTGCCTTAACAAGTGTCTGTAGTAAAAAAAGTTGCTTATGCGTTTTAACATACCGATTGAATCCGTGAATAAAGACATTTTTAGCCGCGATCACAGGAACTGTGTCGCAATTTTTTCCCCCGCGAATAAGGGAACCGTGAATAAGAATCGTTTGTTGCAATTTTGAACCCCGCTGGGGCATAGAACTGGGCTCGCAGACATGAGCTATCTTGAGGGTCTTCTTCTTGACGGTTTAAGCTTATTTTATAGCCTGTTCCGGCTCCAAATTGCTGCTGTTTCCATCTTTTCCTTGGTCTTCCCAAACTTCTTCTCCCTCGTGGCGAATAATTGTATGCTGCTTTTGGTATTCTATTCTCAGTCATCCTTGCCAAGTGTTCATTCCAGTTTGTTCTGTATTTCTCTATTGTTGTGTTTAATTCCTCTACTTTTAGTTGTCTTATTTCTGTGTTACGTTTTTTGTCTGTTCTTTGATATCCCGCTATTGGTCTTGAGAGTCTAAGAACATAATATTATTAAGATATTTTCTCATAACTCTGTTTAGGTTTCTTTATTTACTGCATTTTATACGATTTTTAAGGAACGGTTCATTAGTGTTGGAAGACACAGAACGTGCCAGTTTAAGCCATTTTATCCTCTGCAGCTTTATGACAACCAGAATATATCCTTGTTAGTGGATGTCATTACACTCTTGATAACCAGAAAATCAAAAGCAACTAAACATGCCTTCCCTCATCAAAACCACACAGGAAATTCAATAGACCTCAAAGAGAGACAACTGGTGGCTAGGAACCGAAGCTACTTCCGACATGTTCGTGTCACCGGAATTTCATTACGTACTGTGTATTCCCTAGACGTATAACAGCTTGAGCATTTTATGATTTGATGGTTTGATGGTGTGTCTATCTCCCCCTGCGGATAATACCTCCTCCCTGTCCGGGGTTGCGTGCTGTCCAGGAATCTTCCCTCTACTCATACATTTTGTACAGTCAAAGCATCACGAGGTCAACTGTTTCATGCCAGTTATAATAAACAAACACCTTACCTACCATGCACACATTTTCGGTTTTAAAAAAAATTAATTAGAAGAAATTCTAA
This sequence comes from Diploptera punctata, assembly GCA_030220185.1. Taxonomy (NCBI): domain Eukaryota; kingdom Metazoa; phylum Arthropoda; class Insecta; order Blattodea; family Blaberidae; genus Diploptera; species Diploptera punctata. The sequence continues at coordinate 1,085,133 of JASPKZ010008344.1, forward strand.
CTCGGAGAAATTGGGATTGGAAGTAAACAATGAAACTAAATATATGGCCACACATACAAATATATTTTTCTTTCAATGCCCCAGGTTGTCATTTCGACATTTCTTTCTGGTGTTCTCTCCTGGCATTGGCTTTATTGTAACCCACTTCTGAAGTTGGGGCACCTGGAAGGCGGAGTTACGTTACCCCCATGATATGATGCGTGATAAATGATAATGAAGCGCCAGGAGAGTTCTTAACCTAAACTTAATCTAAATTCCAGACCATGGCAACCACAGGAATGATTCCCTTTAGGGAAAAATTGCTTTGGTTTGACCGGGAATCGAACCCGCGACCTCATGAACAATAGTCAGGAACGCTGATCACTAGCCCATGAGGCTGGTCCATAGAAATACATTATATAATGGAAATGGACATTTAACGGCAAATGAGGGAAATGTTGAAGAAGTGGCTGAACTCGTGTATCTAAGAACAATAATTAGAAATAGGAATGAGGTGCACAAAGAAATTAAACATAGGTTCGATTCTGGAAATGAATGCTATAATCCATTACAGGGACTCTTATCTCAACTTCTCAAAAAAAAAAAAAAAAACATTGAATTGAAAATATATAAAACTGTTATTCTCCCAGTTAAGTGGGTGCGAAACATGGACTCTTACTTTAAGGGAAGGAGAACATTTACGTGTGTTTGAGGATAAAGTTCTTAAGAAACTTTTTGGGCCAAAGAGAGACGTAAATACAGGCGAATGGGAAAAAAAAAAAAAAAAAAAAAAAACTACATAACAGTGAGCTACATGATTTTTATATCAGATATAATAAGGACAGTTGAATCTTGTAGACAGAGATGAGCAGGTCAAGTGCACGAATGGGGAATGGAAGGGGGGCATGGAAGGTACTTGTAGGAAAACCAGAAAAAAATCTCCAATTGGTAGACCAAGAATGAGGTGGAAAAATTAAATTAACCATGGTTTGAGGGAAGTAGATTATACAGGGGATGATTGGAAAACATTAGATCAGGGTAAGGATGTGTGGAGAGCTTATATCCGCCTGGCCAAGAACCTATGGTTTCGATTGTGCCAGTGAGTTAGTTACTTATTAGTAAACTCTTTCCCAACTTCTTGAAAATACGTGAAACGTGGGCTCTTACTTTAAGGGAGTGGAAAAAGTTACGAGTGTTTGAGAATAATGTATATACCTCTTATGTCCCACGTGGGAACACGGGGTCCCTAGCGGGAGTTTATTAACCAAACTAATTTTTAGTTAGACTTATTTACCTACAGCAGCAGTTCCTAACCTTTTTCGACTCGCGAACCCCTCCCACATCGATCTGAATTTTTGAACACTAACTTTTAAATATGCATACTGTTAACATGGATACAATTTAATTCAAAGCAAAATGTTTAATAGCCTTAAATTAACTTAACCCTTAACGGTAAAAACCTAAAGTTACTCTAGTTACGGCTTAAAAATTACACAACATGTAGGCCTAGTTGTAGGGAAATCAAATGCATTCCTAACGAATAATAATAATAAATAATAATAATAATAATTATTATTATTATTATTATTATTATTATTATTATTATTATTATTATTATTACTATTATTACAATGCTGCAGAAATGATGGAATATGCAAACAATAATAGACCTAACCTCGAAACCCATTACGGAAAGGTTTTGGCGAACCCCTTGAAATATTTTGTGAACCCCCAGGGAGTTCGCGAACCACAGGTTGGGAAACGATAACCTACAGGTATCAAGAAGTTGCATGTAGTTAGCACATCGCCTCGATGGTATATATACTAGTAGGCAACTAGGATATTACTCGGATGAATGTATAACGAGGATGAATGAAGTTAGATTCAATTTTTGCACAGATGCCTTTATATTCAGGCTTGCGGTTCTTTTACGAGCTTGAAAATCTTCAGACACGGGACCCATGGCTTAAAGTCCCTCTCGGAGGAATTTTTCGTTGGATTTTCCACCCTAATAATTCAGACCCCCGCCGGGTTTGAACCCGTGATTGTCGGGATCAGAGGCAATGAACGTAACCAGTAGTCCACCGCGGCCGAAGCCACACACCACCTGGGCCTTACAGTGGCACAACCGGTCCCGAGAGTGATCACACACACAATTTTTGACGACAAAATGACATGGAGGTCCTCCCTAAATAAGTGATTATGTCGGTATCAAGGCCTCCTTCGAGATAGCACAACATTTAGAATACACACACATTCATACTAAACATTGCGAATGAGAGAATTATGATGGACATATGAACACACATAGGGTTCTACAATGTTAATAATGATGTCATGTAATTGATTTAAAAATACTGTAGAAAAACATTTACTGCATTTTCGTTCTCTGTGAATATTTAATGTGTAAAATGTGTAAAACACTTCTTTTCCGAGAATTTATACTTAAAATCTCTACGCACTTAAATCTCCCATTCTATAACCATCCATAGTATTCATAGTAATTCAGCCCGAAGACAGGTCTTTCACTGCAATCATATAATTTTCATGCTATGCTATGCATCTTTACTAGGGAATTAGGCCTATAGGTGTGATAGCTACCCGTTGCTTTCCACACCGGTGAAGGATGTTGATGATAATGATGATGATGATGGCTGGATGATATTCGGGGAAGCCCTAACTTCCTGACATTTGTCTTACAGATGAGGAAAAATCCCGAAAAAAACGTACCCAGGCGCCTGCCCCGACCGGGAATAGAACCCGGGCCCGCTGCGTGACAAGGCAGTACGTTACCTCGAGACAACAGCGGTGGACTCCATACTATATAGCCTGCACAATTAACATGGCTATTTAACACATGTCCCAAATGTGAGTCAATGACCAATCACAGTTCAATGAATTTTGATTTACAAGCAATCACAGTCTTTTTCACCTCGATTTTATCAATTTAATTTTATCACTGTAAAATCAAGCTCCTCCTTTTTAACATCCTGAATAGGCCATATCATTATTTTGCAGTGACTTCATGTGGCTATCAAATTGTATATATGGTGCACGAATGTTAACACATAATGCCTGCGGGATATAATATAAAAACATTTGTAGCAATTGATTATACCACAAAAAAAAAACATTCTTTTCACTTTCTTAAACGTATTATTTCCCAGGAATTTACTTTTTAGAACAATGTTATTGACATATTTACGTCATAGGACACCAGAAATTAATTAATAACCTATAATGTTGGTTATAAATTTCTCCACTAGGGTGCCATCTAAAAATATTGCGATCCTTTGGCCAACCAATAATATGATCTGGTTGCAAAGTAAGTAAGTAATGAACAATGAAGACTAAACAAACATTTTCTCATTTCTTTTAAAGAATCGCCGTTTACATTAAATATATAAATATTTTAAAATAACTATATTTAAGTAATGACTTGTGAAATTAAACTGCATTTAATTTTATTCTGTTAATTAGTCCTCACAAATGCCACTCTTGATTGGTACAAATTATCAAGGATAAATTTGAAATCACTTAGAAAATCGCCAACTTTCGACTACTTTTTATGAGTACACAATTATAATTTGAATGTTGAGAAACTTTGTTTAGAGATTCCCCTTTTTCAGACTCGAGACAAATTTTAAGTTATTTAAAAATAAGGCACATGACTCTTAGATTTACTTCACTTCCAAAAAAACACACGACATTTATAGATGTGATAAAATTCATTGACCCCAATTGGATTTGATATTGCAAACCTCTTATCCAGAGGCGAGCATGGTAGCCCTATACCAACATTTCATAAATAATGAACAAATTTATAGCATGCGCGTTGTTTCTGGAAAGGAATTGTATAAACTTTTGCGTGTACTGTTGCAATTCCATCATCCTGATGAAAGTCTTCATATCTCTATCGAATGATTAAGGTTCGCTGGCATCTGACATAAAAATCTCTTCTCCCTCCTTCTCCCTCATAGCCAATGATAGATGTTCATCTTAAGATAGGGAAGTAGAAAGAAGCTCTTCTCAAATACTCTTTGATGGAAGTCAAGGGGATAGGGAGAGGATATTGTCGGACGTTTTTCGTGGCCGACCATTGCGAAGATACTACCAGTGACAAGTACATACCTCTAGCATTTTCTGAAAAAAAAAGCTCTTGAAGCCATGAGGGTGGAGTTTGCCTTACACTCAGGGGTAAGTTTTTTTTTCTCTTCCTCCCTTCGTCCCTTAACGCGAAAGGAAATTTCATTAGCCTGGTGGTTTGAAATGCATACACTCTGATCCCATACACATGCATCAGGATGGTTCGTCTACTGAAAGCTGATTAATCGAAAAAAAAAGTTTTATCAGAAATAGCAAATTAATTATAATCGAAAATTTCGCTTAAGTGTTTGTCAAACCTACACCATTAGTAATTGAAGTGAGAAACCAGGAATTAATTTACGAGTTTTAAGTGACAAGTCGAGTGAATTGCGAATGGATGCAATATGAAGTATTTCTGTTCATATTATACTTCTTTTAGGGAATTCCGAATGAATGAAGCTATTGAGATTGTTCTCATGAAAGGGGGAAAAAAAAAACATACTTTTCTTCGATCCCACCTAGTAGGCACCAAAAACCACCTTAATATATAATGGAAAAGAGTAGAATTCCGAAACAGATACCTCATTACAAACATTATATATATATATATATATATATATATATATAAAATGGAAAACAGTAGAATTCCGAAACAGATTCTTCATTACAAACCACTAGGACAAAGAAATGTAGGAAGACCCAGTAAAAGATGGATAGACCGATTATAACATGAGATCGGAACGGACCTTAAGATCTAAGCTTTAATGCTGCTTCTGCTGATGCTATATAAGTATCCTACTGTTATGATGAAGATCTACAAAATAAATTGTATAAACTTCAAGAAATGTTTGGAACCATCCCTCCATGGTGTCTTTACCTTGTTGTGGTGGAGTGGCTTGCGTGCTTAAATTACCCCGAGAGCTATGCTGGCGGTAGCATTGCTGCCGAAAGGGTTACCCGTGCCGGATAGATTGAAGGTGATAAGCCAGATGAAAAAAAGTACCATGGTCGACAGAGTGACGATCTATTACCGTAAAAATGCAACCGTCAAGAAACGCGGACTAGGGTAACATTTTCGGAGGAAGAATACTCCTCAATTGGGTACTCCTTGCGGGGAGTACTTCAGAAAATCCATGCCAAAGGCTCTAACACAGGGACATGTTCCTAGAAACATGGAATACCAAGAATGAGGTGGGAGAATAGCATTAACTATGATTTGAGGGAAGTAGATTATACAGGGGATGAGTGGAAAACATTAACTCGGGTTAGGGATGTATGGAGAGCTTATATCCACACTTCCATAAACTACGAGTTTGAAAGAGCCAGTTAGTTAGTATGGAACCATACAAAGAACATTAAAAGATAAAGTTAAAAAGGATACGAAGATGAAGTTTTATAAGGTTATGTATCTAACAATGCTTATGTATGGTGGTGAAAACTCGGCACTGAACAGAAGTGACAAACAGAAAATAGAAACAGCAGAGATGAGATTCTTAAGAAAAAAAAAAAGTTATTAATTAGGGATGGAAAAAAAAAGAATGAATCAATCAGAAATCTTTAATATTAGACAAGGATTTTAGATAGAAAGAAGGGTTGGTATGCACATTTACAACGAATGGAACCACATGGAGCAGCTATACAGACACATCTAGATCTAGATAACGCCGTCATATTGGACGTCCGAGAAAATGTTCTGAGATAATTTGGTTCCATTATGAGCGAAATAGATCTAAGGATCCATTATGAAACTGAAGAAGAATATATTTAATTTATTTAGCGTGTTTCAGAATGTTTGACATCTTCCTGCGCCCTATTAATGTACTGTTATTCTCCTCCACATCTCTCTGTCATTACAATCCTCATCGTCCAACCATTTTCCCTCATGGTGCTCAAAACACCATCAATCCACTTTATTTTTTGCCGTCTTCTTCTTCTTCAACCAAGTAGCATTCATTCGGGTATTCTCTTTTGGGAATCTTCTTCTGTCATTCTTTTTACATGACCACATCATTTTAATTGTTCATTTTTTTTATGAAATCCGCAACTGAAGTTTGAACATTCATATCTTGTTTATTTAAATTGTTTCTTATTTTATCGCATCTAGAAATTCCAACTGAACGCCTCTAAAATCCATTTCTGCAGAATTTAATTTACTTATTTTTCTAGATCTTAATTTTCATGTTTCTTCGTATACTTGCATACAGTTAACCCTCTAGAGGCAGCAACATATTATAATCCCTTGAAAGCCTTTCGGATAACATTTCATCTTCAACAATATGTTGATTAATTGATTGATTAATGTTTTTTTGTTATAATTAACCTGTATAGGATGTTATGATCAATTGGTGTATTTTCATCTAATAATATTTTGTTTTTGGATTATTTTAAATTGTTTATATCCTCTAAAATATTCCGATTGAGGGTCTTTCCACATTTCAGCGGTTGCCCTTTTACCAGCCGGCTGCTGGCCCTTCACATCCACATGTGTCAATCACAGAGGTAGATGATCAACAGCCAGTGTAGGGGTGACATGTGGTTAGCATGTCGAGTCCCCCAGCCGTTATAGCTGGTTCCTCAACCTGGAGCCGCTACTTATTGGTAGCTACCCAATTGTCTCACGATGCTGGGTGGGCACCGGTCCCATACTGGCCGAAATACCATGAGAAAATTTCTTCCCCCATGGAGACTCGAACCAGCGCAAGTCCCGTAGCTCTGCGCCAAGGCTTCCTACCTTAACCGCTCGGCTACGGCGCGGGACTCCTCTAAAATATAATTTTATTAATTTCATAGCTTTATTCTATTTTGTGTTTAGTAACACAGATTGATGTTCTTCTCCATAGGCCTATAGGAAGTCTTTAGAACGTTTTTTTTACTTATTTGTTCTTTGAACATAGAATTTATATCTAATTTTATTTTTATCATCATCAGCATCACCAAGGATTAGATCTTAAAATCCGTTTCGATCTCATGTTTGAATTGGTTTGTCCATATTTTACTGGGTCTTCCTACGTTTCTTCGTCCTAGTTGTCTGTAGTGAAGAATCTTTTTTTCGGGATTCTGTTGTTCTCCGTTCTATTGATGTGGTCTATTAATTCGTCTCTGTATTGTGCAATCCTATCCAATAGTTTGAATATATTTAATTCTCTTCGTATACCTTCATTTCGTTTCCGATTTGCTAATGTATAGCCAACAGCACCCCACAAAAACCACCATTTCTCAAGTTTATGTTCTTCTTTCCTGGTTTCTGTTTAAGACCCAGTGTTCCTATCCATATAGTAGTGTTGGAACTGCCATTATTATACTTATATATCGAATATATATATTTGTTTTTCCAAATGCCCCAGGTTTGTCTTTCGACATTCCTGGTTTCTCTCCTGACATGGCGTATTTGTAACCCACTTCTGAGGTTGGGGCGCCTGGAAGGCGAGGTTACGTTGCCCCGATGATATAATGAGTGATGATGATGATGATGATGATAATGGTGCGCCAGGAGAGTCCCTAATCCTAAGCTTAACCTAAGGTGAATATGAATGATGATGATTGCGATGGCCATATGATTTCAAGGACCGTTTGGGCCTTAAAGTTTTCCTGACATTTGTCTTACATGTGAGGAAAAGCTCCGATAAAAACCTCACCCAGAAAAAACTGTCCCGACCGGGGATCGAACCCGGGCCCGCTGCGTGACAAGGCAGCACGCTACCCCGAGACCACAGCGGTGGACGTATTTCGAATATAAATTTTATTAAAATTTATTATTATTTATTTATTCTTTAATATTATTTATATCTTTTTGTGTTTTATATTTCGTTAAATATTACCTTATTTAGTGGAATGCAGGCTTTCACGGCCGGTAATCATGGTTATAAAAGATTTCGGGCTATGTGGCCGTGGTCTATAACTGGCGTTCTTCCAGACGTTTCTCCCTCAACTGCGGAGGGCATCTTCAGTGGCGAGCGCTTACAGTTGTTGTTTCCCTGTCGTAGACTCGACTGCGAATGAGTCGCAGTCGAGTCTACGACAGGGAAACAACAACTGTAAGCGCTCGCCACTGAAGATGCCCTCCGCAGTTGAGGGAGAAACGTCTGGAAGAAACGCCAGTTATAGACCACGGCCACATAGCCCGAAATCTTTTATAACCATTACTTTATTTAGTTCATCTATGGTTTTATGTGCAATTTTGTACTTTTATCATATTTTTGAGGATACTCACTAATTTAATTTCCTGTGTAAATTAATGGTAATTAGTTATTTGTTATGTTAGGTTATTTATACAGATTAGTTATATTTGTTATATGCTTTGTCTTTTTAAGAATTTTTTTAATATTTTTTTCGTTAGGCCTATATCCATTTTTAATTACGAGTTTTTTTTTGGACCAAAAGAAACGAACTGAGAGTCGAATGGATAAGACTGAATAACAGCGAAATACATGGAAACCAGATGTAATAAAAACAGTTAAGGGGCAGGACATATGGCACGAAAGGGGAATGGGAGAGTGGCAACTTCACTCTTAAATCCTATCACTAGCCATTTTAAAATTAAGCGGAATTTAAAAATGTTAATTAAAAATTAAGAATTAATTGGATTTGTAAATTCTCATGTCAATATAATTTATAGTTATTTTTTAGTCTGCTTTCAGTTAGCCGAATATACAGTGCGATTCGTTTTAGATGATCCTGGTATACTTTATGTAGAATTCCAGTCGCTGTTCAGGGGTTTGTAAATGGGTTTTTAAAGGTCGTGTATTTTAATGAGGTGAGGTTTCTACATGGTTAGGGACGATGGGGAGTAATCATCCCCTTTAAGTCTCTGTTCTTCCTTCCAATTTATTCCACATATCAGATTGCAATTATATGGGATGTAAAATTTTACATCTATATTCGTGCTTTAAAAAAACAGCACGTTGTTCTGATTCAAAGGAAAATAATAGTATAATGCTTAATAATACAATTACGTTTAATCCTATATTTATTTTTATCATGCCATCTATTCGTATATTCCAAGGTGCCCCCGGTTACTGGCCTTAAAAACCATAGGTGAGAAATGAATTGGAAGATATAGGTTACTTACGTAACTTTAGGCCTAAATAGTAGAATTTAGACGGACTTGCAACTTTACTCCCAGCCTGGATACTTTTACCCGAGTCATTTTAATATTTCCATCCAATATTTTTGGATTTCGTAATTTAAAATTTCTAATTTTTTTACGAAAGAACTTTCTTTTCACCATGATTTGACAGAAGTAAATATATAATAATCTATGTAATTTGGTTCAGCGATCTAAAGGGCAGAGCTAAGGGAACACATGAGGGGTGTGGGCGAAAAACTTGGCAACCCACAAAATGTTTTTACTGAGATAATTGAGTACAAAGGCAAGAGTTATCATCATCATCATCACTCCAAGGATTAGGCAATTGCCCGTTCCGACTTCATATTGCATCAGCCCAACGTCTTCTAGGTCTTCCAACATCACGCCTTCCTCTTGCTTGATAATTAAAGGCAAGAGTTAAAAATCTAAAATAAATTGAGCGAATCTTTTAATTTTAATAAGGAGTGAAAGAGGGAGATGTATTTCCACCGCCCCATTTAAGCTGCTTTTACATGACACTCTGGAAAGAATTGACCCTAAGGATACAATATTTGACAGATTAATTCAAATTTGTGCATATACTGACGACAAATTGATTGTAAGCATAAATGAACGTGAACTGAAAGCTACATACACGCAAATTGAAAAGCATGCAAAAGAATTTGGTCTTATTGTAAATGAAAATAAAACAAAATACCTAGTCATTTATCCTTCACCACTTGAAAGATTCCCACATAATCTGAATACCAACCGGAATTCATTTGAAAGGGTTTCTAGTTTTAAAAATCTTGGCACGTATGCATGATACAATTAGAGGAAGTATTCAGGTGGGAAACCAAGCCTACTATGCAAAGTCATTCCTCCTCAGTAATAGATTAATATCCCGTAACACTAAATTAAAAGTTTACTGGACTCTGATACGGGCTGTTGTTACGTATGGTTCAGAGGCATGGTCCTACCTCTTGCTGATGTTAATGCATTTTAGATCCTGTGAGAGAAGAATATTGAGAAACATTTTTGGACCTTTGAAGGAGAGTAAAAATACATGGAGAATTCGTAGTAACCAGGAGCTGAATTATCTAACGAATGGCCAAGATATAGTCAGATTTAACCTTAAAAGCTAAGGTGGCTGGGTCATCTTATAAGAATGGACGATAATCGCCTCCCAAAGAAAATGTGCAAGGGAAGACTTTACTCGATAGGAAGAAAGGGACATCTTAGAACTAGATGGATGGATGGTGTGGAGGAGGATCTGGCTCCTATGAGGATCCGAAGATGGAGCACTATGGCAGAGATTAGAAATGTTTGTAGACGCCTAATGAAGAAGGTCAAGGCTCATACCGAACCGTAGTGCCCAATGAAGAAGAAGAAGATGTAGAATTGAGATCAAAGTTTGGTAAGTATGTTGTAAATCTCTTTCAAATTTTTCTTTGATATTATGACTTAATCATTTCACATTATATAATATGTGACATATGGTATTACATTTTGTTGCAATAATATTGTATTTTTTAATAATTTTATGTGGTATATCAACTTTTCGTATATATGCCTCACACCTTAATGAAATGAAAAAAAAAGAAGTCACATCTCGAATGTGTAGCTTGTCAAGGTTTTCCATGAACTTGAAGTAAATTGTGAAAAGCAACATAGACAATAAATCTGGCATGTAATGGCATTTCACAATACATGTTTGATCCAGAGACACACAACTTCAATAAGAGGTTGATAAAGAAGAAAACTGATTTAAAAATGTGAGTTTTCTAGCTTTTCGCCCACACTCCTAAAATTTTCTATGAAATTTATTCCAGTGCATAGGACAGGCACTTATTCAGCAAATTTATTTAAGTGTTTAAGAGAAGTAGTGGTTTTAGATGGAATATAATTAGCTATAATGGCTGGGGAACCCGACATGTTGGCCACATGTCACATCTATTCTATTGATAGGATAATAGTACACATGTGATTTATATATTGGATACGAGGGTAGTAGCAGACTGGTAACCCAAGGTCCACGTATGCTTGTCTCGTTTTAAAAAATAATACAAACTTTGGTACCGTTGTACCGAAATCAAGCTCTCGGTACGTAGATTACGTTATACTGCGCAACCACTACGTCATCGCGTCTTCGTTTCTTCAGTGATCTTAGTGAACAGTGCCAAATTCTCTCCTACATACTCTCCCTTTCCTTTATGCGCCGTGAGCTATTGCGCATCCTCCCCTCTGCTAGGTAAATCCTCAAACAAGCTGCGCTCATGAACATCAGGGTCATCATCTGTTTAAGATTCAACGAGTCAAGTCGATATAGCTTGAAGGAGCTTGTTTAGTTATTCAGTCCCTTAGGCCAGGGTAGGGCCACAAAGACCGTGTACCCTAGCCCTTGGCGGGACTGGTGTGAGTGGAAGGTGTACGTAAATTTATTATCATTATTGTTATAGAGTTTTGTTTTGATGACCAATAAGGTTACTGTTTCTTTCTTAACTTATTTTTCAATGTCAAGAAAATTATATTTTATTATTTGTATGTTATATCTGACTTTTTGACTCTTAGTAAATATAAGCTATTTATTTTTAGTTAACGTCTGTTTATTGATTGAGTAGCTAGTTATGTCAAATATTGGTATAAAGTTCGAAAGCTTTCTCAAGCGAATTTGATTTCCTCTTTCCTTAAAACTTCCACGATTGTAATCTGTGTAGCTTACAATACTATATGCTTAACAATTTATAAAGGAAAGGTGAATTAATATTTGCCTTTCATGGGTCCGGGCAAAGATATTTTGATTTAAGCATTCTATGTTTTCAATTCAAGGTAATTATAAACAACATTGATACGATCCAGCACAAACACGCGAGTGGTACGGTGCAATTTTTGGTTTGTAGAGCGTGGTGCAAATGTTTGAGTAGCAGTCAGCGTGGTTCGGTGCAATTAATAGTTTGCAGAGCGTGGTTAGGGTGCACCGTATTTTATTTGAATGCGTTACTTTTATTTCAAGAAATGAACTAACAACTTATTACAACTTGTTTGGTAATGTATTCGATTATCTAATAAGTAATGTTGGTTTTTAATGTAATGTCGTGTGTCTGGTGGAATGTTGAGATATGATTCACTGGGAGTTTGTTCCAAACGGGAATGTAGACAATCCGAATCTTTATTCTTAACAACTGGCATGAGTTCTTGAAATTTTGAGAGGAAGATACCCAGCATTTGTTAACAGAAACTTTTCTGCAGTGCAATGGGAGACCCCGTGCTGCACGAACAACCATGACAAAAATTCAAGAATTGGGAGAAATAGAACTGCATCCACACTCAGCATATACCCCTGATTTTGCGCCTTCAAATTACCAACTGTTTCTATCCATGGCTCATTTCTGACATGAAATTTCGAAAAAAAAAAAATTGAAAAGATTGAACCCTCTGGAAGTGGGACTCAACGAATTTTTCGAAAAAAGTGAGATAATTAACTTTTTTCTGTATGAGGCTGGCGGAGTTTATGGCAAATATGTTACAATTTAAACAATTAAATAAAGTGTCACTTATCGATTTATGAATTTGTGGTGAGATATTATTCAGTCACTAATGAATTTTTATGCCACTGAAATTATGGTGGCTTCGTAACCTAAGTTGTTAAACACTCGTTCTACATTTCTAGGTCCAGAATTCGCGTATTGGTCGCTCTATTTGAGATTGGTGGAGACCCAGAAGAGGATTTTTAATTTTTTTCTCCTATTTGTCCCTAACAAAACTTCATTTTTCCATTCTCATGACATCCCTTGTGTTTTATTAATTTAATCTCCTAATTTGATGTTGCAACATGGCTGGTCAGCCTGTATCCTTGTATATAATTGAACTTCAATAATAAGGGCTTCTTTTCATCACATCCTTCGGCCTCGTATTACGCCGAACACGACTACTATATTCCCATAGAAGGAAATTCTTAGGAAAGAATGCGGCTGAGCTGAACACCACGCGAGTCTAGGTTGTATTGTACGCTTAGAAAACATAGTTTTGCAATGGGCTGTAACATAGTCTAATAAAAAGCTAATATACATGTAAAACTAGTATGACTTACCAAATAAAATCTTCCATTATTTTCCAAGAGGAAGAAGAGATGTCGGACGTCCTCGGAAGAGATGATCTTAGATCTATTAGTGAAGACGGAACAGGCAACTCGTGCCTAAACCAGGAAGTTAAGAAGAAGAAGAAGACCAGTATGACGTCATAAATAAATACAATGAATCTTGCTCGATAGCAGTAATCTGTTATGTATAGTACAATGGAACAACAATCGCCACGTTATCACTAGCCAATTGTATCAGGGAATCTATCTGCATGCAGACTCAAAACCTCCGTTTCGCACTAGACTGTCAACCCCGCTCGGGGACTTTCTTTCACTGTGAGTACAAGAGGTGGAAATTATTTTGAGCCAATCAAAACAAATCGTTTGTTTTCTTGTGTCCAATTACTTTTGTCATCGTCCATTTTAGATATTACGAAGAAAAATAATCGCGAGCTTCTTATGACAGCTTTATGAGACAATTCGATACCCTGCCCTTGTAATATTTAGACTGGCGTTTCTAAATAAGGGATTCTATTCTATAGAGGGCAGGTTTTTCACTGCATTCATATCATTTTCATGCTATACTTTGGGGCATTACGTAAAGTGATCCCACAACAGGCCTCAGGAGGCCCTTGGGGTAGTAGGAGGTTAAGGCTCCCACTTTTTCTAGACAATCGACACTTTATGTCATCTGGGTTGTCAGCCCTGCGTGACGGCCGCCTTTACCCCCAGAACAAGCGTCTGGTACTCATTTCCGTTAGAGGCTGAGTCGACCCCAGGGCCACAGTGCCGCCAGAGGGTTTGGGTCAGTTTAAAAATCCTGACCCCAACGGGACTTGAACCCTCGACCCTCCGGCTTGTAGCTCAGTTCCTTAACCACTACGCTACGGCGTGCCCCCTTACTAGGGAATTATAGGTGTGGTAGCTTCCTATTGCTTTTCACACCGGTGACGAACGACGATGAGAATGATGATGATGGCCGGATGATTTACGGAGGCCGTTGGGCCCTAAGCTTCCCGACATTTGTCTTACAGGTGAGGAAAAACCTCGAAAAAATCTCACCCAGGAGCCTGTCCCGACCGGGAATCGAACCCAGCCCGCTGCGTGACAATGCAGCACGCTGCCTCGAGACCACAGCGGTGGACATTTATCTGTATTTCCCATACGTCACATAGGGACACTAGTGCTCCCTACTAGGAGATTATTAATTACCTACAGATGCCAACGAGTGACATATGGTTAGCACATCACCTCAATGAGACATCTAGGCAACTAAGGTATTAATTTTATGGATGAAGGTTGGTTAAATTTTGCACAACGGCCTTTTTATTCAGGCATGTGGTTCTTCTACAAGCGTCAACATCTTCAGATTCGGGACCCACAGCTTTAAGTCTCTTCCGAATAAGGTACATAAACTTTAATGATAAGTAGGTTTTTAATGTTATATTAAATTAATGTTGGAAAGTAAACATTATGAGGTGTAATCTTAGAAATTCGCCGGAGAACATTTTTTGAAAACTCACCTCATAGATTGCACGAAACCTCCATATCAAACGTAATCACATCAATCTTCATCCACAACAAATGTTCTCCAACGAATTCCAAAGGTTAATAAGTTGTTTGGTTCAGTACTAACAAAAATATGTTAATATTGTCCTTAATTATTATAATATTGAAGCTAATAGTAAATAATTTGAGAAAAGCATTTTAATTAATGGAGTAATTATATTCGTAAAATATTTGCCATTTCCTGTGATATTTTCCACGTGCCGCCATGAAAACAGCTGAACCATACAAGCTTCACTTTTTTCCCTTGTAGCCTCCAGGGCATAAAAAACAGATGATTTCATATCTTATCGAGACCAGAATTTTGAAAAAAATTTAAAAACAAAACTTTAATTATGTAAAAAAATCCAAGTAGCCTGGAGATATTTTCAGAGTTTGGTAAACTTTCCATGTAATCAAAACCCTCTGCTTCTCCTCTTCGGTCAGATGTAGCCCCCAATAAGTTGGATTATTAAATATTCACATAAGTACGCACGTGCCATCTGGGCAAGTTTTATTTGGTTCAGTTCCCAGCAGTTTCAAGGGCGAGTCAATCACACATGTTTATTGCGATTGTATAAATCTCAGATGTACGTGTTTTATTCACGAGGGAACCTTCACCATTGGAAGGTTAGATGTCCTCAAACTTGCTTTACAACCTATAGTGGTACGTTTATAACATTTTTAAATTAATGAATGTAACATTCAGCTTAAAAAAAACACTAAACTTATTATGATGATCTTGTAGAAGATTTCCGGGCTGTTGGCCGTGGTCTTGAGGCTTGTAGTTCCCCAACGATTAGCCAGAGACTGCGTCCGGCATCCTCAAGGGTTAAGACAACCCTTGAGGATGCCGGACGCGTACGTTTATAACATTTTTAAATTAATGAATGTAACATTCAGCTTAAAAAAAACACTAAACTTATTATGATGATCTTGTAGAAGATTTCCGGGCTGTTGGCCGTGGTCTTGAGGCTTGTAGTTCCCCAACGATTAGCCAGAGACTGCGTCCGGCATCCTCAAGGGTTAAGACAACCCTTGAGGATGCCGGACGCAGTCTCTAGCAAAACGTTGGGGAACTGCAAGCCTCAAGCCCACGGCCAACAACCCGGAAATCTTCTACAAGATCATCATAGTAACTCCGGCCGTGAAAGCCTAAGTCAATATATTAAACATAATAATAATAATAATAATAATAATAATAATAATAATAATAATAATAATAATAATAATAATAATAATAATAATAATAATAATAAGAAGAAGAAGAAGAAGAAGAAGAAGAAGAAGAAAAATGTATATTCATTGTAAAAGCCGGAATAATAATAAATTATTATTATTATTATTATTATTATTATTATTATTATTATTATTATTATTATAAAAGCATACATTTTACAGAATTGAGCATTTAATTTTTTTGTGCATCTCATTCTTATTTTTAATTATTATTATTGTTCCTAGGTGTTTTGAATTCCACCACCTTATTTCTTCATCTTCGGCTTTCTCCCACTTATAGGTTTGACGTATTATGCATGGCAGAGACTCTTGATGTCCGAACTCCTTTCAAAAAAACGTTAAACTGAAAATATATAAAACTATTATTCTACCAGTTATATTATATGGATGCGAAACATGGACTCTTACTTTAAGGGAGGAAAGGAGAATACAAGTATTTGAGAATAAAGTACTTAAGAAAATTTTTGGACCAAGGAGAGATGAACAAACAGGTGAATGGATAAGACTACATAACAATGAACTACATGGTCTTTATAGGAAGCCAGACATAATAAGAACAGTTAAGTCTCGTAGACTGGGATGGGCAGGACATGTTTCACGTATGGGGAATGAAATACTTGTATGGAAGCTTCTTGTAGGAAAGCCAGAGGGAAAACGCCCAGTTGGTAGACCAAGAATGAGGCGGGAGAATAACTAACTATGATTTGAGGGAAATAGATTATACAGGGAATGATTGGAAAGCATTAGCTCAGGATAGGGATGTATGGAGAGCTTATGTCCGCGCGGGCATGATAGTGCCAGTGAGTAAGTATAGGTTTGACGACTTCAGTTTCCATTTATTTCTATCATTCCAATCTCGTCCTTTCAAATTCCTGTCATCCATTATAGTTCAGACATAGGTTTTCCATTTCCATATTGGTCTGCCACGTTTATTTCTTCCAGTGGGTGATCATTGGTATATATTTTTTGGTCATATTTCATTTTCCATTCTTTGTACATGACCATATCATTTAAGAGTTTGATTTTCATCCTCTTAACAACAGATGTGCTGACATTCATTTCTCTCTAAAGGAATTCATTTCTTATTTTATCCTCTCTTGTTTTTTAAAGGCTTCTTATAAGATAATAAAATTAAACTGTTTTATTTTTATTCTTTTGTAATTCCGGCAAATACCAAGTTTCACTTCTATATGACAAAATATTCTGTATTATGCTCTTATAAATTTTCATTTTAGTTTCCTCTGTAATAATTTTGTTCCGAATTATTCCATGTAATGTCTTAATTACATTTTTTGCCATTGCAATTTAATTTGTACATCTGTTTCACATGTACCTAAACTTGCAATTGACACAAGATATTTAAAAAAAATCACCACCACTTTATTTGAGCTACGTGAATTGCTTACGATGTTGGGGAGGTCACAAGTGCTATAAAGGCCAAAATTCCGTGAGAATACCTTTTTCTTTGGATACTCGAGCCATCGTATTTTCCTTAGCTCTGCGCCAAGACAATATGTCTTATACCATTCAGTTATGGTGCATTCCTTGAACAATTCACTATTCTTACATCTCTTACGTCACCAACTGACAAATTTGTATAATCCAGCTTTAGCTCCATGAGTTTAAAACTGTGGAATTCCATAAATAAAATGTTGAAGTAGTAGGTGTTAGTTTTGCCGTACCGGTAATCCTCTTCATGTAGCTCAGCAGACTAGAATTGGGCAGTGACAGAGAGCGTTGCATATTTCCCGTGGCACACGTATAAATCTGTCACAGGAGGCTAGCATACCCATTACAACAATGTAGTATCATTAATATCAAGGGCCATATTTCTCTTCCTAAAGCAATTATTTTAAGTAAGATTTGGTTCCGACCTTATGAAGGTCTTGACCCGATATCTTTAAGTGCTTTTATTTAAGTGTTATTTTTATTTTATATGATAAACAAGGAGAGTGATCCTCTCTCTGTTTTTAGCTGATTTTAAGTTATATTGAGTGAATTTATTTAGAATTTACAACTGATTTTTATGAACTTATGTGCAGTTTTTATTTACGACGAGGAATAGATTAAGTAGTAATCATTATTAATACGGCCTTAGTTTCTTAGAGTATTTTATGATGCGTTAATTAAAGTATTATATGCATTGGTGTCCTGTATCTTAGTGTAGTGTGAATTTGTGTATTACCTATCTCGTTTATTAGTCTGTTTTATGTGTAAGAATTGTGTCTCTTTGTCTGTGTGCTAAGTGTTTTAATATGGTCTATTATGTAAGAGATTTCTGTAACATCGTGTAGTATGGAGATCTGAGTTTGGCGGTCTGCATGGAGTATGATTCTTAGGGCTTTATTTTGGGCTATTTGTAGATTATTAATGTGAGAGGTTGCGGCATGTCCCCAGGCTGGACTGGCATATGTCATGAGTGGTCTGATGATAGCTTTATATAGGTTTATTTTGTGTTTTAGTGAAAGTGTGCCTGCAGTGAGAATAGGGAAAATGTGTGAAGTTCTGATTTGCGCCTTTATTTTCAGATGTTTAATATGTTGTTTAAATGTTAGTTTTTTATCGAGTGTAACTCCTAAATATTTTACTGAGTCTGTGTATTCAATGTTTGTGTTATTTATATTTAATGTAGGTGGGTTTGGTCTTCTTCTTGTAAATTCTCTTCCGGATCGCATTGTTACAGACTCCACTTTACTTTGATTATTAGTGAAGCCGGACCAATCGCAACTCTCAATTCCCCGGACTATCTGGATTATGGAGGGATTCTGGAGTACGTTATTACCTTAATCACTATCCCTCCCTGTATTTCATCTTAACTGTATCCCGAAATCACCGCATGAGACGAATACAATAGTTCAATGGTTTATTAACTGAACCACGAGTAGTAATATATAAGAATAATGAATTATACATAATAATGTGGCCATTCAAATTGTATTGCCCCAAATGGGAGTCAATGACCAATCACATGTCAATGAATTTTGATTTAACAACAATCGTTTTTCACCTCGATTTTATCAGTTTAATTTTATCACTTAAAATCAAGCTCCTTTTTAACATTCTGAAAAGGCCAAAGCATTATTTTGCAGTGACTGACTCTCTAAGAAATATGGCTACCAGATTGTATATATATTGCACGAATGTAAACAGATACTGCTTCCGATGATATAATAGAAAAATATTAGTAGTAGTTGATTATACCACAATAAAAACAAACGACTGTTTGCAATTTCTTAAACGTATTATTTCCCAGGAATTTATGTTCCAGAAAAATATAATTTACATCATAGGTCATCAGAAATTAATTAACATGTTGGTTATAAATAGTTTGACGTGTTTAATTTTTTCTCCACTAGGGTGCATCCAGTTGGTGGACCAAGAGTGAGGTAGGAGAATAACATTAACCATGATTTGAGGGAAGTAGATTATACAGGGGATGGTTGGAAAACATAGCTCAGGATATGGATATATGCAGAGGTTAAGTCCGCGCAGCCATGATCCCATGGGTTCGATAGAGCCTGTGAGTTCCGATTGAGGGTCTTACCACTTTTCAGCGGTTGCCCTTTCACAAGCCGGCTGCTGGCCCTTTACATCCACATGTGTCAATCACAGAGGTAGATGATCAACAGCCAGTGTAGGGGTGACATGTGGTTAGCATGTCGAGTCCCCCAGCCGTTATAGCTGGTTCCTCAACCTGGAGCCGCTACTTATTGTAGCTACCCAATTGCCTCACGATGCTGGGTGGGCACCGGTCCCATACTGGCCGAAATACCATGAGAAAATTTCTTTCCCCATGGAGACTCGAACCAGCGCAAGTCCCGTAGCTCTGCGCCAAGGCTTCCTACCTTAACCGCGCGGCTACGGCGCGGGACGCCTGTGAGT
This sequence comes from Diploptera punctata, assembly GCA_030220185.1. Taxonomy (NCBI): domain Eukaryota; kingdom Metazoa; phylum Arthropoda; class Insecta; order Blattodea; family Blaberidae; genus Diploptera; species Diploptera punctata. The sequence goes on from JASPKZ010008344.1 coordinate 1,105,007, forward strand.
TATGCTATGAAATAAAAAAGCCATGCACTATAAAAAAGGAGCGACAGCTCTAAAAATCGTGTTAATAAAAAGAATAATGGAAGTAGTAGTAGTTCCTGTTACTCCTCTTGGATGCGTAGATACTGCCAAACGTTACCATATTCCACAAACAAATTGAAAATAAAATTATTAACAGAAACAACTCACTAATATTACTTTTTAAAAATTAATAATTTGTTTTTTTTACATTATTTAATAAAAATAGTTTCAAGATTTGTTAAAATATTTACCTAATGCCTTTTATAATAAGCGATAGGTTAATTCATTATAGTTTACGACCTTCTTTGAATTTTTTTCTTTCTTTTATTTTTATGTATAGTAGATCCGAGCTGTTATTCCTTTCTGTATTCATTCTACCATTAATTTAATTTTAATTGTATTTAATTGTATGTATCATTAGACATTATTTTCATTATTATTCAATTTGACAGACAATAAATTGTTTAGTATGACTATTATTGTAATTTTCTGTAGTTATATGTAACATATGTTTGTCCTGGTGAGTGGAAGAGAAGGCCACATGGCCTTAACTCCACCAGGCTAAATAAATCTATTCTGTTCTATTCTATTCTAGGATCTTTGTGAAAGCACGCCACCGGACTCAATTTTTTTATCATTTTAATGAAAAAATAACATTAAATCACATTACAATAAGCCAGACTTTCGCTAGCCATTTGAAATGACTTTGAGGGCCACCGTTTTGACTGCTCTGCTCTGTATTCTTGTCTAAATATTTCCCTTCATGTAGGCTTTGGTTTTAAGCCAGTGAAGGTGCAAGAAAACTGTTTGGACATAAAACGATATAGATCGGTAGTGAAGAATGTTGACACTGATGAACGGTTTTATCCATGCTGACCAAAAATTTAATAGTGCGAGACCAGCCATAAATGTGAAGGTAAGAAAACGATGTTAGAAACGTTATATCCCGCGTGAAAATGGCCCATATTTCTAAGGTTGAAATGTATGTCTTACTATGTTGGCAGGCAAAGAAAATTGATTATTCTTCCTTGTAGGGAATGGGGAGGAGGGAGAGAACCTCATGTCCGTAAAATGTATCATGGTTTTGTGAATACGATGCTAGGAATATTCCAACTTCATAAAATGCTATTTCACTTCCCTCATTCACGTACATCTTCCATAGGAGATTTGCGAGTAGTGGATTTTTACATTAAATATGTCCCACAACATTGCATATTTTGTAAAATAGGATAACAAAAAATGTTCCTGTAGTAATTTATTGTAACCATGAAAATCAAAAGACTCAAAGTAATAATTTGTAAGGGCTGGATGTTAAAACGTCCATCATACATCATCATAGTACATTCGAATTTAGGCCATTTGATGACCTGTTTCGGCCTCAAGAGAAACACCATCCAGAAGTCTTTTGAGTGGACGTCCTGGTCTTCTTCGTTCCTGCAGGTTGATATCTTAACATTAGTTTGGGTATTCTGTGATCTTCCATTCGATGAACATGTTGTATCCACTTGACTTACAATCAGAATTTTTGTTTTCTAAAGATTCCATATGTAATTCTTCTAAGATGTCTTCATGTTTTTTTGTGATCTAGTAGTGGGTATCCTGCAGTCCTCCGAAGATATCTCATTTCCAGCAGAACGTAAGTCTCTGTATATCCTTCTGTTTCAACGTCCATACTTCGCTACCATACAAAAGAGTTGGAAGAGCCAGTGTTTAAGACACTTTCAGTCTTGAATGCTTTTGGACTAACTGTGGCTTGAAGATAGAATTTATTAACCCTATCTTCAAGCCACAGTTTATTCATGTAATTACAATTATGGTACGATCTTGAGGTTAAAGAATTTTAACAAACAACGTTGCAATAAAATAAAAAATATTTAATGTTTGCTATGATATATTAACATAGTCTCTATTAAAACATATTTTTCAATATAATATAAAATGGTATAATAATTAGGTTAGGTTTTATAATATATATACATTATATATAACATATATTATAAGGTCGTGGGTTCAAACTTGGCCGGCCCCAATAAGTGTAAAGGAAAAACCCAAGTCATTCCTCGGGAGGTCCCGACGCTGAAGATTTTCGGGCTCGCGAAAGACCACAAGTTTGATAAAAAAGCCCTCTGTGCAAATTTAACCTATCTTCGCATCCCTAATATCTTAATGGGCTACGTGTCCTCTCATTGAGGCGATGGCTAACCACTGTCTTCGTTGACATCGTGGACAAATTAGCATGGTTAAAAACTCCGCTAGGCAGCACCTTCATCCCATGCATACACATTTAATATTATATGAAGGCACATGGAAAGAACCATTAAGACAATTTTTTGTCGAAGTGGATTTGAAAAAGGTTATCATAAAAAATGTGAAACAGTAAATTTACAGTTTAGTCTTGGGTTTATTCACTCCCAAATTACATGTAGGAAGTATGGATTGGTGCACAACTAAAACTACCACTATAGTTTTACAAAGAAAGAGTATCTTACCTGGTTCTTTCATTGTAACCTTCATATTATATTAAATAACACTGTATTATAACTTACTAACTAACTAACTGGCGCGCCGACTATCGAACGCATAGGTTCATAAAAGCTCCATACATCCCTATCCTGATATAATGTTTTCCAATTATTCCCTATATAATAAACTCCCTCAAATCATGGTTGAAGTATTGTCCTAACCTCCTTCTTGTCCTACCAACCGGCAGCGTTTTCCTCTGATTTCCTACAAAAGTTCCCATGCCCTTATTCCATTACATTTTCATGCTACAAATGTCCTGCACATCGCAATCTAAGAGACTATTGTTATGTTATATATCCATCCCATATAATTTTGCCGAGGGCAGTTCTTTCACTGCCATCATAAGCAATTTTCATCTATGCTTTGCCATTTTAACTAGGGAATTATAGGTGTGGTAGCTTTCCCCGTTGCTTTCCACACCGGTGAAGGATGATAATTATGATGATAAGGATAATGATGGTCCGGATGGTTTTCGGGGACCGTTGGGCTCAAAGCTCCTAACATTTGGTCTTACGGTGAGAAAAATCGAAGAAAACCTCACCCAGGAGCCTTGCCCGACCCGGGAAGCGAAAACCGGGCCCGCTGCGTTTTACAAGGCAGCACGCTACCTCGAGACCACACGTGGTGGACATGTTAATATTAATAATCTTCTTCTTCTTCTGCTTAATAATGAAATTTAGGTCTTTTACCTATTTCCACATCAAGTGGGATTTAATGAGTCCTCCCATCTAGTAATGGGCGTCCAACATTTCTATGTCCTATTGGTTTGTACTTTAGTAACAGCTGAGGAGTTCTATCTGTAGGCATTCTCTTGACATGGTCATACCAGTTTGTTTCTCATGTTGTCAATTCTATTTGTTAATTAAAAATATTTAAGTCCTTTCTAATCTCCTCACTCCTTTCTTGTCCAAAATTGTCACACACCGCTACTGACGTAGGAACTTCATTTCTGTAGTTTCTATTTTCCTTCTGTCTGAACAGTTAAGAGTCCAATTTTCACTTGCATATGTTAAGACAGGTACTGCCATAATTTTGTAAAATTTTAGTTGTGTGCTCCTCAAAGTTTTATTTTTCAGTGTCCGTCTTATAGTGCCACACATTCTTTAAAATCTATTTAATTTATAATATATATTAATACTTATTTTAAATTGTATTAAGATAGTAATAATATATGTTATTTGAATAGAATGTTGTGTTTACTTTAATGAAACTTGTAATAAAGTAATAAATGTTTAATGGAGTTGTGATGTGGGCTGTGCGCAACTTGAAGGATCTGGCTGGTTGCCATGGACTCCCCCTAGTGACGGATTACTCGGTATTTCAACTTGGTCCAGACTAAGTCACTTCATAAATTGATTCTCCGGGTGGAAGCATCTCCAGTCTTCTCTTCCTTGCGGTTACTTCAAGCCGATGATGCCATCACCAAAAATGAAGTCGATATATCCAGACACAAGCTCCAATCTTGTTGAAAAATTGAAAATTCTACTATGGAGCCAATATACTCAGCCTGTCTGGAGCGCTTGTGCTCAACCCTTGAAATTAGAATCACTATTCTGCTTCTCTTCTTTTTTCTAAAGATTTTTGCCCTTTTAAATATTCTAAATGAACTAATATTGAGGAAATTGTGCAATGGACAAGCCTTAGAAAATGTATATTTTATTCGTGCGAAAAATTATGGAAATTGATAAACCGATTATAAAGGTATTTTTTTGTTCTTCTTCTTCTTCTTCTTCTTCTTCTTCTTCTTCTTCTTCTTCTACAAGGTATTTCGATTTTTTCCGTCCTCATTTCAATATATCGTTCCAACCTGTTCTTGGAATTTTACGTGATGATATCTCTTGGTCTGTAGTTTGCTAAAATTTCTTCTTTCGTTCTTAAAATGCGTCGATACAAATGGTCTTATTTTCTTTAATTTATCCATTTAAATGGTATAACTTGAGTCTTTATTTTTCGGATATGTATATTTATTTGTTTATCTAACAGCCAGCTCTAGTGATCCAAGAAATGTCATCTTGGCTATTTATTTTTCCTATATATTATATTAATTGTACAGTTTCGCTGTCATACTATATAATGTTAATAACAATGATGATAATAATAATTATAATAATTTTGGTTAGAGGTTTTTTATTCATGCTTAAGGTTATTTTACGAGACCTGAAAAAACTACAGACTCGGACCCACGACTTAAAGTCCCTCTCGGAGGGCTTGTTCTTGGATTTTTTCATCCTAAAATATCCATCGACCCATGTGGTGTTTTGAACCCGCGGTCCTCGAGACTATAGGGCAAGGAACATAAGCACTAGACCATCGCGGCCAACAATAATAGAAATATTATTCAATAAAGTTATTATTATATTATTATTTTTTATTATTAATTATTATTCTTATTATATTATTATTAGAGATCACCAGATTAAAAGCTGCAGAAATGAGATTCATGCGCCGAACTGCTGGATCTACATGATCATCAAGAAGAATGAAGATATTTTAACGGAACTCCAACATGCAATCTTTAGAAGAAAAGCTATCCATCTACAGAGACAGATGGCTACAACATTTATCCCGAATGTCACCAACTAGGTCCTCCAATGCAGTCTTTCGGGATCGCCCATGAGGACAACGGCGATTGGACTCCACAACGTCCACAAAATCGGAACCCTTTTGTCCCTTGTCTAGATAAGACCGAACCAGGTCAAACATTAACTATATTCGTGAATGGTGTATGTTTATTATTATTATTATTATTATTATTATTATTATTATTATTATTGTTAGTCTGGTCCGAATGGACCGGATAAGAAACGAGGATATCCGTGAATAACTGCAGATCTACTCCATAAAAGAAAATATATTTAACAACAAGATTCAGTGGAAAGAACATGTAGAAAGAATGGAAGAAAGTAGATTAAATAAAATATTACATTATTTTCCGAGAGGAAGAAGATATGTCGGACGTCCTCCGAAGAGATGGTCTTAGATCTATTAGTGATGACGGAACAAGCAACTAATGCCTAAACCAGGAAGTGAAGACATTATTATTATTAATTATTATCATTATTATTATTATTGTTATTATTATTATTATTATTATTATTATTATTATTATTATTATTATTATTATTATAGTTCTGTGGTCTATAGTTTTCCATTTATAACAATTTTACCTCTAATAGGTTCTTCTTCTCAGAATGCCATCACTTTAATTTTATTTGTTGAGCTTAACATTCTCTTTTTGAGTAACAACCTGGCTTAACTTATGGGCAGCTTCCTGAATTTAATTTTTTTAAGAGATGGCGTGATCAATTTTGAGTTGGAATAGATCAACAGGTCTAATTCTTGAAGACGTATATTAATAATAATAATAATAATAATAATAATAATAATAATAATATTATTATTATTATTATTATTATTATTATTATTATTATTATTATTATTATTATTATTATGTTCTGTTACAAAGGACAAATATATCAGAAAATACATATTTTTTTGCGTGATAGTGCGTTTTGTTGTAGCGGCCATGTTTGAAAGTTCAACTTCCTACATTTCGGGGTTGCCAACCCAAATAACTATACTGTAATAGAGTAACTATACCGTATTATTGGATATTACAAACACGCGTGTGGAAAGTAAAACCACTGCACTTTATGTATACTACATTCAATATATATACAACAAATATCCAAAAAAGTAGTGTTGATACATATTATTCGAAAGAAATCACTGCATTTTAAATTAATTGAACTTTATTTGAAACAATATAAAACATAAATACGTACTTGCCGCGATTTTATCACTAAATGGTTTCACGACCTCCAGTTATTTTATCACTAATTGGTCTCACGACCTCCTGTTGTTTCAACTAATAAACATTGCCCACACTGTTAACGTTAGTCAATTATTTATAATTATTTCCAACAAATGTTATTATTTTACTATTACTTATTATTTTGAAAACAGCATCGCGCAAAAAATAATGTATGACCTACAACGCACGTTTGTGAAGTGTTTTACAGAATCTCGGAAATTAAAAACCTCGCTATCGCTGGGTTTTTTTAACATTTTCCTCGATTCTGTAAAGACCACTTCCCAATCTCGCATCGCAATATACTATTTTCATTGTTAAATAAACATCTTATTTTTACAGTAATATATAGATAACAAAAGAAGGCACATGATACCAGGCGTTTTAGGCCATTCATGCACAGATGCTCTTGAATGCACCGTAACTGTTTCATATTGTGGTCAATACAATTATCCCTTCTGAATTCGGAATTTGGTTTTGTTTACAGAACCAGGGGCTACTCCACAGCCCTCAAGTGTCTGCAGATGAATTTATCCGAGGGGACAACATCCCCTTCTGATTCCTTTCTTAAAAAATGCTAGGGCCTTGTTAGTTTGAAGAGCGGCCGCTCGAGTGCAGGGCAATGCTTTCAGGTGACATTGTTACAAGATGAATGAATCAAGTCGTTGGGGTGAAAGTTGGGAAGAAAAGTGATATTATTGGGGTTGTAAGAGATTTGGCATGTTACAATTAAATTCAACAGAGGAAAATAGGGATACAATTGAAAAATCCCCTTACTGTTGTGACCTTTAGAATTCGCAAAAACTAAACAATAGCCGTGATTGAACTCCATGTGGACAGTACGGTACATATATACAGGACAGATATAAAGTAGTAACATTAAAAATTAATCAATACTTTAACCTGGTGTTTTGCAATTAGTAATACATTACATGTCATTATTTTTCTTGTATTTATATATACAAAGCTAATAAATTATTAGCAGCAGAGATTACTGGAGAAGATCATCGCGGAAGTTCAGATTAAAAAAAAATAGAAACACTGAAATTAGGAAATTTGTGAAATTTAAAGAAACGTATTACAGAAAATTGAAGAGAAACAATTAAAATAGTATAGACATCTCAAGAGGATGGCATCTGATAGAATCTCTAAGAAGATGTTGGAGTGGAAAATACTCCGTAGATAGAAAAAGAAGAAAGGGAAGGCCTATAGAAGGTTGGAATGACGATGTGAGAAGTTAGACTAAAAACAACCTGGAAGAACAACATTCAAAATTGAATGAGGAAATTTGGTGTAATAGATGAAGACACAGAGGTCAGAGAACGATGGAGAACTTTAATTAAGGGAAATTCGCGAATGTTTGTTGCAAACTGATAGTCTTTTTTTTTATTATATAAAACTTTCCTCATTAGAGGATTGCCTCAAGGACAAAGCGATACAGACAATTAATTTTTGTAATTGATGAAATACATTTTGTAAATATATTTTAAAAAATTCCGTAGTAATTTGTATTTATTTATTTTTTAATTCATGATAATTACTAAGATTGGTTGGAAAAAAACCTCAATGATGAGGAAAATTCTCAAAATGAATTATTATTATTATTATTATTATTATTATTATTATAGCCCGGAAGACGAACCAAATATGGATTATTATTATTATTATTATTATTATTATTATTATTATTATTATTATTATTATTATTATTATTATTATTATTATTATTATTATTGTAAACATCAGATTATCCAGGATTACCATTTGACAAAGAATGTCTTAGGAATACAACAAAATGGACAGACCAGTTTATCAGTAGTTTTGGAATTTATGATAAACGTAATAAAGATAATATATGATAATAATAATTAAAATTATTATTAATTGAATTTCGGATATGGTGGAGGTCTACAAGAGAAAATTTAAATTCAATCATATTAAAAAGTTATAAGCTTACAATTTGGGATAAACATAAAATTACTTTAATAAATTATGGTATAAATGAACATATTCTATGTATGGAAGAAGAATGATTCGATGAGATGGGATGGACAATTTAAGTAATAATTAAAACTATTTTAACTGAAAATTAGAATCGAAGAAACATGTAAAAAATAACAAAATGTAGCGACACGAGTACTTATTAATAATAATAATAATAATAATAATAATAATAATAATAATAATAATAATAATAATAATAATAATAATAATAATAATAATAATAATAATAATAATAATAATAATAATAATAAAGAACATGGAAATCCAGATGTGGGAAAACCAGATGGACAACGCCCAGTTGGCGGACCGAGAGATGAGATGGGAGAATAAAATTAACCATAATTTAAGTGTAGTAGATTATACAGGAGATTGGAAAACATTAACTCAGGATAGGGATGCATGGAGATCGTATGCCCGCGCGGCCATAAACTTACCGGTTCGATAGTGCCAGTGAGTTAGTTTTTTAAAAGTAATAATAATAATAACAAATTATAATATTAAATTATATGTTGATAATAATAATAATAATAATAATAATAATAATAATAATAATGTTAATAATAGAGAGCAGGATAACTTCTAGTGAAATGATATTCATGAGGTATACAGCAGGATATACCAAATGGGATCACAAACGCAATTACGATATTTTGAAGGAAATACGTTTAGAACCGGTCACCAAGTACATACATAGAACATACAGAACTGGGTGAATCATTTGCGACAAATGAGTTCAGATAGAGTTCCCAAAGACATGCTTCGTTAGGGTCCAGCAGGGAAGAGATCACTGGATCGTAACAGGCTTATAGGCCTAAGACTTAATAATCATAACAATATTAATAATAATCATAACAGCAATAATAATAATAAACTAATAGTAATAGCAACAGTAATAATAAGTCTTAAGGAATGTCTACAGAAAACCATGAAATTCCTAGTGGAGAATAAAATAATGCGTACACAGTCTTTGAAACCCTTGGTCTGGTATTTAGGTTGGAGTTGCTTTTGAAGCTTGTACAAATATTTGGAAACACCAGTCCTTCTAGAGACTAGGAAGATGTAATTAAGCACTTGGTCTTGATTCATGTTTGTACTCGTGTGGTAATTGCAGGTTTGAATTCACTGAGAGATAAATCTGTTGGCTAATGATAATGATTGCCAACTTAACGACATGACTGATGTCATGGCCTCCTGGGTAATTATCTCATAATGCGCACGCGCCTTGGTTTCTAATAGCGACACAATGAGGAATGGAGTCCCCATCGTTATTGCAGCTCCTCTCGTTAAAATGTATCATTAATACAGCTGTACGTCTTAATTTGTGACTTTACGTTATTGCCCATCGATCGGAATTCGTTCATATTAAAATATGAATATTTTCGTTTATTAATGTTTGGAAAGATTCCTCCTTGGGTCTACTTTGTATATACACATACATATAACCTTTAGTAATACAATTATCATAAGTAATGCCACGAGTGATTTCCAAATTATCGATAAATTCACGACTCACGAAGTGAGGAGTAAATTTATCTAGACAATTTGGAAATCAAGAGTGGCATTTGTTAGGACTATTTAACGAATAAAATTAAACTGTTTACTCGCAAATCATTATTTAAATATAGTTTTTTTAATATATATATATATAATGTAAACGGCGATGTTTGAAAACAAATGAGAAACGATTGGTACGCTTCATTTGTTTCCTTTGTTCGTCACTGCAAACAGATCATATTATTTATTGCCAAAGAAAAGCAATATTGTAAGAATGCACTCTAGTGGAGATAAAATTAAACACATCAAACTGTATATTAATTCATTTCTGATGTCCTATGATGTAAATATGACAATATTTTTCTGGGAAAAATACATTTAATAAAGTGCAAACAGTGATTTCTTTTTTTGGTAGTATAATCAATTGCTACAAATGTTTTTATATTAACTCCCGCATGCGGTATGTGTTGACATTCATGCACTATATACACAATCTGGTAGCCGTATTTCTTAGTGAGTCAGTCACTGCAAAATAATGCTATGACTTATTCAGAATGTTAACAAGGAGATGCTTTCTTTATTATGATAAACTTTAGTTGGTAAATTCTAGGAAACACGATTGTGATTGGTTGTAAATAAAAAATCATTGTAACGTGATTGATCATTGACTTTCATTTAGGGCATGAGTTAAATAGTCATCCAAAAAGAACCAGACATCTCTCGCAAAAAAAGAAGTACAATTACACTGAGCAACAAAAAAAAACTTTTTTTTTGTCTCAGAAATAAAAATATGTGATCCTGATAGCATCTTTTCTCCTGAATTCAAATATCATATCGGTTTTTCTCCATCTCGCAAGGTTTCCGAGAGACAGGCATTTATAATTTCAAACACTTTAATGTTTTCTATATTCGTAACTACACAATATTCGAACATTCGGACTCACCTAGAAAGTAAGAAATTACGATTTTCTGATATATTTCGCCTGTGGAGCATCCCTCTTGATGGCCCAACAATAATCGGCCAGCATATTAGGATTCCATTTGCCTTCATATCTCTTTTCCATAGCTGAAATCATTTGAGTTAGCTCATTTGGTTTTATTTTACAATGGATAAATGGACGAAAAAACGTTTATTAAAAAATAATTATTTAAATCCATTAATTGAAATTGAAATAAAAAACTGTGGGTGATGGAGAAATTCCGAATAACATATTTGAAAACACGATAAAAAACTGCATTAAGTACAACTATTGGTACTCATGAGACAAAAATCATGTTGACCAGTGTTATCAACCTCATAAATTGAATGATGAAATTACCGCTAAACCAAGAAAACTATGACAAGGAACTAAAATACATAAAACTTCCAGCTTCTAAAAAAAGTATACGACGACGAAAAAATGATTGACAAACTAAAAAAAGCAAAGAAAGTAAGAAGAAGCAATAAATATAAAGAAATTGATTAGGGAAATTGATGAAAATAATATTAAATGGTTAACATTAACGTATACAAGTATTGAAACGCAAAAGCTGGAAAAAAAATTAAAAAAACATGGCTAAATATAAGAATTGTGTACAGAATAGGCAATAAATTAAATATCATCTCAAATAGAAGAAACAGGCATTTATAAAAACAAAGGAGTCTACAAACTAAAATACAATAGCTGTGAAAATTGTTAAAGTTGTAGTCAGAACAACAAGATATTTTTGTACAAGTTTTAATAAACATTTCAAGGACTTTAAATGTGAAGAGGGTTAATCAAGTTTTGGCAAACATGTAATAGAAACAGATCACAAATTCAATACAATCAGGAACAATCCTTTATAGACTTCTAAACCGACCGATCTACATGAAAATTTGTACGTCCACGTTTTCAAGTATGACAAATGATTAGCTGCTATATATTATGTTCTAAAACCATTAGGTGTAGGAGTTCATCTCAAATCAAAAATTAAAAATCCCTCTTGCCATCGCAATTTGTATTGATAATGCTTCATAAAGTGAACAAGAACTCGAGAATTAATACCCTTGAAAAGATCGAAATATTAAACGAATCCAAGAACGTACATAGGTAACTTATTGAGAACACGCGCTCTATACTTGATTAAACAGGTAGTGTTATTGCATATGCAGAAGATGGAACATATGTTTCCGAAAGGCATCCACTTGATATAGGTCAGGACGACTGAGATCTCAGGTACATGTTTATAATTTTAATTTATACCCGTATTTTGCAAAGTACATGTAAAATAAATCGAATTCCCTTAACATTAAAACAATAAAATACATTACTTTAGGATTTAATAGTGATTACCGGTATATCATAAGTAATGCCACGACCGATCGACAAAATTGCCAGTCTCAAGACAACCCTTGAGGATGCCGGACGCAGTCTCTGGCGAAACGTTGGGGAACTACAAGCCTCAAGATCACGGCCAACAGCCCGGAAATCTTCTACAAGATCATCATAGTAACTCGGACCGTGAAAGCCTAAGTCAGTGCCACGAATGATATCCAATTTATGTAGAGAATTTGGAAATCAAGAGTGGCATTTGTTAGGACTATTTAACGAATAAAATTAAGCTGTTTACTCACAAATCAAGAGTGGCATTTGTTAGGACTATTTAACGAATAAAATTAAGCTGTTTACTCACAAATCATTATTTAAATATAGTTATTTTGAAGTATTTATATATCTAATGTAAACGGCGATGTTAGGAAACAAATGATGAACGTAATGTTTCATTTGTTCATTACTGCAATCAAATCATATGTATTGCCAAATAGAATCACAATATTGTAAGAATTCACTCTAATGGAGAAAAAATAAAACACATAATTACAGGTTATTAATTAATTTCTGATGTCCTATGATGTAAATATGTCAATTATATTTTTCTGAAACGTACATTCCTGGGAAATAATACGTTTAAGAAGGTTCAAACAGTGGTTTATTTTTCTGTGGTATAATTAATTGCTACGAATGTTTTTCTATTATATCTCGCAAGCAGAATCTGGTTACATTAGTGCACTATATATACAATCTGGGAGCCACTAGATGGAATGAAAGCGATAAAATCGATGTGAAAAAGACTGTGATTGGTTGTAAATCAAAATTAATTGAAATATGATTGATCATTGACTGCCATTTGGGGCATGAGTTAAATAGTCGTGATTATAAAAAAATGTTTTTATAACACAACATATCATCTTTCTCATGTACCGATAAATGTTTATTGCTAATTAACTAAATTATTGAGTAACACCAAGAAATTGGGATTGCAAGTAAACAACAATAAAAATAAATATATGGTCACACATAGAAATACATTATATAATGGAAATGGACAGCTAATGTCAAATGAGGGACATTTGAGGAAGTGGCTTAATTTAAGTAACTAGGAACAATAATCACAAACAAGAATGAGATGCACAAAGATATTAAACATAGGTGCAATTCTGGTAAATGCTTGCTATTGATCATTACAGAGACTTTTGTGGCGTCCCAACTTCTTTTAAAAAAACGTTAAACTGAAAATATATAAAACTATTATTCCTACCAGTTTTATATTTATGGGTGCGAAACATGGACTCTTACTTTAAGGCAGGAAAGGAGATAACGAAATATTTGAAGAGTAAAGTTCTAGGAAAAACTTTGGACCAAAGAGAGATGAACAGGCAGGTGAATGGAGAAAATTACATAACCGTGAACTACATAGCCTATATAGGAAGTCCGATATAATAAGAGCAGTTTAATCTCGTAGACTGCGATTGGCAGGACATGTGGCACCAATGTCAAATGAAAAACTTGCCATGGAAGCTTCTTGTAGGAAAACCGGAGGAAAACGCCCAGTTGGGGGTGGGACCAAGAATGAAGTTGGGAGAATAACATTAACTATGATTTGAGGGAATGATGGGGACAACATAAGCGTCAGGATAAGGATATATGGAGATCTGATCTCCACGACGCGTCATGAACCTTCGGGTTTGATAGGTCCAGTGATTGAGTTACTTGATAACTAAATAAAAGGCTTATGGAACCCGCAGTTAAGGACTATAACCCCCATTAGATTGAATATAATAATTATTATTATTATCACCTATAACCATTTCTCTAAACTCCATCCAAATAATATTTTCCTATCTACGCCTTGATCTTCGAAATTGTCATTTCCCAAAAGGTTCTTAATGAAATATTTAAAAGAAATTATTTTGTCTCCCATTAGGAAATCTCATGACTTATAGAGTATATAAAAGCGAATGTGTGTATGTTTGTGATTTCTAAACCGCTAATCGACCTTCATGAAAATTTGTACTTACTTTTCAGGTACGGCGACTAATTACCCGCTTACTATTGTGCTCTAAAACGATTACGTTTAGGAGTTCACCTGAAACTTACATTTAAAAATCGCTCAAACGATCTCAATTTTCGATGTTTTACAACGATACTCAACATCCATCCATAGTAATTCTTTCCGAAGGCACGTCCTTCACTGCAATCATAGCATTTTCATGCTATGCTTGCAGCTTTACTAGGGAATTATAGGTGTGGTAGCTTCCCGTTCCTTTCCACACCGGTGAAGGATGATGATGATGATGGCCATATGATTTCGGGGACCGTTTGGGCCTTAAAGTTTTCCTGACATTTGTCTTACAGGTGAGGAAAATTCCCGATAAAAACCTCACCCAGAAAAACTGCCTGACCGGGAATCGAACCCAGGCCCGCTGCGTGACAAGGCAGCACGCTACCTCGAGACCACAGCGGTGGACATACTCAACATATGCTATTAAAATAGAGCGAGGTAAGTACTATCAATAATCAGCGAAGTCCGATTATTAGTAGTGGGAGTTTAGCTCAAACTCAAAATTTAAAAAAAAAATGACTCACTGGCGTCGCAATAAGTTTCTTGTGAACCATGTAAAATGCGATGGCAAGAAGGATTTAGATTTCCCATTTGAGATGAACTCCTAAACCTAAAGGTTTTAGAACACAATATAGGAACTAATCATTCGCCATACTTGAACACTTGGACGTTCAAATTTTCATGTAGATCGGTCGGTTTAGAAGCCTATGAAGAACGAACATATAGACATTCGTTTATATATATATATATACCATCGCTGTGGTATCGGGGTAGCGTTACTAGCTCGTACGCAGCGTGCCCCTGTTCGATCGCCACGGCGATCGGGACAAGTTCCTGGCTGATGTTTTTTTTGGGAGTATTCCCTCTCCCGTAAGACATGTTGGTAAACGTTAAAGCCCAACATCATATGGCCATTATAATCATCATGATATTCGCCATGTTCAGTATAAATGTGTGTGTGACTGGTGTGTTCGTCTTAATGTTGAGTTGTCTCGGAGAAGGCCCTGGTATTGAGCTGATCACTCATTCGGGGGAAGCCTTCCATGCCCTGTATGATCAAAACGTATGTGTGTGATCCATGGTTTAAATTCCCTCTTCCGACAGATCGAAGTAAGGCAAGTAAAATACCCATGTCGTGAGAATTTAAACTGTGTTAATGGGATATATACCGGGTTATTAAGAGAGAAAGAACAGGCATCAAATATTTATTTCTTTCAAATTACAAAAAAATAGAAACACAATTCGAACGTTCCTGGAAAGAGAAAAATTCAAATTTCACTATTTTATACATTCAATATGAGCACCATGTGTTACACGACAAATATCAAAACAGTGGCTCATTTCTTGCCACACACGAGTCAGCTGGTCTCTAAGTTATCGAATTCACAACTTCAATAATTCGATGTCGCAGATTTTTAAGAGTGTCAGGCATAGGGGGGATAAAAACACGGTCTTTTACGTATTCCCACAGATAAAAATCACACGGGGTTAGGTCTGGTGACCTGGGAGGCCACAGGCGATGAAGTTGATTTTCTGCTCCTCCTCTTCCAATCCATCGCCCTATTGTGTCGGCATTTTGACACAAACAATCAACATTACAAGCAACAGCGCTAATGCGGCCATGATCGGAACTTCAAACTTTTCTCTTTCCAGGAACGTTGGTTTTTTTTTAGTTTGGAAGAAATAAATGTTTGAAGTCTGTTTAAGAATATCTACATCTAAACCAAAAGTATTAGCTTTGAAAGGAAAATGTGCAATAAGAACAAAAATAATGATATACAATGTAATTATAGACCAAGTTCAGAATTTTAACTATTTGGGATGTCATTTAGGCAATAACAGAAATTTAGATACACACTAAAATACGATTCAATTATCTATGTGGCACAGTTAAACGCACTTTATTGAATAAGACTAGACAAGAAACTATTTTGAAGTTTTACAAAGTATTGGCAGTTCCATCTCTTATCTATGGATGTGAAACCTAGACATTAATAAAGGCAGATAGTAAATAAATAGAGGCTGCTGAAATGAAGATGTTGAGAGCAATATCAGGATACCAAAGGACCGATAAAAAGAAAAACGAAGATAGAAGAATAGAACTTAATGTATTTAATTTCTGTGAAAGAATAAAATATTATAAACATGCTTATCTTCAGCACGTAATGCAAATGAACGAACAGCGCATACCAAGAAGAATGTATAAAATTATAAACGAAAAGGGAGTAGAATGTTGGGAAGAGATGGAGGGACCAATTCGACCTATGATGAGATCGAAACAGGCCATTGGGCTTAATCCTTGTTGTCGTTTTATTTTATTTTTTATTGTATACAGAATTTTAATGTTTACACATCATTCTGTGCCTAAAGTTTTATTTTTCTTCTCCACTCGTCTCTCTCCATCCAATCCATGTCCTGTAGTCCTCTTGCTCTCATTCCAGTTCTTATTTCCTGCATCCACGAGTTTCGAGGTCTTCCTCTCCTCCTTCTTCCAGGTGGACACCATTCCAATGTTTTCCTGGGTAATCTTTCTTCTTGCATTCGTCGTACGTGCCCATACCAATTTAATTGCTTATACCGTATATAATCTACTATTGAATAACCAATATTCATTTTTCTCTTATGACAGTATTTCTTATTTTGTCTAATTTTGAACATCTTGCTGCTCTCCTCAAGAAATCCATTTCCATCGACATAAGTTTTTGTTCCAAGTTTTTGTTGAATTTCCAAACTTCAGCTCCATATGTGACAGTACTTATCATTATTGTTTTATTTATACACTAACATGTTTGTTAAACCATTTGGGAAAAAGAAAAATGCAGCCCACGGAATTGAATGAGCAGCTTGTGGTCAGCAGTATAACAGATGTGTGTACTAATACCGGGTATAGAAGTAAGGATTCCAAGTGGTGACACTGAATGTCGTGGCACCAGCAGGGTAATAAAATGTGTTATGGAGGGTCGGACTTAATTGAAATTCACTGCCAGCAACCTGCCTTAAGTGGTAGCGGTGCTTGCATTCCCACTTTGCCGTATCAATTGTATGTTGCAACTTGCTTCTGGGCAAAATACACTTTGCCTTATAATTCGATATTGAAATCATTTATATAGACTATTTAACTCATGCCACAAATGCTAGTCAATGACCAATCGCGTTTCAATTAATGTTGTTTTACAACCAATGACAGTCGTGTTTCACCTCGCTCTTTATCGATTTCTCTTTATCAGCTCCTGCTTTTGTGATAAAGAAAGCTCCTCCTTTTTAATGTTCTGAACAGGTCAAATCATTATTTTTCTGTAACAAATACATTGAATATAGCAAATAATGAAAAGATTCCTTGATTTTACTGAGTTGTTTACTAAAAAAATAAATGAATAACCCGTAATGTTGATTATGATATATAGTTTGATGTGTTTCATTATTTCTCCACTTGGGTGCACTCTTACAATATTGCGATCTTATTTGGCAATAAATAATATGATCAAGCGGCAGTGAATGAACATAACCTCACGATCAAACATCGCCGTTTACATTAAATATATAAATATTTTAAAATAACTATAGTTAAACAATTATTTGTGTGCAAACAGCTTAATTTTATTCATTGGTCCTCATCTAGGGGATATGTGGATGGCGACCACAAGGTGCCCAAGCTGAGCAAAACATTTCTTCCACTTACTTGTGTTTTGCACTCTTTTAACTTTACAATCTAACCTCTCTTGGTTAACTCTTGTTTTTTTCGACCCCGACGCTATTAGGGCATCCGAGGGCTAGGGAGTCTTTCCTTTCTTCCATTTCTTCTTTCCTCTTTTTTCTTTTCTTCTCCAGAAAAGCCTGACCAGAGGCTATAAGATGGCAGCCCCATCACTGGTCTTGCCTTCCTTTGGCTAGCAACCAATCGAAGGGACTATTATTATGCTTTCAAGTCTTATACGAGAATTTCCCGGGGAGGGAAAATTTTCTATAGGATCGTAACAGGCCTTGGCCTAATACTTGGAAGGAAGAAGAAGAAGAAGAAATAGTCCTAACAAATACTACTCTTGATTTCCAAATTCACAGAATTGAATATCTCAAAAAGATCTACAAAAAAGGCCGCGACAGCATATGTTTATCTCTTACGGATAACTCACAAAAAACATTGTTTTCTTTCATTGATAACAAGAGTCTCGCGCAGTAGCCGAGTGGTTAAGGCAGGAAGTCTTGGTGCAGAACTACTGGACTTACGCTGGTTCGAGTCTCTTCGGGGAAGAAATTTTTCTCATAGAATGTCGGCCAGTATGGGTCAGAAATGAAATCTAGCTGGGAAAAAAAATAACTGTTTTGACTCATTATCATCAACATATCTCTTTTTTTTCACTCTAATATAATTGTTATATGACGGTTCTTAACTTATCTGCAAGGGAGGGTACAATTCTAATGTTCATGACTGTGACATCATTCACACTTCTTGGGCCACAATAGAAGGCTGTAAGAGGTTTACTTGCGAACTTATGTAACAATATCTAATTATGTACTAATTTCTGAATTGTATGGTAAAAAAGTAACATATTTTTATCGTCCGCCCATGACATGAGAATTGAACGTTCGGGCCGGGTACGCTAGTAATATACAAAATATTTAATTATGTTTAAAATATGTAGTGTATTGGCCGGAATATGTAAAAATATGTAACATGAACGTGAAATATAATGATCCTAGTAGACTAATTCTTTAACATTTTAAGTTCTCGGACTGATACAGCCAAGCAAAAAATATGTAACTACATAGCAATCTGGACTATAGTTATAACTTGGCAATTTCACTTTGAATTCGTTGGCTCCATATCTCAAACTGCTTGTGTAAAGCCACTCTATAATTTAATTTGTTGTGCATACCTACCACTTACGTTTGTAAATTGCTGCATTACTTTTTTTTTATTTCTTAATTTTCATTGTACTTTCTTTTTCTTTTTTTTCTTTTTTGTCGACGTATTGACGTAATAGCTGTTGACAGGCATAAAGTTGGTATCTTGTTTCTCCCCCTTTCTAATGGAAAGGGGTGACTTCATTTTAATGTCTTACCTTCATCAACATCATAATGTTACTTTCAGTTAAGATACAACGGTTTGAAATTATTACGAACGTTTGCTGTTCATGCAATTTGTATCATTCATTTTAATGTACCGGTGTCTTTATTTCAGTTGTGTAGTTGTTTATAGTTGTTATTAACCGTAAATTAACAGTAGTTTGTCGTTATTAGTAAATTACTTTTATTGCGCGATAAACAAACTCTAGTTTTCATTTGTTAATTAAACCATTCTGCACTTGTAAAACATTTGATAGTGTACCTCATCACATGCACCAGCTATTCCAATCTGCAAGTTTTAATAACTGTTATAATATTTGGTGAATAGTCCACCGCTGTTGTTTCGGAGTAGTGTGCTGCCTCGTCACCCAGCGGGCCCGGGTTCGATCCCGGTCGGGACAGTTTTCTGGGTGATATTTTTATCGGGGTTTTTCCTCACCTGTAAGACAAATGTCAGGAAAACTTTAAGGCCCAAACGGTCCCCGAAATCATATGGCCATCGCAATCATCATTCATATTCATCTTATGTTAAGCTTAGGATTAGGAACTCTCCTGGCGCACCATTATCATCATCACCCCATCATATCATCGGGGCAACGTAACCCCGCCTTCCAGGCGCCCCAACCTCAGAAATGGGTTACAAGTACGCCATGCCAGGAGAGAAACCAGGAATGTCGAAAGACAAACCTGGGGCATTTGAGAATATATTTATATATATATTTGGTGAATTATCATCATCAACAGCATCAAGGATTAGATTTTAAGGTCTGTTCCGATCTCATGTTAGAAGTGGTCTGTCCGTCCTTTACTGGGTCTTCCAACATTTCTCCGTCCTAGTGGTTTGTAATGAAGAATCTGTTTGGGAATTCTATTGTTATCCATTCTATTGATGTGGTCCATCCAATCATCTCTGTGAATTATATTGTATTTATATTGTTAAACTCATTTATTCTAATTTATTCTAAGTCTGCATCTTCCATTCTCGCTTACGGGTCGTAGAACTGTTCATTCCTTATGGATTCTCTTTAAAATACTACACGCACCGTCGCCTAATTATTTATCATGCCGCTTCAGTAGATTCTGCGACACATAATTTAGACACCCGATCCCATTAGGATATTGTCCTTTGTATCTCTCCTTAACAAACTATGCATTACTATCTTTTACAGTTTCACTTGCAAGAACACGAATTCCTTTCCGCCATGTCAGAGACTGTGAAACTGTAACATGCTTCAAAAACAAACTGAAGAGTTATGTAATAACAAACTAACTTATAAACCTTGTTGATAGCATTATTTTAATAATTATTAATAATGATTTATTTTATGAAAATAGCATAATAATAATAATAACAATATTAAGTAGAACCAATGTTTTCAGTTGTTTGTTTTAATATTATTTAACCGACAAATTAGTGTATTATATCTCATCATCATCATCATCATCATCAACAACATTATAGGTCAAATTGGTCTTTCCATCTCTTCAATGATCTTCCCAACATTCTTCTCCCTTTTGGTTTATAATTATACATTCTTCTTGGTATGCGCTGTTCATTCATTCGTAATACGTGCTGAGGATAAGCATTTTGATAATATTTTATTCTTTGACAGAGATTAAATATATTAAATTCTGTTCTTATATATTCGTTTTTCTTTTTATCGGTCCTTTGATATCCTGCTATTGCTCTCAACATCTTCATTTCTGCAGCCTCTATTTGTTTACTATCTGCCTTTGTTAATGTCCAGGTTTCACATCCATAGATAAGAGATGGAACTGCCAATATATATATATATATATATATATATATATATATATATATATATTCAGTAGAACCTTTCTTTTCAACGTCCTTAACAAATTTTCCAGTTTAGCTTTTAGGGTCCATGATTCAGACCCATACAAAGTTGTTAGTCTTATTACTGTTTTATACGGACCTACTTTGGGTAATATCCTAATACGAAACGAAAAACAAAATTTTCAACCGTGATTAGTTTCATATTATGTCACTACTACTGTATCAGGTACCGAGGTACCGGTGTTTAGCGGAATTGATAAAAAAATATATAATAAGCTACAAAGAATGTGGCTTTCATAAAATAAGTTTTTGTACAGCGGATACTGTTTACAAGTTAATTAGGGAAATGGCGTGCAGTTAAATGTAACTTTGTATCCATGAAGTAAATATTCATTGAATGCTAAGAATTTAAGACCTTGTTCTTGTATGTGTATTACTGAAAATATTTTCTCTTTATCTCTGTATTTCATGTTACATGTAACACCCAGTACCGAACCAAATTAAATCTCACGCGAAACATCATGAAATAGCCATAAAATGTGTTTATTACACAGTGGTATGGAATGTTTGTCTTATCAAACCAACACTTGATCACTAGCCTTGTGCTTTTTCCTTTACTTTCAATGTGATACAATATTACCGTAAGATTCATGTTTATTTCATTTTCAAGTTATCGTCATTCAGTCTACTGCAGAAACAAAATCAAAACCACGACCGCAATATCTATAGTTAGTATAGTGTATATCTATATTGTAAGCAATATGAACGTTCTAGGTTGTTAGTTTAAAAAACAAGTTCTGTACGCAGACTGTTATGAATACATAGTCTTTTATATAGATGTTTAATTGTTTTATAGATTATTTTAATTATTCAAGCAAAGTCTTTTGAAATAGAGTTTAGACATTCAAAGTCTGTTGAAATAGAGTTTAGACATGATATAGTTCAGAGAAAAGTTTTGCTTCGCTAACTGTAAACATCCCTACATTTAGTTTACTGGAATGTTAGTGAGTACAGTTAGGGTAACTAGAGGTCAAATTGAGTATATAACCCTGGGGTAGTGAGGGTCTCGGTCTGTTGATGTGTGACAACCAGAGGTGTTGATGGGTGAGTAAGCTACCATTTTTCTTAATATGTGTCAGGGACTTTTTGTAAAGAGAATCAATTACCTTAACTATTTTAATACATGCTTTTCAAGGGATAGTAGAATTCTAAATAATGTAGACTGTGTTAATGCTATATTTTCAAGGGATAATCGAATTCTAAACGATGTAGAATAGGGTAAATTTATAAATTCCACAACTCCCTCTTCTCAACCCCCAGGAAGTACTGTAGTTTTAATATAGGCTTAGATTAGTTATTTAGGGCTAGAATACTTAGGGATTCTAATTATTTATACTTTAGTAATAAAATAGTTTAAAATAAGACTCCTTTTGTTTATTTCAAAACATGTATAACTGTATATCCTCATACTAACGCTCGGCTAGATAAACGCTACCAGATTTTCAAGACCCGAAGGTCCTTTAAGCCTAAGAAATCCAGTTGGGTTTATAATACAGACCATTTTATAAATATTGTAATGTACTTTCTATTCGTTTGTTGTTGTTGTTACAGAAACAATACACCTATGAAACAGCTGCCGTGATTAAAACTTTATTTCTGCAATGAAGTGATAATGTTCGCTGCTACTACAGTATTTTTTTTATTGGGGATGAGCCCATGTAGGACTACACAAAGTATTTAGAGGCGTTTCCTTTGAGCCCAAATTTCTTTCATTCTTTTGCTATGAGCTTGTTTTCTCTCATCTGTCCAAGTTGTTCCAGTATTTTTCTTCTGTTTGTCCTCTTGGTCAACTTGCCACTTATTCACCTTAATTCTAAATATATCTCTGTTTGGAATATCTTCTTCAGTAATTTCTGCCGATTTAAAGTCCTTTTTCACTTCGTCAATCCACTTCATAGTATCCACTGGAGCTTTACTTCTGTGTTCGTAGAATTCCATTATCTGTTTTGTAAGCCTATTTGAGTTCATTCGTTTAATATGGCCATACAATTTTAACCTTCGTTTTCTAATATCACTATGAATGTCTGTATATATTTTTATTTCCTTTTTACTTCTGAGTCTAAATGCTTCACCTATGACTTGTGGACCTAAAACTTTTCTTATAATTTTGCATTTTTTTTCACTATATTTTCGATATTTTTTTTTCTGCTCAGAATTAATGTTTCTGCTCCATATAGGCATTCTGGTTTAATTACAGTGTTATAGTGTCGTAATTTTGTATGTAGAGATATGCATTTTTATTATAAGTGTTGTGAGTAGGCCGAAATGCTGTTTCCATTTTTTTTGCATCTACTTTTATTGGCTTAAGTTTCAATTCCATTTTCCTGAATTATATCACCAAGATACACTGCCCAAAACAATTAGAGGAACACTATGAAATATGGATATATTTTTTCATTGGATAAAGGTACAAACATGAAATTAATAAAGTACATAATTTGTGGTTATTTATTTATTTATTGCTCATGTCAGTAAAAACAAATGAATAACGCTGACAATTAACTTTTCAAATAATTCCGCTATGTAAGCAATTGAATCTTGTGCTTATTTTTCAAAGTTAAACACTCGTTATATAGAGTTAGTATCGTGTATGGCCTCCACGACATTCGATGACAGTTTGGCACCTTCGTGGCATGCTCCCAATAAGATTCTGGATTTCCTCTCGCGGGATATCCTCCCATTCCTCCTTCAGAGCATCTCCAAGTTGCTGCAGAGTTTGTGGAGCTTGATGTAGGTTCCTGACCTTCCTGTCTAGAAGATCCCACAAGTGTTCAATAGGGTTGAGGTTTGGGCTGACCGCTGGCCACTCCATTACCTCAATTTCATTCCTCCTCAGGAAATCCCTGGTGACAGCTGCAGAATGTGCCCTGGCAATTTCCTGCATAAACAGAAATCCTGGACCTACTCCAATGGCAGCAGGTACTACATGCTCTTCCAGAACGTGCTCGATATACCGGACAGCATTCAGTCGCTGGGGAACAAGTACAAGGTCCGTACGATTGTTGTACATAACTACGGCCCACACCATTATGGAACCTCCTCCGAATCTATCAATTTACTGTACAGCCTCTGCAGAAAATCTTTCTCCTGGCCGTCCCCACACCCTCAATCGACCATCACAACGTGTTGTAAGATGATACCTGGATTCGTCCGAGAAGAGCACAGACTCCCACTGGTTCAGGTTCCAATCACCATGGTTTTCAGCATACGTACGTCTTGCTGCCTTATGCTCATTTGTTAAGCATGGTTTTTTTAATGGGCCTTTTTGGACGAATATTCTTTTTCCTTAATCTGTTCCTTATGGTTTGGTCTGAAACCCGGATTCCGGAAGCCATATGAAGGTCATTCTGCAGGTTTTTTGCAGTTTTTGTATGCTGTCGAAGAGCAGAAAGAACAACGTATCTGTCATCCTGGGGGCTTATTTTAAATTTATGGCCCTGGCCACGTCTTCTACAATACTGACCTGTCTCTCTGTGCCTGTTGCGTAACCTGGACACCACGGAAGGAGAAACCCCAAACTCTCTAGCCACTTGTCGCAGAGATTGACCTTGTCGTAAAAGATGTAGAGCATGATACACTTCAAACTCATTTAAATGCCTCATTTTGTCAGAGACTTCAATAAACAAGGCAATAATCAACATTCGTCACTATAGCAACATCAGGAAGCTTACCAATTAGAAGTGGCCAGTGCCTTCCAAAATAAAAAAAATTCTCTATATTTGTTATTTGAGGTAATTTCTCTGTATTTAGGCCATGGATCTTTAAAATTTGTATCCAATGACAAAATTAATAATTCAATTTACATATTGTCCAACTTTCAGCATCACAGCTTTAAAAAACAATTTCTTATTCAATTTATTACAAGTGTTCCTCTAATTGTTTTGAGCAGTATATTTAACTTGTGAAACTCGTTTAATTTTTCCACATTTGGTTTCCAGGTATTATTATTATTATTATTATTATTATTATTATTATTATTATTATTATTATTATTATTATTATTATTATTATCATCATCATCATCATCATCATCATCGTAAGTATTATCATTGTTATTATCGTATAAAATGTTGTTTCTACATGAAATTTACATTGCAGCATTAAATTTATTTTTAACTCTTTATAGTTAGTATAGCGTATGTCTATTATTGTCAAATATTTATTTGTATTTGTGCTGGTTGAGTGGAAGAGAAGGCCTCATGGCCTTAACTCTACCAAAATACGTAAAATATTATTATTTTTTATTTTTTTATTTTGAGAATTTTCCTCGTCATTAAGGGTTTTCTCCAACCAATCTTAGTAATTTTTAAGATTTAAGATTTATTTATTTAGCCTGGTGGAGTTAAGGCCATGTGGCCTTCTCTTCCACTCACCAGGACAAACATATATTACATAAGAATATAACAATCTTAATTAACTCTAATATTAAACACTAAGTAAAAATTTGATCAAAAGATAATATCTAATATACATATTACGATCTATAATACAACCAGTTAATATTAGTTAAAATTAAGACTAAAACTAATAATAAAATGTATACAAGCAAGACATATTAAATTGTCCCTGTCTAGTGTATATAAAAAACAGGAAAATAATGAGATATAGAAAACTAATTTTACGATTATACAATATTTAAAACAAAACAAATAAAATATTTGTTATTCTTAATATTATTTACATAAATAATTAAATATATTAATATTGCTAAAAGAATACTATCAGTGAGGTGTATAAGTCAGTTTGTTATTAAATAATCCTTTAGTTTGTTTTTGAAGGATGTTATAGTTTGACAGTCTCTGACATAGGGTGGAAGGGAATTCCATGTTTTGGTAAGTGACACCGTAAAAGATAATGAATAATATACAGTGTGATGAGGCGGGATATAAAGGACAATGTGCTGATGGGATCGAGTGTCAAGATTATGTGTGTCGGATAGTCTGATGAAGCGGCGTGATAAATAATTAGGCGATGATGTGTGAAGTATTTTATAGAGAAGGGATAGGGAATGGACAGTTCTACGATCTCTTAGACGAAACCACGATAATTGTTCCAGGGACGGTGTAACATGGTCAAATTTGCGAATACCACAAATAAAACGTGCGCAAGAATTATGAACACGTTGAAGTCTTTGAGTGGAAATAATATTTAAGTCTGTAAAAAGAGTGTCACAATAATCAAAATGGGGCATTGCAAGTGTTTCTACTAACATTTTCCTAAGGGCGAATGGCAAACAATTTCGTACACGATTTAATGAATGTATTATTGAGAAGACTGTTTTGCATGTATGGTTTATTTGTGTATTCCAATTTAAGTTTTTGTCAATAAATACTCCTAGAATTTTTACTGTCTCACTATAAGGGATTTGAACTCCGTTTAGTGACACATGCGAAACTGTGTTTAGGTTAATTGTAGATAATAGTCTCTGATGACCCATAATGATTGATTGTGACTTTGTAGGATTTAATTGCAGTCCATATTTAACTGTCCAAGTCATTAGTGAGTCAAGATCCTCGTTAATTTTGGCAACAGCGTCATTTAGTGAATATTTGTCTGTGTGGATGTAGATTTGCATGTCGTCTGCAAATAAATTATGTTTGCAATGCTTTAGGGAGTTAGATATGTCATTTATGTAGATTGAAAAAAGCAAAGGTCCAAGTACCGAACCCTGTGGAACCCCCAGCTTTACGGAAGGACCAAGAAGAACATAATGTATGATTTCCTATAACAGATTGCTGGCGCTCATGAAGGTAGGAATTGAACCATTTCGTGGCACTATCAGAGAGTAAGAGGTTTTTAAGTTTATGCAACAATAAGTCCAAGTCTACCGTGTCGAATGCTTTACTAAAGTCCAGTAATGTAAGAACGGTAAGTTTTCGATTATCAGCAGCTTCGCGTATGTCTTCGCAAATATTTAGTAGAGCAGTATTTGTATTGTGTCCTGTCCTGAAGCCTGACTGAAATTGATCTAGAAGGTTGTAATCATTTAGGTATTCAGTCAGTTGTTTATGGACTAATCGTTCCAGAGCTTTTGAAAGAGTAGGTAAAATGCTAATGGGTCGAAAGTCGTTCGGGGTTGAGGGCGTTTTAACTTTAGGCAGTGGACGTACGAGGGCTTGTTTCCACAATGAGGGATATGTAGAAGTTTGTAGTGAGGAGTTAAAAATATGAGTTATAGTAGGTAGTATAGCTTCGATTATTTTATTCAGTAAAGTAATATTTATACGGTCAGTTCCTTCTGCTTTGGTTTTTATTCGCATGATGGCTTTCTTTACGTCGTAGTCTGTAACATATGAGAAGTGGAAATGTTCTCTGTCGGGTTGATTTGTCAGTGATAATTCATTTATTGTTTGTTCTTTATCCTTTGGAGTAGTAGTTATCCTGTGAAGTGATTATTGAGTGTGTCCAGGGAAACAGGTAATTTGTCTACCTTGTGTGTCTTTTGTCCCAATTCCCATTCTATTCAAGTTTTTCCAGATTTCTGAAGTATTGGTATTTGTTAGGTTGTATAAATGTCTAAGTTTGGCGTTTCTTATAGCTTGATTTGTCTTGTTACGTAACTGTTTATATTGAGTGAGACTTGTGTCTGTTTTGTTGAGTCATATTTCTTATGTGCTGCGTCTCTATCAGTCATCAAGTTACGAATGAAAGAGTCATCCAGGGTGCAGGGCGTCGTTTCACGAGTTTAGTTTTTGGTGGGGCATGTCTGTTGTATAATTGTAGTATAAAGTCATTTAGTGTCTCAACTTTTTCATCTACAGAATGCAGCGTCCATATTGAATGCCACGGCATCTGCATAGCTTCTTCAATTAGGGTTGCATTGTCTATATGTTTTAAGTCTCTATACGTAATAGTCTTTCGAGTCGGTTTAGGGCACTGCAGTGAATATGCTAAGAATATAATATCATGTGCTGATATTCCCGGGGCTGGCAGTTGCCCGTGAGTAAGTACTCTGTCTGGATTATTAGTTGCAATTAAGTCAAGAAGTAACGTCTCAGAGTGATGAGTGTGATGTGTAGGTCGTAGGGGTAGGAGTGTCATATCACAAGCCTGGAACGTAGCCATCAGTTGTTGTGTATGTCTGTTATCAGTGTCTAGTATATTTATATTAAAGTCGCCCATAACGATAACGTGTTCATATTGTATTCGCGCGTTTTGTAAAGTGGACTCAATTTCAGCGATGGCTTTTATTTTAGGAGGTTGGTATACTACACAGAGAAGACATTTTTTGAAACTGACAAATATTTCTATGAACATAATTTCGGCAGATGGTTCGTTATTAGATAGATACACAATTTTAGGAGTAAGGTCTGTTCTAACGAAGGCTCCAATACCGCCCCCGCGACTGTAAACACGATCGTGTCTAAGAAAAGTATAACCATCCATGTCAATTAAAGAAGAGGTAATGGTGGGATTTAGCCACGTTTCGGATATGAGAAGAGCATGAATATTTAAAGAGAAGAAAATAGTTCTGATCTCATCTATATGAGCAGTAATACTCTGAGCATTGAAATGGGCTACCTGCAAGGAAGTAGGGTATGTGGACAAAGCTATTCTAAAGCATTCCTTGAAGTAGTGGGGTCGAGAAGGGGAGTGGGAAGGTTATTGTCCTGTAGCCTGTCAAAGACTGTCAAAGGAAAATCATCATTTAAACGAAAAATGGTCGTAAAATATTTCAACAAACTTACAAACTAAACTTGGTATCACGTCACTAAGAATATCTTAATTTTATGTACTATTAATAAAATGTTTAAAGTGATAACTGTCGGTTATTCACTGGCCGTGTTTGCACTAATTATATTTCTGAGGCCCGGAGAATGATGCGTTTGTTATCTCCTTCTTTAACATGGATTGCTCCGTCAATTGTCCACACATTTGTTACACCATATTTGGTGATGCATTCTTTTAATAGCTTATACCTCATTTGAGTTAAGTCTTCCCTAATTGTAACACCACTCCCTTTCAGCTGTTTTTTGTTCTGGAAAACCTCTCTCCTTTCCGATAGCTTACGAATTTGACGATAACCGGCCGTGGCCGGTCCGCCTTTCTCCCCACACGATGACTCCTATCTATATCGCATGTTTCCAATTTAATACCTATTTTAGACGCCACATCGATAGCTATTTTGTCTGTATCCTCAGCGTCCATCTCCGGGATGCCAAAGATACGTAAGCATTGGCGGCGTTGGTACTGTTCAAGGGAATCAGTTTTTTCGCACAACAGTTGTTCTAGTTTCATTATTTTAGTATCCCTTTCCTGTAACGACAGCTCCAACTGTTTAATGACCTCAGTGTTCCGATCTATGGTTGTTTTCAACTCACTCACTATAGCCTCACGCACCGAGTCCTTTAGCAGCTGCAACATGGCAGGGTCCCTCAAACATTCCTGCATCACACGCTTTGTCATTTCTTCTTTATTCTCGTCGGAATTCTTTGTTTTGCGTGGCGCCATTATTACAGAATAAATGTACACACAAATAATTTCAAAATATCCTATACTACCTGTAAAACACAAACAATCACCTGCTGAAAACTGTGCAAAAACACGAGCGACCAGTATATTCACTACTCACTGTCCGCCATGACTAACATGAAACAAAAAGTAATAAATAAATATAAATGACTACGGACTTATAGACTATCAGTTTGCAACAAACATTCACAAATTTCCCTTAATTAAAGTTCTCCATCGTTCTCTGTCCTCTTTGTCTTCATCTGTTACACCAAATTTTCACATTGAATTTTGAATGTTGTTCTTCCAGATTGTTCTAGGTCTTCCTTTTCTGTTCCTTGCTTCAATTTTCCATGCATAGACGGTCCCTGGTACTCTTCCATCCTACATTCTTCATACGTGTCCATGCCATTTTAGCCTTCTGTATTCAATATTATTATTTTATTAAAATTACTTTTGATTTGTTTGGTTGAACCCTGTTAATCTCACTATTGGGGACATGGGTGCTCACATAGTAGCAATTTCTTAAACAGACTCCTTTAGTTACACTCATTTCTCTATAATATCATCAAATTACTTTTGGTTACTATATCGCCTCGAGGAGACATCTAGTAGAAAAGTAAGGTATTATTTGGATAGAGGACGATGGATTACATTTTTATCAGAGGCCTTTTATTCAGTCTTCAGGTTTCTTACGTGTCTGGAAAGCTTTAGATTCAGGACCACGGCTTAAGGTCCCTCCCAGAGGACTTGTCCCTTGTATTTTTCCATCCTAAAAATCATCGATCCCAGCGGGTTTGAACTAGCGACCCTCAGGATTAGAGACAAGGAGAACATAACCACTATTCCAACGCAGCCAACATAGTACAAAGAATGCAGTCCTTAAAACTTATTAGTAAAAGTAATGTGACCTAAGTATAGGCCTCAAATACATCTTTCATACTCTCCTAGTTTAATAGACATCATCTTCCGCATTTTTTTTAACTTTATTGTAATTAACAATCCTATATACCTACATATACCTGTAAATACTTCATAACTCCAGTATTTGAAATGTTATCTTGGATCCGATTGGAAGACAGGCGAAAGATACATTGCCTCTACTTCTTGAACAACACTTTGTCCCCCACATCATCCCTTTATATTTCTACTCGCTTCCATTCGCTATCTTCCCTCCATAACTCATTGTATATGAAATTAATATCTATGGGGCAATTTTTTGAATAGTCATGAGAGTAAAACAATTATTTCTTCTCAATCCTTCTATAACTCTAGGGGGGTCGATATGAATATTCTAGAAATTATTGAATTATAAAATGAAAATAATGTTTCAGTAAAAGATTTTGAGATCACTACAAATAAAAGAATTGGTGAGGCTAATGCTTGAATTAAGATATATTTTAGTGAGGCTTCTGTTGTAAAAATATTTCTGTGACTTGTTATTAGAGGAATGAAAGAGAGTAAATTAATCTCTAATAAACACAAGATCGAGAGAAAATTGAACTCTAGTTGTTCTTCTACATCGAACATCTCACTATTCCTCATCCTTCCTTGTTTCAGTCACCCGACTCTGGAATTCCCTCCCCTCGTATATCAAAGACTGCTCGACTCAAAAACAGTTGAAAAAACTCACATATTTCCAGGGACAATATAATATACATCAATGTTCCATGTCCATTTTATTATTCCTTTATATTTTAAACTTTCTTTACCAAGCCAATTACTTAATCAATTTATAGATTATTATTACTATAATCATCCGGCCACCATTATCATCCTTATCGTTATCATCATCATCATCATCCTTCACCGGTGTGGAAAGCAACGGGAAGATACCACACCTACTGTATAATTCCCTAGTAAAAGCTTGCAGATGGCAGAGCATGCATTAGCATGCTTTTGAAAATGCTAGGATTGCAGTGAAAGACATGCCCTCGGGCAGAATTTCTATGGATGATTACTTTTTTTTTCTTTCTTTCCCTTATCAACTCTATACTGTGTAACCTATATCTATTATGTTATCATTAATCAAACATGTAGATAATTCATAATTGTTATTATATGAATAATTTAACCCTGGTAAGTGGAAGAGAAGACCTTACGGTCTTAACTCCATCAGGTAAAATAAATAAAATAATAATTATATCAATATACAAAAATACCCCGTGAAATAGCTCTCTGTGAAACACGGATTCTAAACTATTTTCCTTTGTTAAATAAAAAATAAACTACAAGCCTTGGTTGGATTTGGTATCTTGCCAGAATAGTAAAACAATTGGTGTTCGAATATCTCCAATACGAATTACATCTTCTATTTTCTCGGCATTTGTCGTTCGGGGGAAAGAGTTTCGGGAAACGAAAAAGAGAAATCGGTTTCGGGGGAATGTTCATTCGGGGATATGGTCGGAGTTTTGCCCGGGAATCGGGGACGTTAATTAAAAATGTAGTGAACTGTGAGCATATATATGTTAAAATACGTGGTTGAGCTTCGCCCCATCTATGACAGAGATAAAACGGAGTGTAGTTTCGTTTTGTTACAGGCCCTACATGTTTGCTTCAATACCCTAATGAAAGAAGCCGCGATTTTCTCACAGATGTTATTTTTTAAACACGACTAATTACTTGATAGGCTGTATTTTGTAGACATAAGAAACTACAACATGATTTTCCCTTCTTCTTGTCAACGAATTCATCTTTTAGCTTGTTTAAGAACTTGAATAAATATTTAAACGCGTTAAAAGTGTTTTATTACATTTCATCGCTCCTCCTGTTTCTTAAATTCGAGGTGCATTTGTTTCTGTTGCTGGTTGCCAAGTTACAGAAAAGAGTTGCTATAATTTCAACGAGTGTTAGATAATACAGCGAGAAGAGATAATGCTTAAGGGGAAGAAGAACAAACAGCACATGTGCGCAATGCGATTAAAGTCTCTGGAGACGCAGAAAAGAGGGTGAGACTTTTCTTCATTTACTTGCCGCTTGAATATTCATCGACTAGTCTCGTCAGAATGAGATTGAATTTGACGATGTTATAATTAAAACTAAACCCTTCTGGTTGATTACTTTATGATCACTTCTCAGGATTTCCATCTTGATTGATTTCGTCGTATTAAATCCATCAATTTCTCCTCTTAAGCTTATTGGTTAATTGAATTAGAAATTGATAAGTCTCCTAAAGGAAGCGGTAGTAAATTCGTTGGATTAGAGATCATTAGAATTTATTTTATTTTTGAAACGACAGTGTGAGTGTAGCTAAAAAAAATATTAGGCACAATATTTGAGCGAATATTTTAAATGTATTTTGTATAACAAATTAACTGTGTCGTATGAAATCTTCAGATTCAACGGCGCGTTCACTAATAATAAGGCGTAGGAGTTCACTTGAAACGAACGTTCTAGCGGTCGCAATTTTCGATGTTTCATACTGACGCTCGGTATATGCTATTAAAATAAACCTAGGAAGGTATTCTCCAAACATCAGCGAAATCTGGCCTTTGAACTGGGGGCTATCTAAAACTTCAAATTAAAAATTGTATCTAGTAACCATAATGTTTGGTTTTTCTCAATGTATACTACACAATTAAATTAACCCATAAATTAGAAATAGAACTTATAAGATGTGTTAGTATGGTTTAATATCTTTAATAAGGTAGGGGTAAAATTAATTGGTATATATTATTTAGATTAGTGACAATTTATTCAGCTATATGCAAATATGTAATAACAGTTATGCATGATTTGTTTCCTCTGCACTCCGACACTTTTATATAAGCTGGTATCAGAAATATGGTTTCTTCAATTTAACGGAATGTATATTCCGTAAACTAATATAATTTTATTTATTTATTTATTTATTTTTGTAGCCTATTAATGAGAATTCAGTAATTTAATTTTGGGTTTAAATGCGACACATTTGGTATATCAGTTTTCACTTACAACTGTGTCATTTGACAAATCAACTAGATTAAGATCTATTAGGTTCTGTCCCAGGGCAGGTCCTTCACTACAATCATAGCATTTTCATGCTATGCTTTGCAGTTTTACTAGGGGATTGTAGGTGTGGTAACTTCCCGTTGCTTTCCACACCGATGATGATTATGATAATAATGATGATAAGGATGGTGATGATGGCCGGATAATGTTCGTGGACCTTTTTGGGTCTCAAAGCTTCCTGAAATTTGTCTTACAGATGAGGAAAAACCCCGAAAAGAATCTCACCCTATGAAGCTTGTCACGACTGGTAATCGAACCCGGGTCTGCTGCATAACAAGGCAGCACGCTACCTCTCTTCTATATCCGAGTAATACAATATTTTTTATTGGATGTCGTCTCGAGGTGTTTTACTAACCACACGTCTCTTGCTGATATCTATAGGGAAATAAGTGTAACTAATTCCGGTTAAGAAACTTCTACTAGGGAAACATCTATGTGTGATTGTGAGATGGTGAACAATATAATCAGTATATTCTATATTGTTTTATTTATTTATTTTTAATTTTCTAGAATGTATTTTATACCTTGAAACTGGCTCCTAAATTTAAATTATTAGTTTATTTTCTCCTTACCCTCTAACTAAACGTTGTATTCTACATATTTTATTAACTAATACCTGACGTGCGCTGCTACGCCCATACAAATGAAATGTGTTATTCTGGTAGTTGAATAAGTAAATAAGAAAAAAATAATTATAAATTTATTTCGTACCTTCATTGTTTTTATATAGCCCGTGCTGATTACCTGGAATTACCCAGAATCTACTTATCCCAACCTTCATGGCACCAATGAGACGAAAGAAAAATATGGTTATTGTGAGTTATCCGTAAAAGACAGACATTTTGTCGCAGACATTTTTGTAGAATTTTTTTGATATATTTAATTCTATGTACATTTAATTTTGTGTATTTGTTATGGTTTTAGGCAGCGTAAGCCATTTAATCGTCCAAAAAGGTTTTTGTTTTCATGCAACGATCCTCTTCTTCTTCTTTTTTTTTATTTATAGCTCCGGCTCACAAACAAACTCTCGCCCATGTTTATGCATATAACGATTTGTATTATTTCTGTATCTAAACACTACACCTGAGTACGAACACTTACTCCTTCTGGTGTGAATACTGTGCACAAAATTAATTTTCATTCTTATTCTTATATAATGTCCCGCGCCGTAGCCGAGCGGTTAAGGTAGGAAGCCTTGGCGCAGAGCTACGGGACTTGCGCTGGTTCGAGTCTCCATGGGGGAAGAAATTTTCTCATGGTATTTCGGCCAGTATGGGACCGGTGCCCACCCAGCATCGTGAGGCAATTGGGTAGCTACAATAAGTAGCGGCTCCAGGTTGAGGAACCAGCTATAACGGCTGGGGGACTCGACATGCTAACCACATGTCACCCCTACACTGGCTGTTGATCATCTACCTCTGTGATTGACACATGTGGATGTGAAGGGCCAGCAGCCGGCTGGTGAAAGGGCAACCGCTGAAAAGTGGAAAGACCCTCAATCGGATTCTTATATAATTCGGTATTAATAAGCTGTTAGTTTATGCTGTTGATGTAGTACTACTGGCCGATAGCGAGGAGATACTAAAGGACAACACGCACACACTATTGAGTAACACTAAGAAATTGGGACTGGAAGTAAATTTCAACAAAACTAAATATATGGTCACACGTAGAAATACATTATATAATGGAAATGGACAGCTAATGACAAATGAGGGAAATTTTGAGGAAGTGGGGCTGAATTTAAATACCTAGGAACAATAATCACAAATAGGAATGAAATACACAAAGAAATTAAACATAGGCTCAATTCTGGAAATGCGTGCTATTATGCATTGCAGAGACTCTTGATGTCCCAACTCATTTCAAAAAACGTTAAACTGAAAATATAAAAAGCTATTATTCTGCCAGTTATATTATATGGGTGCGAAACATGGACTCTTACTTTAAGGGAGGAAAGGAGATTACAAGTGTTTGAGAATAAAGTACATAGGAAAAATTTTGGACCAAAGAGAGATGAACAAACAGGTGAATGGAGAAGACTACATAACAATGAACTACATGGTCTTTATAGGAAGCCAGATATAATAAGAACAGTTAAGTCTCGTAGAATGCGATGGGCAGGACATGTTGCACTATGGGGAATGAAATACTTGCATAGAAGCTTCTTGTAGGAAAGCCAGAGGGAAAACGCCCAGTTGGTAGACCAAGCATGAGGTGGGAGAATAACATTAACTATGATTTGAGGTAAGTAGATTATACAGGGAATGATTGGAAAACATTAGCTCAGGATAGGGATGTATGGAGAACTTATGTTCGATCGGCCATGAACCTACGGGTTCGATAGTGCCAGTGAGTAAGTAAGTATTCTTATATAATTCTCTTTTAAAATTAATTGCTTTGTTCTTGAATGACTCTTCTATTTTCCATTATGAATTGCATTTACTTTGTTAGACAGATTTATTTCCAAATTCTTAAGGTCTTGTTTGAATTATAGAGGATTGAAAGTTCCTTCTCTTGAAACCGGTGCGCTTGAAAGAGAACTTAGTTAAAAGTCACGCTTTAAAGTTGTCTTAGATAACAGTAATAACACTGTAAGACTGGAGCCATTGCTTCAAAGTTCATTCAGAATCTAAAGTAATTTAATTTCACAAAAAACTTGATTCAATGACTGAATGGCGAAGAAATTGATTCTCCAGTGAACAGATTATTAAGGTAGCTTTCTATCTTTTCTTGTTGGATTACAGACATCTGAGATTCTGAATTTGTTCAAATTGGATGAAGTTTCATTCCCAGTCCAACCATTCTGATTTATTATAAGGCCTGCCTATGAAATATGAAGGGTGGCTTTTGCTTGATAGTCTCAGATTTTGCTGACGTAAGATCGGGGAAGATGTTATAACCATGTGTATGTCTAAGACGTCTGAATACGATTTCCTTTCGCAGACTTTTTTTTATGCTTCATTATTTCATTTCTCTCTGTCATATCCAGTTGCCGGATCCCTGTCTCAGATATGAGGTATGACGCTTCATGTTTTAAAGTAGTTTTATCAAGGCACCTGCCGCGGTAGTCTAGTGTGGTTATGTTCCTTGCCTCTGGTCCTCAGGGTCACGGGTTCAAATACGGCCGGGGTCGATGGAATTTTAGGGTGGAAGAATCCAAGGGAGAAGACCTCTGGGAGGAATTTTAAGCCGTGAATCCCGAGTCTGAAGATTTTCCAACTCGTACGAGTAAAAGAACAGCAAGCACGAATGAAAAGGTCTCAGGGTAAAATTTAACCGACCTTTATCCATCCACCGTAGTTGCCTAGTAGATGTTTCATTGAGGCGATGTGCTAACCACATGCCACTCGTTTATATATGTAAAAAATAAACGTAACTGAAGTAGCCTGGTTAAGAAACTCCCGCTAGAGAGCACCTATACCCACATGCGGTACGTATAGGGTATATACATATCAGCATGGGGTTTCGGTCTGTATTAGACCAGTGTTCATCCAGCATCCAAAGGTTTTGGATAACTGCGACAAGTAGCAGCTGCAGTTTTAAAACTCGGTTACAATGGTTGAGGGCACGACATGCTGACCTGATACCTTCCATATGCTGCAGAATGATAGTGTAATCTTCTTCTTGTAAGCCCATGTTTTCTTTAACAGAGCGCTCTCCCCCTACATGGAAGAATTTGAACCATACTAATTTAGGTACACTTGTTTTCGTATAGATGTCATTTGAGTGGTTCGTGGTCAGAGTTCCGACTCATACTGACATCTAGGAAACCAATGTAGTACTAGGACGGGAAAATTCGGTAAATTTTGCTTAGAGGCCTTTTCATTCAGGCTTAAGGATCTTTTACGAGCCTGAAAATCTACAGACTCGGGACCCACGGCTTAAAGTCCCTCCCGGAGGACTCGCTCCTTGGATTTTTCCATCCTAAAAAATCCATCGACCCCGGCCGGTTTTGAACCCGTGACCCTCGGGACCAGAGGCAAAGAGCATAACCACTAGTCCACCGCGGCCGATTAGTGTAATATTACTATTTATTATAATTGTTGTTAATAATATTATTTTAGTTGGCATGTGGATATGAGGTCAGCTTCTGGCTGATACAAGTATCTTATAGGCAAATCACGCGATGAAGTATTTTCCTTTTTTATCAAACACGATTCGGAAAAAAAATCTCTGAATACATTCCTGCCAAAAGCAGAATTACCATGTTGGAATTCATTTGTTATTTTATCCTGTCTTGTTTTTAGAAGGCTTCTTCTAAGATAATCAAATTCAACTGTTCTAACTTTATTCTTTTGTAATTCCGTCAAAGATCAAGTTACTTCCATATGACAAAATATTCTGTATTATGCTCTTATAAATTTTCATTTTAGTTTCCTTTGTAATATTTTTGTTCCAAATTATTCCATGTAATGCCTTAGTTGCATTTTTTGCCATTCAAATTTTAGTTTGTACACGTATTTCACATGTACCTAAACATGTAATTATTGACCCAAGATATTTAAAAATCTCACATTTTTCAATAAAATATGTCAGCCAGATGGATTTAAATATGACAGACTTAAGCTTAAATTAATTTAATAATAATGAAAAATTTCAACCCGGCCAGGAATTTAATCCGAGCTCGCTAGTCAGGAAGCAGGCATATTACCATCTGAGCCAGCACGGCGGGCTGGAATAAGTTGCATATTTTATCTCTATTATTCAGGTTAAATTTGAACGATGACAATGGTATGGCACAGGCAGTGAACGGTTTATTAGTTGTGAACTAATCACCTCTTTAAAGTCGGGCAATTAGGGTTTGCATTATCAGGTGTCTAGCTTAAGTCTGCGTTGTAAATTAGTAGCGAAATTGTACAATATCTCCTTGGTAATCATGGTCTCCTGGTAGCAACAACTGTACCAGGAGGTAGAGAGAGGCGAGGAAGAGTGGCCTCCCACCGCACTGCCCTGACCTCAAACCCGCATTCTCTAGCTTCGCACGTCAGAGTGGTTGCATTCACATCGCTGGAAATTCTCTTTACTAAAATAATGACAAGTTGCAATCGATGTTTCGAAGCTGTCAATTAATTGGTTTCCCTCAGGGATTTTATGCGGTCTATTTTGGAGATCAAATGTATTTAGCAGCTTAATGTGTGTGCTATCTTCTAGACACGCTGAGATAATTAGTTGGAAATACATTGCCTTTATTTATCAAGCTACTTTTCAAAACTTTTTTTCAATTTTTATTTTATTCAATGGCCCAGTTTTGTCATTCGACATTTTTTCTGGTTTTCTCTCCTGGCAGTGGTGTAATTATAACTCACTTCTGAGGTTGGGGCACCTGATAGGCGGGATTACGCTGCCCCGATGATATGATGGGTAACTTTGATGATTATTTAACTCATGCCCGAAATGGGAGTCAATGACCAATCTCATTTCAATTATTTTTTATTTACAACCAATCACAGTCGTGTTTCGCCTGGAATTTATCAACGAAAGTTTACCATATTAAAGAAAGCTCCCCCTTTTATAACAATCTGAATAGGTCATAGCATTATTTTACAGTGACTGACTCTCTAAGAAACGCGGTTACCAGATTGTATATATAGTGCACGAATGTCAGCAGATAGCGCATGCGGGAGATAATATAAAAACATTTGTAGGAATTTATTCTACCGCAAAAAAAAAAAAAAAAAAGAAAAGAAACCACTGTTTGCACTTTCTTAAACGATTTATTTTCCAGGAAATGACGTTGCAGAAAAATATAATTGACATATTTACATCATAGGACATCAGAAATTAATTAATACCTGTAATGTTGGTTATAAATTTCTCCACTAGTCTTCTAATCATAACCTCTGGGTCAATTAACCACAAATAGCATTCTTACAATATTGCAATCCTTTGGCAATAAATAATATGATCTGGTTGCAGTGACGAACAAATAACCGTACCAATCGTTTCTCATTTGTTTTCAAACATCGCCGTTTACATTAAATATATAAATATTTTAAAATAACTATAGTTAAATAATGATTTGTGAATAAACAGCTTAATTTTATTCATTAAATAGTCCTAATAAATGCCACTCTTGATTTCCAAATTCTCTACATAAATTGGAAAACTCTCGTGGTATTACTTATGATAAACTTTCGTCTCTCAAACCCGGCCGTAGTGGATGGATATTTTAGGATAGAGAAATCCAAGAAACAAGTTCTCAGGAGGAACTTTAAACGGTGGGTCTCGAGTCTATTGATTTTTAGGCTCATAAAAGAGTCTTAAGTCTGAAAAAAAAGACCTCTGAGTAAAATTTACGAACCTTCATTATCATAAGTAATGCCACGAGTGATTTCCAAATTATCGATAAATTCACGACTCACGAAGTGAGGAGTGAATTTATTTAGAGAATTTGGAAATCAAGAGTGGCATTTGTTAAGACTATTTAACGAATAAAATTAAGATGTTTACTCACAAATCATTATTTAACTATAGTTATTTTAAAATATTTATATATTTAATGTAAACGGCGATGTTTGATAACAAATGAGAAACGATAGGTACGCTTCTACTGCTTCTTTTGTTCATCACTGCAACGAGATCATACTATTTATTGCCAAAGGAACGCAATATTGTAAGGAGGAGCTTTCTTTAATATGGTAATTATAACACTGATAAATATTTAGTGAAACACGACTCTGATTGGTTGTAAAACAGAAATAATTGAAACGTGATTGGTCATTGACTCCCATTTGGGGCATGAGTTAAATAGTCCAAGTAATACCTTAGTTGCCTAATAGAGGTGTTGGTGGCCACATACCATACTTGAGATCTTTAGGGAAATAAGCGTAACTATATTAGCTTGAATTTAATACACAAGTGATCTTCTTGGTGATATAATATTAAAATATATATGTAGTCAATATGCCCATTTCACCAATTAATGTTTTAAAATGGTCAAACAAGTTTTCTACAGCCAAGCTGTCATTCTCAAGACCAGATATTGACTTGTCAATATCTGGTCTTGAGAATGACAGCTTGGCTGTAGAAACTTGTTGACCATTTTAGAACATTAATTGGTGAAATGGGCATATTGACTACATATATATTTTTATATTAGCTTGGTATAGTAACTCCTAACAATGGAGAGGCTCTGGCCGTGCTCAAAGGGCCGTAACGCCAACAAGTAAGTAACTAAAGAACCATTATTATCTTTTAATGGAGCGTTTGCAAAATATTACCAATATCAATAACACTGGTCAACATGATTTTTGTCACATTAGTACCAATAGTTGTACTTCTTAATGCAGTTTTTTTATCGTGTTTTCAAATATGTATTCGGAATTTCTCTATCACTCACATTTTTTTATTTCGATTTCAATTAATGGATTTAAATAATAATTTTTTTAATAAACGTTTTTTCGTCCATTTGTCTATTGTAAAATAAAACCAAATGAGCTAACTCAGGAGATTTTAGCTATGGAAAAGAGATATTAAGGCAAATAGAATCCTAATATGCTGGCCGATTATTGTTGGACCATCAAGAGGGATGCTCCGCAGGCGAAATATAGCAGAAAATCGTCATTTCTTACTTTCTAGGTGAGTCCGAATGTTCGAATATAGTGTGGTTATGAATGTAAAAAAATATTAAAGTGTTTGAAATTATAAATTACTGTCTCTTGGAAACCTTGCGTGATGGAGAAAAAACGATATCATATTTGAATTCAGGAGAAAAAGTACTATTATAATCAGATATTTTTCTTTCTGAGGCAAAAAAAAAAAAGGTTTCATTTTTGTTGCTCAGTGTAATAGAGAGAGGTTGAAATTTAATAGTCACTCTGCACATTTTTACTTTTTTGATTTATATAATTTTAGCGCGTGTTATTTTAAATTCTCAGCCAACATAATAACTTAAAATAATACACAAATACTTGACTAACTGAGAACAGATGCCTAAAGCCATTATCATTTATTCCTCGCGGGTGTGGGATTTGAAAGGAAATACGAGTTTCCCTAGCGTAAAAATGTGTAACTAATGTGTTTTCAAGTAATTATAAGGTAATATATTTTTTACACGATGGCTAGAACGTTGTTTTTTTGCTGTAATTTGTAGCTATCGTATCCGTATTTTTTTTTCTAAAAATTAGTATGGAGATGTATATTTTAATTAAGTGCTAAAAATGATAAATATGATGTTGGTATTATTCTTTTCAAGTGTCAGATACATGTGAGAAATTAATGTAATTTAGTGAGTATGAAACTGTATTTAGTTATCCCATATTCTATTCATAAGTAATGCCACGAGTGATTTCCAAATTATCGATAAATTCACGACTCACGAAGTGAGGAGTGAATTTATCTAGATAATTTGGAAATCAAGAGTGGCATTTGTTAGGACTATTTAACGAATAAAATTGAACTGTTTTCTCAAAAATAATTGTCTAACTATAATTATTTTAAAATATTTATTTATTTAATGTAAACGGCGATGTTTGAAAACAAATCAGAAATGCGAAGTTATGTTCATTCACTGCACCTTGATCATATTATTTATTGCCAAATAAGATCGCAATATTGTAAGAGTGCACCCAAGTGGAGAAATAATCAAACGCATCAAACTATACATCATAATCAACATTACGGGTTATTCATTTATTTTTTTAGTAAACAACTCAGTAAAATCAAGGAATCTTTTCATTATTTGCTATATTCAATGCATTTGTTGCATTTGACCTGTTCAGAACATTAAAAAGGAGGAGCTTTCTTTATCACAAAAGCAGGAGCTGATAAAGAGAAATCGTTAAAGAGCGAGGTGAAACACGACTGTGATTGGTTGTAAATAAAAAATCATTGTAACGTGATCGGTCATTGACTCCCATTAGGGGCATGAGTTAAATAGTCAACATAAACAATATATCATTTTTGCGTAACATTTAATGCAAATCTAATCTATGTGGCCTTTTTTATGTTTTGAAATACAATATAGGCCTATATTTATCTTGGCTCAAAGATGAAAAGATCGCATAACGAACTAACGAACTAAGTGACACTGTGGACTTCGTAGGTTCAAGACCGCACGGATATAAGCTCTCCATATAACCCTATCCTCAGTTATTTTCCAATCATCCCCAGTATAATC
The DNA here is from genome assembly GCA_030220185.1 of Diploptera punctata. Lineage (NCBI taxonomy): Eukaryota > Metazoa > Arthropoda > Insecta > Blattodea > Blaberidae > Diploptera > Diploptera punctata. The sequence goes on from JASPKZ010008344.1 coordinate 1,147,706, forward strand.
TACTTCCTTCAAATCATGGTTAATGTTATTCACACATCTCGTTCTTGACCTGCCTACTAGTCGGTTTCCCTGTGTTCTTTTTTCAAGAAGTTTTCATGCCTCTCTTTTATTCGCCGTTCGTTCAACATTTCCTGCAGTCTACGAGGCTTATATCTGGTTAAAATATTACTTAGGATTAGTACCTATGAAACAAATCATAGTCCCGCGGTCATAAGCTCTCCATATATATTTATCCTGAGGTAATGCTTTCCAATAATCGCCAGTATAATCTACTTCCCTAAGCCATAGATTATATTTTTCTCCCATCTCATCCTTGGCCTACTTACTGGATGCTTTTCCTCTAATTTTCTTACATGGAGTTGTTATTCGCCTTGTTCATTCCCTATTCTTGCCACTTGCCCTGCCCATCGCAGGCTACGAGTCGTAACTGTTGTTATTACATCTGGTTTCCCATAAAGATAATATAGCCTACTATTATGTAGTCTTCTTCATTCACCTGTCTTCGTCTCTTTTTGGTTTAGATTTTTTCCTAAGAACTTCATTCTCAAATACTCGTAATATTTACTCCTCCCTTAAAGTAAGAGTCAATGTTTCGCATCCATATAACATAACTGCAGATTAACAGTTTTATATATTTTCACTTGAGTCCACCGCTGTGGTCTCGAGGTAGCGTGCTGCCTTGTCACGCAGCGGGGCCCGGTTCGATCCCCGGTCGGGACAGTTTTTCTGGGTGAGGTTTTTATCGGGGTTTTTCCTCACCTGCAAGACAAATGTCAGAAAAACTTTAAGGCCCAAACGGTCCCCGAAATTATATGGCCATCGCAATCATCATCATTCATATTCATCTTAGGTTAAGTTTAGGATTAGGGACTCTCCTGGCGCACCATTATCATCATCATCACCCATCATACCATCGGGGCAACGTAACCCCGCCTTCCAGGCGCCCCAACCTCGGAAGTGGGTTACAAGTACGCCATGCCAGGAGAGAAACCAGGAATGTCGAAAGACAAACCTGGGGCATTTGAAAAAAAAATATATTTTTTCACTTGAACTCTCTCTCTCTCTCTCTCTCTCTCTCTCTCTCTCTATATATATATATATATATATATATATATATATATATATATTAAGCTTGCATTGCTCAAGGTAAAAAAAAATAATTATAACATCGATAAAGCGTCACTGCTATAAAGTAAAAATATTCTCTTTAATTTGTTACTTGTGATAGGAGCAACTAGATAGCTGGAGACCGAGTTCCCGCTACATCTCGTAATAATAAGAGTATATATATATATATGTCGGAAACATTTTTTTAATCCCGTTTCTCTCTCTGTCTGTCTGCCTGTCTCTCTCTCTCTCTCTCTCTCTCGCCCTCTCTCTCTCTTTCTATATATATATATTGTAGATAATGGAATTATTGCATTTTTTCAGAATAAAGAAAATACATATGCATTTACATTGCGCACGGGCCTGCTTGGCCATACGTGCATTATTTTTCCATGAATAAAAAATAAAACTAATCATAATATAAACAAATACCTACAAATACACCTGTATCAAAAAAACAATAACACCTTCATATAAGTAAAATCTATGTCTACACTAAATCAAAATAATACACATCTACATTCATCCATATTCCGTACATTAATATTAAAAAAAATGCTAGAAAAACAAATTAGAAAAAAATACACACACACATACACCCACACATATACACACCGCACACAACTCATACCCCCCGCCCCCGTCCCTGCAGGCATCAAATACACTATCAGACTATTCAACTTATCGGACCTACTTATTATATAACATAATTAAAGATCGAAAACAAAGACCATATTGAGATTCTTCTTATTGTTAATACATATATCCTTAATCTACAATTTTGTTATATCTCAATTTTCTTACTGTACCCAAAAATTTGCATGTTTTTGATTCACTCTCGATCCGTCCTAAAAGATCCCAACACGCCACTCTCCCTCGATCCGACCTGAGAAATCTCTCCGGCAGCATCTGTAATATAAGTTATTCTGTTCCTCAAAACAGGAGTGCGATAATATGCTGCCAGTTTTCATGGTCATCGACATATGGGCGCATAGTTTGTTAATACCTTCATCATTTGTTAAATTATGGGCCATCCATCCACCAAATGTTGAAAACAATGCAATAGCACTTCTATCATCCCCATCAAAGAGTCAATAATATTTCTCCCTTCCCCACGAAAGTTTCAGTTCCGTCTGCAGGGTGGGGCGATATTTTCTGACTACACTCTGCTTCTATATACTGTCTGTCTATATCGATTAGTCTCTTCTTTAACTGTCCTCCAAACATTTCTATTATTCCGAGTAAGTTACTCCTCTCTCCATACCCAACCAAGCCCTATGCCATGCAATCCACTTTCTACACCGATTACCCAAACTCCCGAAACACAATGCCTTTTATGTTCATTGTAAACACTCTGCCTCTAAGCGAGTACTGGTTCCCGTTTTTTTATGTCCAACCAATACTGAATAGCAATAATTTTGCCCCTTATTGTGTTCCGAAAATGATCACCGAATTCCTTCAGTATGCCACAATCTGAAGTAAAGTCCCGTTGCAAATCTCATCGCAATTCTATAAGAAACACTAGAGTTGAATTTTATCTAGTGTCCCCGTTCGTTCCCAAACCCATAATTCTGAGCCATACAGATTGGATCGCTCTCACAGTCGACGAAGAAACCTGTTCTAGTGTACGCATCGGTATGTTTCGCAATTTTGACATATTATTAAGCATTTCGCTTGTCCGGCACCTAGCTCTCATTGTTGCATTTTCGATGTGTCTCGTCCATTTTCCATTCATTGTCAAAGTCATCCCCAAGTAGACAAAGTTTTTAACATTTTCTAAATTCTCACCACGGTATGTCCACCTTTCCCTCCCGCTGTATACCGACAATATATGTATTATACTCTCCATTATTACTAGATGTCGCGAGAACACTGTCTTCACTGCCATCTAGTAGCTGACTATATCAAGTAAGCAAATTAAAGAGAATATTTATTTTACTTTATAGCAGTGACGCCTTATATATATATATATATATATATATATATATATATATATATATAGGGGGAGTGAAATAGAGAGAGAAACTGGTACGACAAAAGTTCCTGTATATTATAATAGCCTGCATTTCTATAATTGAGTCTGTTTAATTTCTTTCAGCGCTCATTTCTGTTTGATCTCCTACTTTCGATAAAGAGAATTTAATACTAATGGGAAGCTTCTCTTGAACTCATTTGGTAATGTAATCTTTTACTATTTATTGTTGTTTATAAGCTAACGATAAACTGGAATTTTAACCTAATTTGTTGTAAAATTGAATTAAATCACCAAACTTTAACCTAAGTACTGATACGAATATGAATGCAGTGTTGTTACATGCGGCCGGTCAGCGATAAGCATCCTAATGATACCTACCCTCATAATCACTGTGATTATATACTTTAGATACAATTATTGTCACTCCATAAGCCTCCAACAATGAATATATCCCCTAAACTAATAACTTTGTATTAATATTATCTCTCGCATGGGGGTTCACATAAATTACCCCTCACCTGCGCACTATACTCACCCTCCTCTCACTCCTGTTGTGATGGATGGTATACACGCATTTTCGCCTCTGACTGCAAATGACCTACTCATCTGCAGGAATGACTAGCATTTGCATATAGAAGGCTAGGATGAATCTATTTATGACACAGTCTATACATTTAGTGGTCATCCTAATTATGGAGCAGGTTGTGTTTGATGAATGTGTTATACAAGATCTGCTGGTTTAATGGGATGTTTTGCAGGGAAGCTGTAGGAGGTAGGGGCTATGTTTTTTTTCTATCTCACTCTAAAATTAGCATTGCATTTCGTATTGCGTTTTGGCTTGTATTTAGGGGTCAGTGCATGGGGGTTTTAGGCTATAAATAAAATAGCGTTAATTAAATGTACCTATTAGAAGAGAATTATAGTTTGTTGGGGGATGTTTAGTTGACTTTAATATATGATAGTTTATACGTTAGTAATTGTTATTTAATTCCCAGACATAAATTCATGCAGGTAAACTGCGCTTTCATAATTCACAGTGTATGTGGTCCGAATGTCACGCTGAAAAATCATTTTGCCACAATAATAAATGTTGAAAAATGAAGTATCTTCCGTTAGAATTGATTGGAATCAGCAAATCGCAATAATTTTTCTTGATAAGGCGCGGCTTCCTATTGTGTGAAATTTGCTGTAAAACTTCTAGAATTGTGGCGAAAATTATAATCTAATATTTGATTCTGTGTGGGACAAACGCCCTCCGTGGTATCTTTACCTTGTCGTGGTGAAGTGGCTTGCGTGCTTAAATAACCCCGAGAACATTGCTGTCAAGGGGGATACCCATGCAGGACCGGTCGAACGCTATAAGCCAGCGAAAAAGAATGACGATCTTTCACCGAAAAAATACAACCGTCAAGAAACGCGGACGTTATTTCCACTGAGATAAAATTTTCCCTAGGTAAAATAGCCCCTAATTAGGTTCTCCGGGCAGGGACTACTACATGAAATTCATGCCATACAGGTTCGATGATGCCAATGAGTTCATGGGACAAACACAACTATCACTCTGCTTGTTTGTAGCTAAAGTGTGTTAAATTTCCAATGGATGAACAGAAGTTGGATCAAGTTTTAGGCCCATGGCCTGTTATATCTTCTAGAGAACTGCTTATCCATTACGTCAAAGATCTGTTTGTATTTCGTAATCCAATCGGTGTGTATAAATGTATAATTTGGGCATGCGTATTTCTAACATTCTTGTTACATCTTCTTGCAAGCAGCTGAATTATTTTATAAATATTTATTGCCGTAATCTTTAATTTATGGATACGGGTACTAATTTATATGCTTTATACAAACACACAATTCGAATCTTCTCTGATCGTCATCTTCTTCACGGATTGAACAGGTCTCATGAAAAAAAAAAAAAGAAGATTCTCTAACGTGCTCTTGGCCGTCCCAAACATGTATTTACTTTTGGCTTATATGTTAATAACTGTTTTGCCATACGTTCTTGATCAATTCTTTGGATGTGGTCGAAACAATTTTGTTTGTATTATTTGATTGTGTCAGTTAAGCTAAATATGTTAACCTCATTTCTAATATATTTACTATATGTTTTTATCTGTAAAGTATAGTGTATTTCTGATATAAATTAATTCTACGGATCATAATCTGTCAAAATCTTCTTATATATAAAAATTAATGTTTGTTTGTTTGTATATTTGTTTGTTCGTACTTTATGCGCGGCCATACCGTTGATCCGATTGTGATGGGGTTTTTTGCAAAATGTTCAGGAGATTCCCGGGATGAACATAGCTGTAAGAGAGTTGTGATACTCAACTCCTACACCCTTAAAAATTGCCCTTTGTAGTGGAAAACGTGAAAAAAGTAGCTCTTTGGACGCTTAAATAGCTTACGCTGCCTATACCATAAGAAATACACAAAATTAATGTACACAGAATTGAATATCTCAAAAAGCTCTACAAGAAAGTCCGCGACGGCATATGTTTATCTCTTACGGATAACTCACAAAAACCATTTTTGTCTTTCATTGATACCAAGAGTCTCGTATCTCTTACGGATAACACAAAAACCATTTTTGTCTTTCATTGATACCAAGAGTCTCGTATCTCTTACGGATAACTCACAATAACCATTTTTGTCTTTCATTGATACCAAGAGTCTCGTATCTCTTACGGATAACTCACAAAAACCATTTTTGTCTTTCATTGATACCAAGAGTCTCGTATCTCTTACGGATAACACAAAAACCTTTTTGTCTTTCATTGATACCAAGAGTCTCGTATCTCTTACGGATAACTCACAATAACCATTTTTGTCTTTCATTGATACCAAGAGTCTCGTATCTCTTACGGATAACTCACAAAAACCATTTTTGTCTTTCATTGATACCAAGAGTCTCGTATCTCTTACGGATAACACAAAAACCATTTTTGTCTTTCATTGATACCAAGAGTCTCGTATCTCTTACGGATAACTCACAATAACCATTTTTGTCTTTCATTGATACCAAGAGTCTCGTATCTCTTACGGATAACACAAAAACCATTTTTGTCTTTCATTGATACCAAGAGTCTCGTATCTCTTACGGATAACTCACAATAACCATTTTTGTCTTTCATTGATACCAAGAGTCCCTTATCACTTACGGATAACTCACAAAAACCATTTTTGTCTTTCATTGATACCAAGAGTCCCTTATCACTTACGGATAACTCACAAAAACCATTTTTGTCTTTCATTGATACCAAGAGTCCCTTATCACTTACGGATAACTCACAAAAACCATTTTTGTCTTTCATTGATACCAAGAGTCCCTTATCACTTACGGATAACTCACAAAAAACCATTTTTGTCTTTCATTGATACCAAGAGTCTCGCGCCGTAGCAGAGTGGTTAAGGCAAGAAGTCTTGGCACAGAACTATGGTACTTACGCTGGTTCGAGTCTCTACGGGCAATTATCTGCAAAGGAGGGTACAATTCCAACAACCACGACTATGTGGCGTCATCATTCGTACTTCTTGAGCCACAACAGAAGGCTCTAAGAGGTTTTCTTGCGAACTTATTTAATAATATCTAATTATGTCATAATTTCTGAATTTTATGGTAAAAAAGTAACATATTTTTATAGTCCGCCCATGACATGAGAATTGAACGTTCGGGCAGGACAACGTCTGCCGGGTACGCTAGTATTCCATAAATTGAAAATACAAAGTAGACAACATTGTCGCCATCCATCGGAATGCAATAGGCGAAATATAAAAAGTGTAGTGGTTTGACATTAGAAAAGGGTTTTTTTCCCTTATTCGTGGATTCTACCAGTCGTTTAATAATTGTGGCGATGACCAAAATCGAAACAAAATAACCAAATTGATTATTATTTCAATAGCGAACCTTGTCATTATGTCGGCCGCAGTGGTCTAGTGGTTATTTCCCTTGCTTCTGGTCGCAGGTTAAAATTCATCGAGGGTCGATGGATTTTCACGATGGAAAAATCCGGTGAAAGATTCCGAGTTTGAAGATTTTCAGGCTCGTAAAAGTACATCAAACTTGAATAAAAAAGTCTTCAGAGAATTTTAACCGATCTTCCTACATCAAAGTAACATCTTAACTTAGTACTTAGGTATATCTTCGAGGTGATTTAGTTACCACATGCCACTTGCTGACATCTATAGGGAAATAATCGTAACAACATTAGTTTGGTTAAGAAACTTCCAACTGGGGAAGTACCCATGTTGCCTGCGAAACGAATGGGGACCAATGATGGTCAGTGATGTTATTTCAGCAGTAAATGTCATGAGTTTGAACCAGTTCCACTTTCTTTCACGTGCATTTGTTGGATTTAGAGGTGAATGTCTAACTGTGCAACTTTAGGCCAAACTCAAATTTCACAACTTTTAATCTAAATAGCATTGATGCAAATATAATAATAATAATAACAATAATAATAATAACACTAATAATAATAATAACACTAATAATACCACTAATAATAATAATACCACTAATAATAATAATAATAATAATAATAATAATAATAATAATAATAATGGTTTGTTTTTCCTGATTGAGTTGAGACCGAATGTCTTCTCTTCCACTTCACCATGATTAAATTATACAGATATTAACAATTATGAATTATTTGAAACTCATATTATTAAAATTGCAATATAAAATTATAAAAGTGTTACGTAATAGGTCCATCTCATCAATTTCGTGGACTTTTAATTCTCTGTAGGTTTTTCGGGAATAGTCCCATCATCAGCAGAGGGAACAGTATTTAGGTCTTTAATCGCTGACCCTGAATGCAAACTTATATACTATATTGTTTAAGGAAATATTTAATTGGCTTTTTTAATTGTTTTTTTTAGTGCCTGTCATTGATTTGAGAGGATAGGGAATTCCAGAGAAGGGTGGCTCAAACAAGGAAGGATGGGGAATAGTGAGATGTTCGATGTATATTTATAGCTAGACTTAAATACTCTATCGACCGCCCTTATCGATATTACCTAAAATATTAGAACAATATACTGCTGAAGAATCGAAGTTGCTATGTAACATCATTGTCGTTTATTTCAATGAAAGGTGACGCAGTGAATAAAAATATTTATTTTATTGCAGGAGAGCCTAGAAGCACGGGTGCTGGAGCTAGAACGGGCTCTAGAAACCGAACAGAAAAATGGTCAACGAGAACGATTGGCACTGACGCGACTGCAGCGACAGCTAGCCAGGGTGAGTCAACTTTTTATGCATTAAGTGTTGTATGGTCAGTGCAATGATAATCATCTGTGCGTATATATTTTACAGTAGAATTAGTTGATCCGTGGACTTATAGGAGTCTAAAGGATAGGTACAATGGTAAGAAAAGCACTGCCCCTCTCGAGTATTTAATTCAGACGTGATGACATGAATATTATAATACTAGTAATAATCACTAACAATTGGACCACATTCTCAAAAAGGAACTAACCCTCAAATTTGAAATATATGAGTTATATTGTTGTCCCTCGTGTAACGCTCAATGTCCTGATAAAATGTCCAACCCAATACCCGTAATTTATGCCATCTATGAAGCCAGTAATAAAATACTGACAGAAAATGCCACATTTGTTTTCTCAAGAAAGAACCGAACAGCAAATACGTGTAAAATCTCAGAATAAAAAAAAAATAGTAACCATATTTCTCGTACAATATTAAGCATACCAAACAACAAAACACGTGTAAAATCTCAGATTCGAAAAAAAAAAATGGATTATCCCCCTTCTAATAAAATAGAAACAAACCAAACTTAAGGACAAAAAAGTGTAAAATTTCAGAGTTAAAAAAATTATTTCTTATAAAATAGAAGCAAACCAACATATTTCTCATAAAATAGAAGCAAACCAATCTAAACAACGCAAATTTGTAAAATCTCAAAATTAAAAAAAGTGTTTGAGTTGCCATCTTTCTCATAAAACATGGGCCTTTTGATTTTCTGTTAGTTAAGGAAGCTACCACAATTACAATTCTCTAGTAAAGCTGCAAGCATAGCATGAAAATGCTAATGATTGCAGTGAAGGACCTGCCTTCGGACAGAATTACTATATATATAAGCACCACTGCTATAAAATAAAAATACCCTTTATTTTGCTTACTTGTTATAGATGCCACGATAGGGCAGTGAGAACGAGTTCTTGCTACTTCTAATGATAGGGAATATATATATATATATATAAGACTTCTGGATGGTGTTTCTCTTGAGGCCGAAACAGGTCAACAAATGGCCTAAATTCGTGAATGTACTATGATGATATATATATATATATATATATATATATATATATATATATATATATATATATAAAGGATGTTTGTGATAGGATGCCTGGATAGGGTAGGTGGTAGCGCACTAACATATCAAGTTGGAGGTCCGGGTTCAAATCCCGATTCAGGAATTTATTTTTCATTTCATATATATATAAATATATATATAATAAAAGGTTCCAGAAAATTAATCTAATATATAAAAATGAATGTTTGTTTGTTTGTTTTTGGTTGTTTGTTTGTTGCACTTTTTGCGCGGCAAACCAATTGATTCGATTGTGATGGGGCTTTTTGCAAAATGTTCAGGAGATTCCCGGGATGAACATAGGCTATAAAATAGTTGTGATACTCAACTCCTACACCCTTAAAAATCGCCCTTTGTAGTGGAAAACGTGAAAAAATACCTCTTGAACGTTTAAATGGCTTACGCTGCCTAAACCATAACATATACACAAAATTCATGTACACAGAATCGAATATCTCAAAAAAGCTCTACAAAAAAGTCCGCGACAGCATATGTTTATCTCTTACGGATAACTCACAATAACCGTTTTTGTCTTTCATTGATGTCAAGAAGATCGAGACAAGTACGTAGATTCCATAGCAGCACATGGCGGATATTCTTTTACGGATAACTCACAATAACGAATTTTGGCTTTTAGCTCATTTATGCCAAGAAGATCGAGTTAAGTAGATTCCCGGGCAACACCGGGTAATCAGCACGGAGAATCTTAAAATAATTACGATAAACATTTATAATTATTTTTGATTTAACTTATTCGACTAATCATAAGAAGTACATTAATTTTCGTCTTTGAGCTCATTTATGTAAAGAAGATCGGGATGAGTAGATTCCCGGACAACGCCGGGTAAACAGCACGAGGTTTCAAAAAATAATTACGATAAACATTTTTCCTCTAACTTATTTAACTAAACATAAAACACATTAATTTTCGTATTTCAGCTCATTTATGTCGAGAATTTCGGGATGAGTAGATGAGTAGTAATCAGCATGGGTTATCTAAAAAATATAAATTTATAATTATTTTTCCTTCTACTTATTCAACTAAACACAAAAGCACATTAATTTTAATTTAATTAGGCATAGCAGCACACGCTGGGTATTAGCTAGTGTTCTATTATATAATTTGTCATGTTTTCATGAATTTATTTCAGTGTGCTTAATAATTGGTGCTTTTCGAAATAACACTTTGGATCTTTAAAAATGGTCTCATCATCCATAAATATTTTGTAGGTTTGAGAAAAAAGTACGTTTTGTTCTCTCTTAATTACATTTGAATTAGAGAATACTGTTTACATTTAACTTACAAAAGGAACTGCCAACAATTTCATTCAGAAAACTAGCTTGAAATTTCTTCCAGAGAAGCGTTGTGATGTACCAAGGCCGTGCCAAACATATCTGCCGCTTTTAACTGCAAGGCACTAAAATCCAGTGCTAAATCTCTCATTTAAACTGTGGGGAAGTCATGCAACTCCTGACTTTGTGGAGTGGATAATCCTCACAATGTTTCGTCCGCGCCACGCTCTGTTTCAGTCCACTCCCCTCTATTCAAGTAGGGACGTCATTTGATTCGCACAGTGGATTGTCATTCCTGAATTCTGGCTTCGATTTCTGTGCTTTGCAGTTAAAAGAGACAGATCATTTTTAGACATGGCCTTAGTATATTACATCGCTTCTTTGGGAGAAAATTTTCAATAGATTTCGAAATGGAATGGTTGACAGTTCCCTGTTTAGAATTATGTGAACGAACTTTAAAATTGTACTGGATAACAAAATAATAGAACAAATATCACATTTCCAATATTTAGGATGTGATATAACTTATAGAGAAAATAAAGATATAGAAAATAAAGTAAATAAGTTCCAGGCTATTTGTGGAACCGTAAAAATAACCTTAGGTCGGAAAACAAGGAAAGATACGAAACTTAAATTATATAAAACAATGGCTGTTCCTTTGTTGTTGTATGGAAGTGAAAATTGGATAATGAAATCAAGGGATAAAAGCAGGATACAGACTGCGGAAATGCTGTTTTTTACGTAATGTGAAAGGATGCACAAGAGCGGATAGAATAAGGAATGAAACTATACGAGAAGAATTAAATATATAAAATTGAAGATAAAATCAGCGAAAATAATAAGAAATGGACAGAACACTTAATGACAATGAACAATGAAAGAATACCAAAAAGAACCTTCCTGTATAATCCCAAGGACAAGAGATGTTGGCCGACCACGTAGAAGATGGACTCCACTTTTAACTTCGCCGGAACAGGCTGCATAGCCTAAACCTTGTAGTAGAACGAAGACATAACTGCCTAAAATATGACAGGATCTGGGATATCATGTAATTTCCCCCCCCCAATTATATGCACAAGCCTGTGCCAAACATTAGCAACTCTGGATGACATACAATAATATAAATAAACACTTAAAGGTACGTGATACTAATTTCCTTGCCATTTATTTTAAAAGTATGAAATATACCAAAATATTTTTTTCAGCTTATTCTTGAGTTACGTGCATGAAAATTATGTCACTAATTGAACAAGTCTTCCTGAACATAATGGCACCGTGGCTAACTTTTTAAACATATTTCTTCGTGAGTAATTTAAAATAAAATAAAAAATTAACGTAAAAATCCAACTTCTTAAAAGTATTGTCTTGGTACAAATTTGTAAAAATATATTTATCCAATTGTTTCCAAAATGTAATATTTATTGCCCATAGTTTTATATATGTATTCCGGTTTTAACAATGTTAATACATTTTTCTGGCACCAATGATTTGTCTTCAATTTCGCTTTATAATTTTTCTCCGTTCGTCTTTATTTCCCAGTCCTTCAAAGTTTTTCCAATCCCTTGGATCTACGTGAGATTTGGTCGTCCTCTCCTTCTCGTTCCTGATGGTGTCCATGCCATTATTTTTTGGTAATCTTTCATCCTCCATTCGCCTAATATGCCCGTACCATTTGAGTTGCTTTTCTTGGATAAATAATCATACTAAAATTGAGTTTTATACGTTCATGTTCTCTTTTATTAACTTCATTTCTAATTTTCTGTCTCCCTGATATCATAACAGATCTTCTCTAATAGTCAATTTTATAATAATGTTTGCTTGTGTTCAGATATAGATTGTGATTTATTAAATAGATTAAAAGACAAAAACTTTTTTTTGTTAAAACTTTTGCATACATTTATTTTTTATTTCATACATTATCAATAGCACAAATATAAATTTACCTTATTATTATAGAGCTCTTTAAACTGCATATCCATGCGAAAAATGATTCTCCTATCTTTCATAATTTCAGAGAATAGTGTACCAAAATATGAAGTAATAAAAATTACGGGAAAATAAAAAAAAAATGTGCACATGACAGAACACACAGAGACGCCATTTTTTAAAAATCAATTTTTACGGGTTTAAATATCCAAAATCGATAAAATAAGAATTTGCTGGATTTTTTGAAGCAAAAAGAAAAAAAATATATATGTTTGTTTTTTTCAAATAAGTTCTGGGTGCCCTTAAGAAAATAAGAATTACGTCAAACACGTTTTCAGTATATACTTGAAGTATTTTATCACATTCAATTTTAATTTCACGTACACAGTTTACTTGAAATGTCTTGTTAAACTTACATTAGTTCTGGAAACTTTTGAACAATGCATTCTCTCTGTTCCCCGATATGATTGATGATTTTTGGTGAATTCACTCTATGCGGGAGGTGTACACTAGGAAGTAGGGTATGCAACCAAGGAGAATACATACTGATAACGCTTTCTCAAAGTTGTCAGGCAAAAGATTTGAACGTCTTGAGCACGTGTTTCCAAATCGTTTCCATGGTGACAAAGTTTAGCAAAACAAAAGTTGGACGATGCATGACAAAGATACGTCTGTTGTTTTTTTTTTCTTACTGATTCGGTTTATCTCACAACTGACAAATGTGAGATTGTTGTTATTTTGTTGAATCCAAGACTTTCTTTTGTCAAATGATACATTTTGTTTTCAATAGTGATACCTGTACGGAACTTCTTTTTTGCACGATAGTGCGTTTTGTCATACTTACCAGCAATGGCGACCATTATTGAAAGTTCAATTTCCTACATTTCGCGGTTGCCAACCTAAATAACTATACTATAATATTACATATTACGAACCTCGTGCGGGAAGTAAAACCACTGTCCTTTTATGTATACTACCCATTACGAATTAATCACCCATTATTCAAAATTGCCAACAACGCTTTAATTGATCTTCCTTCCCCATCCAATATTAGAAGATGATGAAATTTTGGATCTTTATTAGGATTACAATGTATATACAAAAATATATCCAAAAGGTAGTGTTAATATACATTATACGAAACAAATCACTGCATTTTAAATGAACTGAACATTATTTGGAACGATATAAAACAAGAAATACGTACTTACCGCCATTTTATTACTGATTGGTGTCACGGCTTGCTGTAGTCTCAACTAATAAACATTGCCAGAGAAATTAGCGATTTTTTAAATTCCTGGTCTTTTTTTAACGATATAGTTAGTAGAAAATTGCTAGGAATTGAATCCTTATGTTTTGGGGGGGGGGGAACCCCGGTGGCGGGACAATTAGGTACAAAAAGTTAATACAATTAGGAAAACGTCTTTTTTTTTCACTTTTCAACTGTGAATAAAAAATAATTTAAAAAATGGCACGTTGTAGCGGTTAACTCTCAAAAAGTTGAAAAAAAAATCATGAACAAATAAAATCGGTATACAACTTTTCCAAAAAAGTATAATTTTTCACCATTGTATTGCTAGGTCTATGATCTTTATAATATAAAAATAGAATACTTGTAACCTCAACGGTGTTTCGTCATGAATTTTAAAAGTATAGGTCCATGATCGTTGTAAAAATTTTTTCTTGGCTTAAATTTTAGCCTTTTGCGACGCCTGTTTATCATGTGCAAACATAGTACATTAATTTGATGTCTGCAGGATCGATGGGGGGGGTATGAGCGCCCACGTGTGTATGTGTATGGGGATGTGGTGTAGGGCCTATGTATGTGTGTGTGTTCTCTCTCTCTCTCTCTCTCTCTTCTCTCTCTCTCTCTCTCTCTCTCTCTCTCTCTCTCTCTCTCTTTCTAATTTGTTTTATAACACTTTTTTCTTCTTCTTCTTCACTTCACGGGCTAGGCAAATTGCCTGTTCCGCCTCACAGTTGTACTGTCCATCTTTTCACTGGCCTTCCTACATTCCTTGAACCTCTTGGCTTGTAGTTGAATGCTGCTGTTGGTAGTCTTGATACATTCATTCTTTCCACATGTGTAAACCATTTCTCTCCATATTCTTTGATTTTCTCATCCAATGGATATATATTTAACTCTGTTCTTATATCTTCATTCCTTATCCGATCCAATATTGTGCAGCCTTTTGTTCTTCTAAGGAAGTTCATTTCTGCGCTTTATATTTCTACTTTGCAATTTTTTGGTCATTACCCAAGTTTCGCTCCATAAAGTAATGCAGGAACTGCCAATGTTTAATAAAACTTCAATCTAGTATCTCTTCTTGTTTTATTCTTCAATGTTTTATGTATAGTTCCGCATATCATTTGAAATTTCGACAGTTTCATACGTATGTCTCTTTCACTATTTGTGTTTTATAGTAAAATTACTACAACCCAGATAATTAAAATTTGTTACTTGTTCCAGAGGTTTGTTGTCTATTACGTTGTTATACGATTTTTGATCTTATATGATCGTTTCCCCAAAATGCCATTATTTTCGTTTTTTCTTTTGATATTTTGAAATTATATTCTTGACATAACTGATTTAAATGATGTAAAGAGTCAACAAAGCAATTATCTATTTTTTACTTTTCCTGAAATAAAAATACACAAACGTCAGCATACATTAACAAACTTTTAAATATTTTAAAAACGGTCCCATTCTTATACCTATATTAACAATACTTTCCCAATTTTTTGGATTGATGTCATTAATATATATAGTAACAAGGGTAGGTGATAAACTACAACCCTTGTCCTTGTCTTTTTTAACTATTAATGTACAAAATGAGACTTTTTTTTATATCTACACACATGGTCTTTTCATGGATGAGCGTAGATGTGCATTAATGTGAATATAGTTGTAGACATAGATTTTATTTATATTTATTCATTGTTCTGATACACGTGTGTAGTCATGTAGGGATTTGTTTATGTATTGTGATTACTTTTGTTTTTTCTTGTGTTCGTGGAAAAATAACGCACGTACGGCAAGCAGGACCGTGCGCAATGCTCAATGTAAATACATATCTTATGTTTTTTCTTTATTTAAACAAATGCAATAAATTCAATTCATTCATGTGCACACATATTGGCGGCTATCTACACAATTCGCTAAAACAGCTGTCTCCGAAATGTTATCTATATGGCTAATATTGGTCCCATAGCAAATCTTCAAAAAGTGCACATAGAAATTAAACATACGCTCAATTTTAGATATGCATTCTATTATGCATTGCAGGGACTCTTGTCGTCCCAATTTCTCTCAAAAAACATTAAACTGAAGATATATAAAACTTTCATCTCTCATTTATATTATATGGATGCAAAACTTTGACTGCTACTTTAAGATAGGAGAAAATATTACGGGTATTTGAGAATAAAGTTCTTAGGGCACATTTTTGGACCAAAGAGAGATGAACTTACAGGGAATCGATAAGTAGGCCTAACAGTGAGCTATATTATCATTATGGGAAACCAGATATAGAAAGAAGAGTTAAGTCTAGTAGACTGCGGTAGGCAGGACATGTGATACGAAAGGGGAATGAAAGAGGGAAATGAAACTCCTTATAGGAAACCCAGAGGGAAAGCTTCCAGTAGGTAGGCCAATATTGAGCTAGGAGAATAACATGAACCATGATTTGAGAGAAGTAGATTATACATGGGATGATTGGAAAATATTAGCTTAAATTACGGATGTATGGAGGGCTTATGTCATCGCGGCAATGAATGTATGGATTCGATAGTGCCAGTGAGTTAATTATTTATTGGTAACAATACAGATCATTAATGACTGTTGTTACCAATATAACCCCTATAATAATGGTTGAAATCGTCACAAATTTGGCAGCTTTGAATCCCGATGTTAATGACCTAAGGACGTTTAAATAATTTACCAGGTACCAACCTATCTTATGAAAAGAGAACTTCCCTCAAATCATGATTAATGTTATATATTCTCCATTTCATTCTTGGCCTATTAACTGGGCGTTTTATAATATTTTTGGTTCACCCGAATGGGTATTATTCTTTGCTATATTCGGAGATCGATTTTGTTATTTCACGGCACTCGGGCGTTTTGCCTCCGGTTTTTGTACAATAAGTTTCCATGCCTCTCTTTCATTACCCATTTGTATTACCTCTCTTTCCCATCCCAATCTACGAGACTTAATCAATACTCCATCCATAGTAATTCTGCCCGAAGGCAGGTCCTTCACTGCAATCATAGCATTTTCATGCTATGCTTGCAGCTTTACTAGGGAATTGTGTAGGTGTGGTAGCTTCCCGTTGCTTTCCACACCGGTGAAGGATGATGATGATAATGATAATGGTAAGGATGATAATGATGATGGCCATATGATTTCGGGGACCGTTTGGGCCTTAAAGTTTTCCTGACATTTGCCTTAAAGGTGAGGAAAAACCCCGATAAAAACCTCAACCAGAAAAAACTGCCCCGACCGGGGATCGAACCCGGGCCCGTTGCGTGACAAGGCAGCACGCTACCTCGAGACCACAGCGGTGGACTTAATCAATACTAATAAAATTAATTGTTTAAATAGTCATAAAATAAAATAAAGTTAAAATATGTACCTTCTTAGGTCATTGCCGTCGTTCTCAACTTGTAAAAATATATGCAGGCCTTTCAGAATATACATTCCATCATCACCAGGTATTTCTTCGTTACATTTGTTGATTTTCTCGATGCTGGTGTTGATGTAGTGTTGTCCGTGACCTATATCAAGACCAGCATCCAGAACATCAACAAATGTAGCGAAGAAATGCCTGCTGATGATGGAATGTATATTCTGAAAGGCCTTCAGACAAAAAAGCATACTTATATTTTTACAAGTTGAGGACGATGGCACTGACCTAAGAAGGTACATATTTTAACTTGGTTTATTTTACAAGACTTAAACTGTTATTATTATGTCTGGTTTCCTATAAAGTCACATAATTCATTGTTATACAAGTTATAATCTTTGCATTATATAAAAATTCAGCCTGCGTATGTATGTACTCGCAGAACTCGAAAAGTAGTCGGTCCATTGACTTGAAAATTTATATACAGGATTTCAGATACAGAGAGTATTTAGCCGCTAGCATAATGTTCTAAAACCATTAGGCGTTGGACTTTACCTGAAGCGAAAATTAAAAAAAAAATATCTCTAGCGGTCACAATTCTTATTAAAATAAATCGAGATAGATATCACCCAAAAATGAGTGAAATCCGACAATTAAATTTGAAGTTTACCTGAAATCTGAAATTAAAAATTGACTTGCAACCACTAAGTTTGTTTCGTCGCAGTGTATACAATACAATTTAATCAATTAATTTGGCGTTTACTTGATGAAGATCCATTTTTATGTTAATAAAATAAAATAAAATAAAACCAAGTTTTATATGATTTTCATATTTATTGATTTATTTTTTAACAGCTGTTTTAGTACTTTTTACTTTCTTCAGACGAATTTTACCATGATTACAAATGAATTTTATTATTATTATTATTATTATTATTATTATTATTATTATTATTGTTATATATAAACTCCAGTACATAACAACTGTAATTATGCAACTGAATGTAAAGAAACAAATTTTAACGAACAGTCTCTTATTAGAAATTTAAAATTGTTAATTCATTTAAATCTTGTTGGGAATTTAACAGCCCATTGCTATTCTTCAATTTATTTATCTATGTAATTTCTAAAAGTTCTATTTTTTCCCTTTGTCACAAACATGTAAAACTTTAAATTTTGAATACAAAAATTAAACTTTGTTTTACTTTATTTAATTAACATAATGTAATTAATCTGTAACATTTCATTTATTTAAGCGTAGCAGTCAACACCGGGTATTAGCTAGTAAATTACGAAATACTTTTTAAAAAATATTATATAGACAGCTTTGAATCCCTATGTTAGAGACGTAAGGATGTCAAATAATAGCGTTAAATAAAATACCAGGTACCTACCTACCTCATGAACAAATAGCGGTGATATGTTACGTCATGTTTTGAACAAAACATTAAAGTTAAAATGAATCTCACGTGAAAGGCAATGAAAACAGTTGGAGAACTTAATCCAATTCTCAATATTGTATCGATTCAATTTCGGAATTAAACAGTATATCAGCATGTTTTACACAAGCTTTAAAAAAAATCGTAAAAATACTTCATCCATTTAATAACATCAAGCATGGCCTGCTGTAAAAAGCGTTCTTGTTTTATCACTGTTAAATCTGATATTTTATAGATACGGATCAATATGTGTAATAGCGTAGCGTAGCTGCAGAAGCGTTGTTGTTTTTTGGACTAATGAAAATAAGCTAAACGTACAATATTTAACAACTGCAGTTTGTCCTGGCATTAAGCAGAGAGTATAAATTGTGTTTGTGGATCCAGCAGCATTTGGGGAAAAACAAGTGATGGCCACGGATAAAACAGTTTGAACTAGTAACCAGATTAACAGAGAGAAAGAGATATAGGAAGGGGTTTCGAAAAAAAAAACGGAGAAATGTGGTCACATATATAAAATTAGTAGAAATGGGGTTGAATCCCCTCAGAGCGAGAGTTGATTAATGAAAGATTCGTATCTAGGGTAAAGAATGCTTCTACTTAGTATAAAAGGACATACATTAGCAAGATTTGTGTATGGGGTCACCTTTTCTCGGATTGCAGAGAACTGAAACAATGCCCAAAATATCTCCCCACCTACTGCTCCGTTGTTGGATTGTCTACACTTTTTTTATTATTGTTGTCGGAATCTGTCGTTCTGAATGTAAAAATGCAGTATCTCAGTCCATTATCTTTAAATCTCATATCTGTTTAATATTTTCATTATTTCGATTTGTAGCCTATCTTCATATAACCAGTTCTGACTTATCTACACCTCTGTTGTTTTAGCCCAAGAGTCCTGCGAAGCATTTTATGGTACGTAAAAATGCCAAAGCTTAGTAATCATTAGGGAGCGGATTTTATGTTCTAAAAGTTAAGATTGGAACATAGTATAGTGATGAAATTAATGTAATAAGCTCTTTATATCCAATCAACTGATTTTTAAAAACGTTTTATTAAACATTTTACTTTTAAATTAAAAATAAATAGTGTTCTATTTACATTATTTCTTTTTTAAATTTAAAAGTAAGACGTAAAATGTAAATATAATATTGCTAGATCCGACACAAACATTATTTACAAACGGTTTTGTAAGTAATGTTATTAAAAAATCAGTTGATTGGATATGAAGACTTATTAAATTATTTTTTTCGCTAAACTATGTTGCAATCTTAACTTTTAGAACATAAAAATCTGCTCCCTAATCATTGTTTTGGTAAATTCAGAAATGAAGTTGCAGAACGTATATCCAACAAGCAGTAAATACATAATTGTTATTTAATAAACTAATGGTCTTCTTGGTGATAAAATCGTAAAACATGTAGTTAATATACCCAATTCACCAATTAAAAATTAAAAGACTCAACATGTTTCAACAGAGAATCTGTCATTTTCAAGACTAAATATTGACTCAATAGTTTAGTTTCAAATTTAGTCTTGAAAATTACAGCTTCGCTGTTGAAACATGTTGACACTTTTAATTTTTAATTGGTGAATTGGATACATTGACTAAATAATTGTTAATTCATCTGAGAGGTCACCAGTGGTTGATCTTCTTGCTGTAGGCCTACTAAACAGCTGTGGAGCCTATTGTGTTGTCAGGCATCTCACCGATCCCACAACACAACAGCGGCAGGACTCTTAACCAGAGTATAGGGGGAAGAATACATTTAATAATCATGTTTCAACACCGTTGAGGTTAAAATTATTTCAATTTTAAATTTGTACCTTATAAAACAGTCGTCCTCAACTATAATAACTTCTGTTATAAACGTCGTCAAACTATTAAAATTCTAGGCCTTTCAAAGACATGCTTCATCATAAGGAATTCTTATGGTACTGAAATTATTTGTATATTTGATACAGAAGACTGCGGTTGTTGGGTGTGTTCTCAGTTAGCATATTTTTTCTGCTTCCTTGATAATTTCAATCTCTTCCAGATATCGATTTTTTGCCTATTATTTTCTTTCCGGATTATTAACATTGTTTTATTTATGTTGTCAAATCAATGGCCGGTTTCTGAAATTAATTCAGCAAACCTTGATTTTCCTTCTCTTTTAATAAAGTCTGAGAAATATTCATTAAATCTTATATTAAAACTTCTTTATGTTCTATATATATTGTCAAATATTTTATGTAAAAGTGTTGCTATAGAAAGCTGTGTGACTTTATCCATCATATTTTTAAGACACTTTGAGTTATTTTTTTCTTGGGTTTGTTAATTAATTAATTTGTTTGTTCATATTATGTTATTATGTAATGCTAGAAATTAACCATACTCTAAATTACTGTAAATAATTAATTGTATTGTAACTAAAATCCTAACATACCGGATAGTGAAATAGGGTTCATATTATTGGAGATTCAATAAAATAATATATATATATATATATATATATATATATTTCACTGTCGTCACATTTCAATTTATATACACCTTTATTTTCATATTTATTATTTCTTCCATTTTATTAGGTATTAGGTTACTTAATTTATTTTATATTGTTTTATAAGGTACAAATTAAAAATTGAAATAGGGGAAATGTCGGTGAAGTTATGAAGTATTGGTAGCGCATAGCAATCCTCCCGGCTAAGTCCAATAAACTCATGGAACAACTGTGGGATCGCCAGGAGGTGAGCGTACTGTACTAATTCCAAGCTAAGTGGCAATTGTACTGTAAACAAACTTGCATAAGGTATTATTGTGCCAATTGTGTCTATTGGAGGAACTACCGTACTAACTACTATTTCATATCACTGAATTGTGTATGGAACTGTCATCGATTGAAACATTATTCTTAGGTAGCATAATATTTTACGGTAAATAAGATAAATAGAAGATATGATGCTACCAATAATTAAGAACTTTCATTTCTTATTTATTTATGACAACAATTTGTATATTAGCGTATCTAATCAGATATATGTACGCTTTTTCCATTATGTCGATAGATATCCTTTATTTGCAATTTCATTACGAGCGGAATATATGCACTACTTTAATCAGCTCTATATTCTGATTTTATTTTCACCACATTCTCAATGCTAATGTAGGATATTTCACTAAACTGTTTGAAAAACATTCCAAAAAATTTATATCTTCGCTTTTAAAATGGTTTCTTTTCCAATGTTTGAAGAAATTCTACAGAAAGCGGACTTTTTTAAACAATAGAAATACCAATGTGTTCAGCATTGCGCGTGCGTAGGAATGTAGTCCTATTTATTTATGTAACAAGATTAGCCTCAAATGAAATATTTAAATTTTCTACAAAACTAATAGTAATTACATCTATTACTACCATTATTATTTTATAATTTCCCCTTCCCCATCCATGGCCAAGAAACATTAAATTTAATTCCCATTAATAATTTAACAGAAAATGTATTTAATCTAATTTTTATTTCCTTTGTTTCGAGTCTTAGAGAGTGGAATACATTTTCTTACACTTAAAGGCAAAACCATTATTCGACGAACGAAAATGCAATTATGCATCTGGTTTGTTTACAGTACAACTGGAAATTAGCTCGGAAGGGGTAAAAAAGGTAAAGTGATCCCACTACAGGCCTCAGGATGCCCTTGGGGTAGTAGGAGATTAAGGCATCCCACTTTTTCTTGACAATCGGCACTTGATGTCAGCCGGGTTGTCAGCCCTGCGTGACGGCCGCCTTTACCCCAGAACAAGCGTCTGGTACTCATTTCAGTTAGAGGCTGAGTCGACCCCAGGGCCATAGTGCCGCCAGAAGGTTTGGGTCAGTTTAAAAATCCTGACCCCACCGGGACTCGAACCCTCGACCTTCCGGCTTGTAGCGCAGTGCCTTAACCACTACGCTACGGCGTGCCCCGCTCGGAAGGGGTACATAGTATTACCTCGGCGATGTGCAGAACAAATGGCTGCCCAGACTAGAAGATGACTATAAAATATAGTGAGGGCACGTGAACAGCCGCCTTGGCTGTAAGAGCAATACCCCAAGTGAACAAGGAGGTAGTGGTGGGTCTAAACATGTAGAGATATGCCCATGTTTTATCATGTAATAAAATATAAAAAAACATATAGCGTGTGCCTGCAGTGAACGCGAAGCACAAGCGCGCTGACGCCCGTCCATTTCTATGCTAGTGCCGTAGAGAATTTCATAGACCAGTCTGTATAAGAAAGAGGCGTGAAAACCAACTTGTTGGTAATTGGAAAACAAACAATACATAACATATGTTGTAAGTATAGTGGCACTCTAGTTTCGAAGGACGCGGATTCAAACCGGCCGGGGGTCGAGGATTTTTTGAATGGAAAATCCAAGGGATTTTCAGGCTCGTAAAAGAACCGCAAGCTTGAATAAAGAGGTCTCTGTGCAAAGTTTATGGTCCGTTGCCCATCCAAGTAATACCTTAGTTGTCCGCTAGGTGTCTCACTGAGGCAATGTGGCGACCAAAATCACTTGTTGAAATCTATGGGTAAATATTTGAAGAGAAAAATTATACGCTCAGACGCTCTCTTCAAATATGATTTATCCATCATTGAGATGTACGAAATCAATAATTAAAAATATGGGTAAATAAGTTTGACTAAATTAGCTTGGTTGAAACACTCCCACTAGGGAGGGTCAAAATCCCGCACATGATAATACGGGGTATATACTTTAATTTTTTTTTAATATTAATGTACGGAATGTGGATGAATGTAGATATGTATTATTTTGATTTAATGCAGACATAGATTTTACTTATATGTAGCCTGTTATTGTTTTTTGATACAGGTGTATTTGTAGGTATTTGTTTATATTATTAGTTATATTTTTTATTCATGGAAAAATAATGCACGTACGGCCAAGCAGGCCCGTGCGCAATGTAAATGCATATGTATTTTCTTTATTCTGAAAAAAAGGCAATAAATTCCATATTCTACTTTAATTGTATTATTATGATTTTTATTAGTGATGGCTTAGTGCTTATGTATTTGTACATAAAATGTCTATGATTCGTTTTTGCATGGAGTTGCAATGTAGACGTAACAAAAGGGAGGTCTGATATTTAGAAGACGAATGATTCGTCTATTATTTGTATTGTTTCGAGATAAAGTGCTGGGATGTGACGTCTCTATATAGTAAGTAGAGAAAGGGGATTTATAAGAAAGAATTCCATCTCCTTCGTTCCAGGAATCTGTTAAGACGAATTGGACTATCAGTAATATTAAGGTAAAAGTGATCCCACTACAGGCCTTAGGGGTCCCTTCGAGTAGTAGTAGGGAGTTATAGATCCTTTCTTTCTATACAATCGGCAAGAAATGTCAGCCCTGGGTGACGACCATCTTTACCTCTAGAACAAGCGTATCCTTTAGAGGCTTAATCGACTTCAAGGCACTGGTGACGCCAGAAGGTTTGGGCCAGTTATAGAAATCCTGCATCCACCGGAGTGGAACCTTGTTAGCATACTACCTTAACCATCTACTCTACGGCGTGCTACAGTGATAATACGACCATCAACCATTTTAAATTTGAAGTCTTTGTACGGAGAAAAGTATCAATCAATAAAAATGCGTAGAGACATCGAAATATTAGTTGTATTTACATCATTTTTCAAGAAAGTTAATGATGATAATAATAATAATAATAATAATAATAATAATAATAATAATAATAATTATTATTATTATTATTATTTATTTATATACAGAATTTTAATGTTTACACATCTTTCTGTGCCTAAAGTTTTATTTTTCTTCTCCACTCGTCTCTCTTCATCCAATCCATGTCCTCCAGTCCTCTTGCTCTCATTCCAGTTCTTATTTCCTGCATCCACGAGTTTCGAGGTCTCTCTCTCTCCTTCTTCCAGGTGGACACCATTCCAATGTTTCCTGGGTAATCTTCCTTCTTGCATTCGTCGTACGTGCCCATACCAATTTAATTGCTTATACCGTATGTAATCTACTATTGATAATAATAATAATAATAATAATAAATAATAATACTAATAATAATAATAATAATAATCTTGTAAGCCTATGTTTCCCTTAACAGAGATTTAGGCGCTGTCCCCCTACAGGGAAGAATTTGAACCATACTAATTTAGTTACACTTGTTTTCGTATAGATGTCATTTGAGTGGTCCGTGGTCAGCGTTCCGCCTCATACTGACATCTAGGAAACCAAGGTAGTACTAGGACGGGAAAATCCGGTAAATTTTGCTTAGAGGCCTTTCATTTAGTCTTACGGATCTGTTTACGAGCCTGAAAATCTTCAGACTCGGGACCCACGGCTTAAAGTCTCTCCTTGGTTTTTTCCACCCTAAAAAAATCCATCGACCCCGGCCAGGTTTGAACCCGCGACCCTCGGGACCAGAGGCAAGGAGCATAACCACTAGTCCTCCATAAAAATAATAATAATAATAATAATAATAATAATAATAATAATAATAATAATAATAATAATAATAATAATAATAATAATAATTAGGACTCGGACATTGAGGAGTTATAAAATGCCTATGAAAGATTTTTTAAAAACCTGAATATATCCTATAAAATACCTAATAACTGGAAAAAGGTCGTATAAAGTGTTGCAGTTGCTAACGAGTGGATAAAGACAACCTCGCTGCCTTCGCCCTCTGCTCGAAATAATGTTGATAAAGTGGCAACTTGTTAGAACATTTGAAGTCGAAATAGTTCGGGCGGTCAGTTGGCTGGTGATAAAAAATAAAGGTTTTGTGTGGTATTATGTGAGGTTTCGATAATTTCTCGCAGAACAAAAGTGTTTGGAATGTGAAAAGTGCCTAGAAAGTAAATCTAGAGAGAATTTTTTAAAGAGAAGTTGAAATTGAGACTAGACTCTCCGGATTCTGGAATTATACAAATGATATAAATGTAGTCAAAAGAAAGTATAGCTGCCAAAAAAAAAGGCCTTTAATATTGTGATGTAGTGTAGACATAGATTTTACTTATATGTAGCCTATTATTGTTTTTTGATACAGGTGTATTTGTAGGTATTTGTTTATATTATGATTAGTTTTATTTTTTTTTATTCATGGAAAAATTCTGCACTTACGGCCAAGGAGGCCCCTGCGCAATGTAAATGCATATAAATTTTCTTTCTTCTGAAAAAAAGGGCAATAAATTCCATTATATATATATATATATATATATATATATATGTTTGTATTGGATTTGACCGT
This sequence comes from Diploptera punctata, assembly GCA_030220185.1. Taxonomy (NCBI): domain Eukaryota; kingdom Metazoa; phylum Arthropoda; class Insecta; order Blattodea; family Blaberidae; genus Diploptera; species Diploptera punctata. The sequence continues at coordinate 1,173,670 of JASPKZ010008344.1, forward strand.
TGGTGTAATGGATAGCATGCTGGGGTACCAACTTAAAGGTCCGGGTTCAAATCCCGTCCAGGCATTTATTTTTATTATCATGCCATATTAAGCTTGCATTGCTAAATGTCAACAATTTAATTATAACACACACACACCCTTGAGGATGCCGGACACAGTCTCTGGCGAAACGTCGGGGAACTACAAGCCTCAAGACCACAGTCAACAGCCAGGAAATCTTCTACAAGATCATCAAAGTAACTCAGGCCGTGAAAGCCTAAGTCAATATACTGCGTTAAGTAATCACGGCGCTTCTCTGGGAGATATTTGAAGGTATAGTTTGTTATGATTATTTGTCGGGTATTTTTAAAAGAGAGTAGTAGTATGGTCGGTTTAAGAAAGAGACGGCTACTCACCTTTCCGTTACCATAATATCACTGCGGGAAGACCAAAAACAGTTGAATACCGTGCTTAATTAATAACCAGTAGCTGGAATATGTTAGGATAAAATTGAAACAATAAAAATGAGATTTCTCAAATCCGTTTCAGGTGTGTCTTTAAGAGATCAAAAGAGAGTCATTAGATATCAGAGATGAATTACAATCAATAAGTACTACAAGAATATACTAATAGCTCTAGACATTGATTATTTATGCAGAAGTGCCAGAAAGTCTAAATTAGAACATGTCACAAATAAGGAAATTAGAAACATAATGGAAACAGAAGGAAGCATAATTGAAAGAATTGAGGAGAAGGAATTAAAGTGATTAGGACATGTTTTAAGAATGGAAGATGAGCGATGGCTGAAGCAACTATATGATGTCATCCGAACAGAAAGAAGAAAAGGGGGAGACCAAAGTTAATATGGAAGGAAAACATGAAGACAGTAATGCAAGCTAGAGGGCTAAGCATCAAAGATGCCAGACCGTAGGCTTTGGAGGTTTGGCACGGGAAGACGGCAGCAGCTGTAAAAACCCGAAGATAGATAGATAAAATTACAAATTTATAATATAAGCTAAAGAATATACAGAAATAAATGTAAATGATTTAAATGTGTACAAAGAATGCCAAATAATCGTTTATCAAAACAGATTCTTTATTATAGACCTGAAGGCCGAAGAAATGTAGTAAGTCTGAAACGACGTTTGAAGAATTACCTTAGTATATTGTGTAGCGGGGAGCGGAACGGACCTATAAGCCCATACCTTGAAGAAATGATGATGATGATGGTATGTGTTATGACAGTGAAGGGTCAAATCTTCTAGAATTTACAAGAATTTTGACAAAAGAAGACCATTGACAATAATCATCGTAAATATTGTTAGATAAGGACGACACTCAATGTTAGAAGAACAATATAAATCATGACAACTAATTCCTAACAACGTATAGGTTTTGGCGTACGTGGTTGAACGTTCCCTTGTCAGTTTACATTGCTTTGAATTCACATACTCCTGTATCAAGAGCTGCTATAAATCTCCTGCGTTAGACTTCCCATTCTGTGCATTCGTTGAATTTTAATTATTCCTCTTTTAACGTCTATGTGGGGATCATTAGACTTCATCAACTCCGCATTTAAAATAGAAAAAAAGGGGGGAGGAGAAAGAAATTAAACAAAAGGGGCCATGTTTATTCAGAATAAGTGTGTTGTATGACTAGGAATATGAGGCCTTGAAATTGTATGATGATGGGAATGAGGATTAGCATACGATAAGACCCTGGGGGGGGGAGTTGTCCATATCAGTAGGAAGTATGGCACGCTGGTTATTCAATGAATTTAATTTCATACGGATGGCTTCCCCCTTTACTTGTACGTGATGGTAACCCCCTCAGACATAGCTGTATGGTGTGTTGCAGATTTACCAGGGTGTAACAGGATATGCAATGCGGATACTAGTTACTGGATAGGGAGGGTAAAAAGTGTAGGTGCTAATGAGAAAATCATTGATGTTATGCGGGTTACTTTAATGTGATCCTCGTTCACTGGATTGTTTGTGTAATGCAATTGTTAATCTCGATGTCTGTGAACATTGTTTCTAAAGGTTTTGCAATTGTCTGAGAAACAAGCATCTAGGAAAGAACACAAAGGAAACACAATAGAAAAACACAATTCGTGCATTCCCTGAATAAATGTATTGGGATTTATCGACATTTTCGAAAAGAATGGTATATATTTTAATTTGCATTGCACACGGACCTGTTTGGACGTTATACATAGTCTGTTTCATGAAAAGAAAGAAAGTACTGATATATAATCAAATACAATCCACTGCTGTGGTTTCGAGGTAGCGTGTTGCCTTGTCATGCAGTAGACCCGGCTTCGATACCCGGCCAGAAAAAGTTTCCTGGGTGGTTTTTTCGGAGTTTTTCCTCACCTGCAAGGCAAATGTCAGCAACATTTAAGGCCCAAACGGTACCCGAACATCATCTGCCCATCATTATCATCATTATTACCTATCATATATAGTCGAGGCAGCGTAATTCCGCCTTCCAAGCGCCCCAACCTCAGAAGTAGGTTACATTAACGTCATACCAGGAGAGAATACCAGAATGTTGAAATGACATCCTGGTGGCAATGAATATAAAAAATAAATAATCAAATACATACATGGCAACGTATCTACACACACACACTTTTTTTTTAATATTAATGTACAGAATGAGACTTTTTTTTATTTATTTACACACATGGTCTTTTCAATGATGAGTGTAGATATGTATTATTGTGATGTAGTGTAGACATAGATTTTACTTATATATGTAGCCTATTATTGTTTATGATACAGGTGTATTTGTAGGTATTTGTTTATATTATGATTAGTTTTATTTTTTGTTCATGGAAAAATAATGCACGTACGGCCAAGCAGGCCCGTGCGCAATGTAAATGCATATGTATTTTCTTTCTTCTGAAAAAAAGGCAATAATCTATCTATCTATATATATATATATATATATAAAAGGCATATAAAACAATGAATATCATATATGCAAGTCTATGTTTATAGTACATACAGAATAATGCACATCTACACTCATACATATAAACACCAAGTGTATAGATATAAAAAAATTTAAAAAATCTCACTTTTTACAGCAATAAAGAAAACTAGCTACAGAATATATTAAATAATAATGTAATGGAATTTATTGCTTTTTTTTCAAAATAAAAAAACTACATTTGCATTTAAATTGCGCGCGGGCCTGTTTGGATATACGTGCAATTTTTTCCATGAATAAAAAATAAAAATAAACATAATATAAACAAATACCTACATGGCTACACACCTACATAAAAATGTATAAAAACAATGAATGTATATATAAAATCTATGTCTACACTACATACACAATAATACACAACTACTCTCATCCATGAAAAGACCATGTGTATAGATATACAAAAAAGTATCATTTTGTATATGAATATATTTAAAAAACACATCTATACATGCGCTTTACACACCCACCCCCACCGCAGACAGCAAATACACTAGAAGCCTATTCAATTAAGAATACTTATTTTCAATACTATTGAAGATCGGAAACAAATACCATATTGAAGTTATTATTATTATTACTATTATTATTATTATTATTATTATTATTATTATTATTATTATTATTATTATTATTAACATATTATTAATAATATTTATTTCTTCATTGATCTTCAATTTTGCTATCCCTCAGTTTCCTTACTGTGCCCAAAAATGTGCATTGTTTTCACTTCACCCTCGACCTGTTAAAAAATCCAAACACAGGACTCTCCTATGATCCGACCTCATACATTTCTCCGGCAACAACTGTTAAGATAAGTTGCTCTGTCTATAAATAAAATGCTATAATGTGTTGACAGTTTTCCCGGTCATTGCACAGAGAACATAGTTTAATGCCTTCTTTGCTTGTTGAATTATGGGTCATCCATTCCCCCAGATGAAACCATGCAATAGCACTTCTATCATCCAAGTATTTTGACGATTATGTGGGGAGAAAGGAAATATATAAAACTGTTATTCTCCCAGTTACATTCTATGGATGCGAAATATGTACTTTTACTTTAAGGGATGTGAAAAGAATACTAGAATTCGAGAATAAATTTCTTACAAACATTTTGGACCAAAGATAGACTAATAGATAGGTGAATGGAGGAATTTTCGTGAGAGTGAGAGTCCAAATTGTTTTTCGAGCAAGGTAATTAATATCCATTTCAACCTAATGTTAATGTAGTAAATAAGTAAGTAATGTAATTTATTGAATTTCGTATGAAAGGAAATACATTTTCATTTACATTGCGCACGGGCCTCCTTGGCCGTATGTGCATTTTTTCCACGAATAAAATAAAAATTAAACATATTAGTATATAAACAAATATGTACATGGCTGTACACCTACACTAATATATAAAAAAGGTATAAAAACAATGAATGTATGTTAGTCTACGTCTACAGTACAAACACATCTACACTCATACATAAAAAGACCATTTGTATAGATATAAAAAGTATAATTTTGTAAATTAATAATAAAAAAATTCTACAAAACATATGTAAAAAACCACCTTTACATACACACACACACACACACACACACAAATAGCGCGCATGTCACCCTCACCCCTGCAGACATCAAATGCACTACCAGGCTATTCAACGTATCAAGACTACTTATTATATAATAGAATTGAAGATCGGAAACAGATGCCATATTGAAATTCTTATTTTTGATACCACTGGTTAACATGATTTTTGTCTCATGAGTACCAATAGTTGTACTTAATGCAGTTTTTTTATCGTGTTTTCAAATATGTACTCGCAATTTCTCCATCACCCACAGTTTTTTTTATTTCAGTTTCAATTAATGAATTTAAATAATTATTTTTATAATAAACGTGTTTTCGTCTATTTGTCCATTGTAAAATAAAATCAAATGAGCTAACTCAGGAGATTTCAGCTATGGAAAAGAGATAACAAGGCAAATGAAATCCTAATATGCTGGCCGATTATTGTTGAACCATCAAGAGGGATGCTCCACAGGCGAAATATAGCAGAAAATCGTCATTTCTTACTTTCTAGGTGAGTCCGAATGTTCGAGTATTGTGTAGTTACGAATGTAGAAAATATTAAAGTGGTTTAAATTATAAATTCCTGTCTCTCGGAAACCTTGCGTGATTGAGAAACCCCGATATCATATTTGAATTCAGGAGAAAAAAATACTATCAGAATCGCATATTTTTCTTTCCGAGACAAAACAAAAATTTTTTTTTGTTGCTCAGTGTAATACGCATTTCCTCACTGATCTCCATTTTGCTATCCCTCAATTTCCTTACTGTGTCCAAAAATTTGCATATTTTCACTTCTCGCCCTACCCCACATAAATGATCCCAACACGCCACTCTCCACCGATCCGATCTGAGAAATCTCTCCGGCAGCAACTGTAATTAATCCATGTTGCTCTGCCTCTCTAGAAAATGCTATAATATGTTGCTAATTTTCTTGCTCGTTACATAGAAGGCATGTTGATAAAACCTTTTTTTTAGAAATGTTGTTTCTTCCTACAACAACCAATAAACTAATTAATTCTATTTCTGAACTATTATTTATACAATCTAAATAATAAATAAAATTTAATCCTAAAAAAAAATCCAACTTTCAGGTTGGATTTATTATCTTACAACCTTTTAAAGTTTAGTTGTTTAGAAAGGAAGAGACATTTCCTCTAATTTCTAACTTTATGTCTTATTATTTTGTACCTATATTTAGTTTATTTTTTATCGTCATCATAGTACATTCACGAATTTAGGTCATTTGTTGACCTGTTTTGGCCTCAAGAGAAACACCATACAAAAGTCTTTTGAATGGACGTCCTGGTCTTCTTCTTCCTGCAGGTTGATAGCTTAACATGTATTTGAGTATCCTGTGATCTTCCATTCGATGAACATGTTGCATCCATCTTGACTTATAATCAGAAATTTTGTTTCGTAAAGGTTCCATATCTAATTCTTCTAAGATATCTTCATTTTTTATGAACTAGTAGTGTGTATCCTGCAGTCCTCTGAAGGTATCTCATTTGAGCAGATCTAAGTCTCTATATATCCCTCTGTTTCAATGTCCATACTTCGCTACCTTACAAAAGAGCCAGTGTTTTATACACTTTTAGGGTTAGTACCACCAACAGAGGTAACTGTATTACGCCAGTTTAAGCTATGCATTATACATGGGGAAAACTGGAGTAATAAGTTACCTCTGTTCGTGAAAGTCACCCTTACTCATTGAATGTTTATTTTTACCTCTATTATCCTTTCACTGCTGAGATATTTCCAGCCTTTAAAACCCTCCTTCCTCAATGCAGGGAGAAATATGGAAAAAGTTTATTTAGGTTCCTAAGAGATGGCAGTATATGCCTGCTTAGTTTGAAAGCAATGCAATACGTATTATATAACTAGCAGGCGTTTGAAGTTGAGAATGGATATACACGCCCATAGCACGGCAAGCATTTTCTTTGCCAACGCATATACCCGTTCGTAGCAGTGTAAAGAATATTATGAATAATTATTCCTTGTGTGAGAGGATTATATTCATTTGAATTGGAACGAAGTAGACAAATAAAAGGGGACATTGAACGTAATCGTGGTAATGGGAATGAAATATGTTTGGAATGTCAGAATGCGTGATTAAAGAAGAAAAATCAGAAAATGTATATTAGATTAGCTTTGAGCGGAAAACTAAATATTAGTGACAAGTGATATAAAAAAACAAGACAAGTCGGGGTCTTGTAGGAGCAAAGTGTTGTTTGTTTGGCTGCGGACAGCAGTAAGATGATGTACGAGCGCTGTAATGGAGTGGACAGCGCTTCTCAACACTCACAGGGTGCACAATCATGTTATTTCTAATTCAAGGGAGGAAATTCCTCTTACTAAAACAGTTATGCATTTCACTCAGATTAGATATAAGCGTAAAAATGTGAATATTTATCCGAAAACGCATTGTTTCATGGTGCAGGTACAACGAGTTCGTATTAAGGGTATAGAAGTGCCCTCGAACACTGGAGATTAGGTAGTGTTTATGTTTTCTTTCTTTCTAAAAATACTTGGAAGCTGTATTAAATCATGAATTGGTATGATTCATAACAAAGTAAAATATTAAAGTAAATATCTTGCAGATACCGTTGTCCTCAACTAGAATAACAATTTAAAAAATTAAGAACTGTAGGTCTTTTGGAAATCAGATTCCATCTTCAGCAGAAGAATAGAGTTACTGTTTTGCGACGCTGATGCCAGAAACGTTGGAGAAAAGTAACAACTACTACAATTAATACCTCTATCCTTCTGCTGAAGATGGAACCCGGTTTCCAAAAGGTCTATAGTTCTTAACCTTTTTTTTTATTGGCATCTTTTAAAAGAAATCTTAATTTATATTTGCTCTAACCTCGACTTCATCATTACCCGGTGTAAGGTACATATATTAATTGGTGTTTCTCGTATAATTTATCATATTTATACTATTATTATTATTATTATTATTATTATTATTATTATTATTATTATTATTGTTGTAAGTATTGTTATTGTTATTATCGTATAAAATGTTGTTTGCATATGATATTTACATTTCAACATTTAATATATTTTTAACTCTTTATAATTATTATAGTCATCATCATCATCATCATCCATGCAAGTATTAGGCCGTGTGGCCTGTTTGGATCATAATTAGAATAGTATATATCTATATTGTCAAATATTTGTGTTTTGTGCTGGTTGAGTGGAACAGAAGGCCTTACGGCCTTAACTCTACCAGAATAAATAAAACATTATTATTATTTTTGTATTATTATTATTTTTGATATTATTATTATTATTATTATTATTATTATTATTATTATTATTATTATTATTATTATTATTATTATTATTATTATTATTATTATTGAGGAGGACGACTCTGCCAGATATTTATTTTAATAGTATATTTCGTGACTATTTGGCTCAATGGAAATTATGAATTCAATTAGTAATGATTAATTATTGGCGACATCGTGGTGCAGGCGGTTAGACGCTCGCTTCTCTCCGCTGGGGTCCCGAGATCGAGTTTCGCTCACTCCATATTGGTTTCGCGGTGGACGAAACGGAGCTTGGACAGGTTTTTCTCTGGGTTTCTCCCGTTTTCCCCTGCCACAGTACCATTCCACCATTTCTCCATACTCATCTCATGCATTTCGTTTCATTTCGTTCATCTGCCTCTGTGATGGTGCGTCAGGCATCGTCGTCCGGTACCCTTGTCATTCACAGATCTCTATATAAGGGGTTTCATCTCATCTCATCCCTCGATCCGACCCTGAGTTGTAAACGGGTTGAGGATATTATTATTATCACAATTTCCTATTTAAGATACGATATTCTGATATTACAAAATATTTGGCACTACTGTTAATTTCATATTCGAAATAACACCTGGAAAAATGCTGTTCACTATTATTTTCCAGATAATTTTCACAATTCTGAATATTTTTCAATGTTTCCTATTCTGTTCTATTCTTACATTGCATATATACAAAATATACTAGTTTTTTTCTTCAGTAACTATGCATGTATAATTGTATATGCACCATACGTCCAGCATAAGGACGCAGGTGCTCCCTAGCAGGCGTTTCTTAACCAAGCTAATTTAGTTACCTTAATTACTTACACATATCAACCAGTGGCATGTGGTTAGCATATCGCCTGAATGAAATATCAGTATACAATTAAGGTATGACTTGGATGGATGAAGGCCAGTTAAATTTTGCACAGAGGCTTTTTATTCAGGCTTGCGGTTCTTTTACGAGCCTAAAAATCTTCAGACTCGGGACCTACGACTTGAAGTCCCTTTCGGAGGACTTGTCCGTTAGATATACATCCTAAAAATCCATCGACGTCCCCTGCCGGGATTAAACCCGCGACTTTCGGGACTAGAGGCAAGGAACGTAACCACTAGACTACCGCGGCCAAGAAACTATAGGATGAATATTTCTTTTTTTATTTATGTCTGAGTACAAGATTTTTTTTTAACTTTTTGGGCCAATTATTTTTTTTAGATGAAGTATTCGTGTTGCAGGAGAGATTTTGGTACATTTTGTTCCCTATATGCAATGTATTGGAATAAAAAACTCCTGGCGCGACAGGCCTAGAAGGCCCTTAGCCTATCAACTAGCTGGTGGCCTCACATCCACATGTGTCAATCACAGAGGTAGATGATCATCTAGGCTGTGTTGGGGTGACATGTGGTCAGCATGTCGAGTCCCCCAGCCGTTATAGCTGGATTTCTCAATCTGGAGCCGCTACTTATTGTATTAGAATGCAACATTTAATTACATTATCTCAAATTGTTTTGCAATTATGACGAAAACAGGATTGAAAATTTACAAATTACTGAAAACAAAAGACATACATACTGAAGAATGTATGGTTGTACAGCACTTAAATGACAAGCTGTTACGTTCTAAGTCATAAGTCAATAACTAATCAAGATAATTACATTTAGTTTTCACAGAAATGAAGAGGAAAGCCCATTATATACATACAATAAAATGAAAAGTGACATTTTTTTAACCTCAAAGGCCGGACATTGGCATCTTTTAAAAGAAATCTAAATTTATATTTGCTCTAAACTCGACTTCATTATTATCCAGTGTAAGATATATACTATATTAATTGGTGTTTCCCGTATAATGTATCATATTTATATTATTATTATTATTATTATTATTATTATTATTATTACTATTATTATTATTATCGTATCATTATTGTTATTACCCTATGAAATGTTGTTTGTACATGACATTTACATTGCTACATTTATTGTATCTTTAACTGTTTATAATTAGTACAGTGTATATCTATATTTGTCGAATATTTATTTGTATTTGTGCTGGTTGAGTGGAAGAGAGGGCCTTATGGCCTTAACTCTGCCAGAATAAATAAAGTATTATTATTATTATTATTATTATTATTATTATTATTATTATTATTATATTTCTATACCCTTACGCTATAAAATCTCCCCCGTCTGCTGGGATAATTCGATTATAATTGAAATATATTTCAATTTGTTACTCTAAGAATAACATTGCTGAGACGATAACTAAGTAAGCATCTTTACTGTACCTAACATTGTGATTAGTAGCAGTGCTCCTGAACGACAGAATACCGGTCGTGAAATTACTGATGATGAAATCGGCTAGATTTTGAAACCGGTCTAATTAGAAGGCATGAGGTGTACATAAATTTACTTTAAATTGTGCTTAGTACTTATCCACTAGAACAGCGTTTAGATATGGCAACCACCAAGTTCGTTGCACACATTGTACTTTCGAATCCTGTTCTGGTACACTCATTCCATCTTATTCTTACTGTGACAAAGTGAAGTTTCTATATCTTTCTCTTGACATTGATATCACGAAATAATTATTAATTGAAGCTTAAATCAATAAATTACTATCAATTTACTTTAACTTTGATTTGAGGGAAGTAGATTGTACAGAGGATGATTGGAAAACATTAGCACAGGATTCGGATATATAGAGAGCTTATGTCGGCGAGGAATGAATCTAAGATTTTGATAATTTCTTCTTTGTATCCATTGTTATGTGCTATTTTGACAATTAGGTCAAAAATGCATCCAAATAAAAAAATAGTTTTTATTTTCATCTACATACACTCCCATTTAAGTGCGGAAAATTATATCGGGCATATGTCCACCTCTACTGTCTCCGCGGCAGTTACTGGGTCTATAAAGTTCGTAATGAGCCTTTCACAGACGTCTTTATTGATATTGTTGATAACACTTTGAATTTCTTCCATAAGTTGTAGAACTGTTTGTTGCTTGTTCAGATAGACTCTGGATCTGTTAGACTTGTCATACATCTCCGCGAGACAACGGCCCTACTCCATGAAAAATTCCCTCAGTGTTTGATCTTATTTCGTGGCAACTTGGAATGGCCTCGCAGATCTTGTGATCTTCCTCCACGTGACCTATTTTTATGGGGTTATATAAAGTCCAAAGTCTATGTGCACAAACAGTTAAACAGTTCTCCAACTTGAGGAAGAAATTCAAAGTGTCATCAACGACATCAACAGATATGTTTGTGAAAGGGTCATCATGAATTTCATAGACCGAATAACTGCCTGCTGAGACAGTGGAGGTAGACATATGCATGATATAATTTTCCGCAGTTAAATAGGAGTGTATGTAGATGAAAATAGGGGCACGCCGTAGCGTAGTGGTTAAGGCACTGAGCTACAAGCCGGAGGGTCGAGGGTTTCAAGTCCCGTTGGGGTCAGGATTTTTAAACTGACCCAAACCCTCTGGCGGCACTATGGCCCTGGGGTCGACTCAGCCTCTAACGGAAATGAGTACCAGACGCTTGTTCTGGGGTTAAGGCGGCCGTCATAAAATATTCCTGTAATATGTGTGTAATTATTATAATATTTGTTAAGGTTCCGGTTGGCTATAGGGCTGACAACCCGGCTGACATAAAGTGCCGATTGTCTAGAAAAAGTGGGAGCCTTAACCTCCTACTACCCCAAGGGCCTCCGGGTCTGTTGTGGGATCACTTTACTTTATGTAGATGAAAATAAAATAAAAAATATTTCGATGCATTTTTGACTTAATTATTCATTTATTTTTAAAAATGCGTAATATATAAAATACCCTTCAGAATCTTCTTTTCAAATTCACATTTTTGTAAATACTTACTTACTTACTCACTGGCACTATCGAACCCGAAGGTTCATGGCCGCGCGGACATAAGCTCTCCATACATCCCTATCCTGAGCTAATCCTTTTTCAATCATTCCCTGTATAATCTACTTCCCTCAAATCATAGTTAATTTTGTTCTCCCACCTCATTCTTGGCCTACCAACTGGGCGTTTTCCCTCTGGCTTTCCTACAAGAAGCTTCCATGCACGTCTTTCATTCCCCATACCACATTTTTGTAAAGATGCATTTAAAATATATTATAACGGGATCTAACAGTGGGTAACTTAGGCTTACGTCCCTGTGCACATTTATAAAGGTTTGTGTCGTCGAATTTGGACGTGATTGTACTTGGGGAGGTGTGTCACGTATTTCACCGCAATCTTTTCTGCCTGCACCCCCAGAAAACGGAAAAAATTCTGGTCGCGTAGTATGGCACCCTCTCAGCGGACTGTTTACCCGACATTGCGACGCCATGACCCCATCTCTTACCCCCTAAGAGTGTCCTACATAACACCTTTAAATTGAAGAAATTGTCCCGAGTTTTAGTGTTATTCAAAATCCCCTAGTGTGCGACGAGGAATTGTGGACAGAGATTGATGCTTTGAACGTCATTTTCTGATTATAAAAGGTGTTTTGAATAGAACTACAACCAGTTTAACCCTTAAATTCGTAATGTACCCTTTTGGATACATCAAATTGTTTAGTTAATTTAATATTTTAAATAAATCTGAAGAAAACGAATAAAAAGAGTCCATTTAAATGTGTGTCTAATTATACAATATACATAATAATAAGAGTTATACAAGATTCCGTTTTCACTGCGGTCCGCCACATGCAAATAACTGACAGAAGAATTTTTTGTTTTGCCAATTTAAGGGTTAAAATGAAAGCATCTTAAAAGGGAACTTCGTACAAATTGCATGCCGAAAACTAATACTCGCCCAAGTTAAGTCTGCACAGCTAGAAGGGAAGTACGTATGTTAGCTATAATGTCGCCAAACTATTTCTCTTTGGTAGGGGGAATCCCTAAACACCTGTGAAAAATCATTACATTATTGTCAAATTAGTCATTTAGTTGACAACTGCTGAATGTTTCCGATCATTTAAAATCAAAGCATTTGCCTTCTCTCTATATTACCAGCCTCACAACATAGGGAACGGGAATTGGCAACACGTAATGAGTTAGGCGAAGGAGGGACAGCTCGTTCGCCAGTAGTAACATGGTTGCTGGATTATTCATTTAGTCAACAACTGGTGTAGGTGATGCATCATTTAAAAAGCACAATACTTGCCAGTGCTTCCCCTCTTAGTTAAATAATACAACAAGGGGACAGGAAGTGGCAACATAGTAAGAGAAGGAAGAGATTCAACAGCACATTCTTAGCTTATTTTCCGCACGCGGATTTAAATTGGACTAGTAATACCTTGAAATTACTGTCAGAGAAGCTTTGTAATGTACCAAGGGCGAATTAAAAAAATATCTGCCGTTTTTAAATGCAAGGCACCAAAATCTAGCGCCAGATATCTTATTTAAACTATAGGGATAAAATATAACTTCTGACTTGGTGGATTGGATAACCCTCACAACCTGCAGTCCGCGCCGCTCTATTCGAGCTGGGACATCCATCTGTTTCGCACAGTGGGTTGCCATTGCTGGCTACTAGCTTCAATTTCTGTGCCTTGCAGTTAAAAGCGACAGGTAATTTTTGTTGGATATGTCCTTGGTACATCACAACGTTTATCTGTGAGAAATTTTAAGGTAGGTCTCTTTATTAAAATAGTTTCCTTATTAAAACTTGGACCGCGGTGGACTAGCGGTTATGCTCCTTGCCTCTGGTCCCGAGGGTCGCGGGTTCAAACCCGGCCGGGGTCGATGGATTTTTTAGGATGGAAAAATCCAAGGAGCAAGTCCTCCGGGAGGGACTTTAAACCATTGGTCCCGAGTCTGAAGATTTTGAGGCTCGTAAAAAAATCTTAAGTCTGAATGGAAAGGCCTCTAAGCAAAATTTACCTAATTTTCCCGTCCTAGTACTACCTTGGTTTCCTAGATGTCAGTATGAGGCGGAACGCTGACCACGGACCACTCAAAATGACATGTATACGAAAACAAGTGTAACTAAATTAGTATGGTTCAAATTCTTCCCTGTAGGGGGAGAGCGCCTAAATCTCTCTTAAGGGAAACATGGGCTTACAAGAAAAAATAATTAAAACATAACTATATTACGAAATGTAATGTGAAAATTGTAATGATATTACAAATAATGCCCCTGAATTGGAGTTTTTACTTGGCAAGACAGAGGCTGTATTTAAAGGGACGAATCCGATTATTATAAAATACGATAATCGAATGTAAATAGAAAACATTTAATGAGATGCTTTGCAACCTTTGACAGGTGACTAATTAACTCACTGGCACTATCGACCCTGCAGGTTCATGGCCGTGCAGACATAAACTCTCTATCCATCCCTAGCCTGAGCTAATGTTTTCCAATGATTCCTTGTATAATCTACTTCACTCAAGTCTTATTTTCCAATTAACAAAAGTAATTTTCCCACCTGATTACTGTCCTACGGGCTTTCCTACGAAAAATTTCCATGTCCTTGTTTCATTCCCCATTCACGCCACATGTCCTGCCTTTCACAGTCTAAACTCTTCTTATTATATTTGGTTTCTTATAAGGATCAGGTAGCTGATTGTTATATGGTCTTCTCCATTTGCCTTTCTGTTCATCTCTCTTAAGTCTAAAAATGTCCCTAAGAACTTTATTCTCAAGTACCCGTAATATTTTTCCCTCCCTTAATATATATATATAATTTACTTTTTTTTCCCAAAGAAAGCAAATACGTTTTCATTTATATTGCTCACGGGCCTGTTTGGCCGTAATTACATATTCTGTTCCGTGAATAAAGAAAATTACGAGTATATAAAAAAGTACGCACCTGGCTACACACCTATACTCGTACATAAAAAATGCATAAACATCACTTAAAACACTCATAATCTTTTCTCGTCCCATAAAGTAGGAGTCTATGTTTCGCATGCATATAATATAACTGGGAAAATAATAGTTTTCTATATTTTCAGTTTTGAGAAAGAGAGAGAGAGAGAGAGAGAGAGAGAGAGAGAGGGGGGGAGAGAGAGAGAGAGAATGCATTATAACATGCATTTCCACAATTCATCCAATGTTTAATTTCTTTATTGTGGTAAATATTAGCAGTTTCTACGTAAAAAAAATAACATTGTACAACTTTCGACAAAAGTAATCTTCAAATCTTCAGATTAAATTTGTGCTAAGTCAGTCGAATCTTTCTTCGTGCGTATGTTAGTCAACTACAGATATCAACAAGAAATATAAAACATCTTATTGTGAATGTAACTGTACATTGCTAATCGTCACTTAGCCTTTGAAGTGTTCCCATTTTTTTGTCTACAAGACTTAACTAATCTTATTACATTTAATTAAAACTCATTACGGAAAGTAATGAATAACGAATTCGCATGGCATAACATTAACTAGAAACCTGAATAATTTGCATAGCTATAATGTACTGGAAACTGTGTATTTTATACACTTATCGTTAGTGATAAATTTAATTAACGTTTTGCCAATTATTGTATAAATAAATGAAAACGGCAATAAATCAACGATTTCAAACGATAACTTTTGGTAGTAAAAAGCTCTTTTAACAACTGAAGAACCAATGGAACGTAAAATCAAATTAGGAGCGAAAGGGTTGGGGGAGAGAATCGAGTCTTTTGTAGAATAATCCCGGCATGCACACGTTCCCAAACAAGTGAGTTGCAGCACAAATATGACAACAAGCCTCACCCCTGTCCCCAGTGATTACACAAACATTGTAGCAAGGCTTCACAATACGATGATTAGATTGATCGCTTATTTGGTTATGATACTAACATTGCTATTGACAGCTTCCCTTGTTTTTTGTATGTGTCTGTGTGTACCAGAACAGGTGTTTTTGGAGAGGGGATGAATCTCATGCTGCACTGATTGTTATCAAGCCACGTGGGTTTTATTCAGATTAGTTGTGGTTCTGTATGTTTTAAATTTTCATTAATTTTATTGGGATTGGTTTGGTTTTTAATTTGATTAGGTATTATGTTCCGGGGATTTTAATATTTTTAGGATCAAATACAGAAGTGCTTAATAGTAACAGTTGTGAAGCGGTGAATGTTTCAGCATTGAACACCTGTTTCTATGTTTTTGCAATGTTTAAATTATAGTTCCTTTCCTCTTAGCCCAATTCATTGAAATATAAGAAATCTTAATAAAGACTTTTTATTCAACTTTTATAAGATTCATGATAAGTTCCGTTGAGGTATGATTCAAAATTAAAATAAAAAATTATGGAATATTTACCTAAAAGGTCCGTCTCCTCAACATTATTAGTTATTTATCCGTAGCGCTTTCGGGACAAGTTTTGAATCCTGCTGATGATGGGACTAGTCCCGAAAGCGCTACAGATAAATAACTAACAAAGTTGAGGAGACGTGCCTTTTAGGTAAATATTTCATAATTTTATATTTTAATTAAGATTTTTTTATGTGAACGAAAAAACTTACACAATTTTTTTGTCCAATGCCACCAGTTTGTCATTTATGACATTTCTAGCCTTCTCCCTGGGATTGGCGGAATCCATTTCTTAGTTTGCGGCTCCTGGTAGGCGGAGTTACGTTACCTCGATGATATGATGGGTGATAATGAGCGCCAGGAGAATCCTTAACCTAAATTCCAAACCATGGGCAACCAGAGGAATCATTTCCTTTAAGGAAACATTCCTATGATCTGACTGGGAATCGAACCTGGGACTCTATTAGCTGTAGTCAGAAATACTGACCACTAGCCCACGAGGCTGGTCTAATACAAATTATAAAATATATACTATAATGAAATTCAATATTCTACATGGAAAATGTTGTGAATGCCATTGATCATTATTCCAATTTTGCATGTATAATAATCTATGTTCCATCATCACATGATCTGTTAAGATATGGAACGTAGATTATTATCCATGCAAAATTTGAGTACTGACCCATTGAGTTTACATCATTTTTCGTATCAAGTCTTCAATTTATAACTGCCGGGAACCATGAGAATAATTTCGGTATTTTGAAAAATAATTAGAATCGCCTAGCTCTGCAGGAAACCATTCCTACGCTTGCGTATGACGGGTCCTGCATACGTTACCATCATTAGGCGTTTATACCAGTCCACAAAGAAAATAATGAATACATTTTACATATATGTTTTCATCAACTTGTTAAACTTTGAGAATGTAACTTTTTTCTTATACGTAACAGATATAAAATGAAGTACCTCATCATCATCATCATCATCATCATACTCCATTCACGAATTTAGGCCTTGTTGACTTGTTTCGACCTCAATAGAAACACCATCCAAAAGTCTTTTGAGTGGATGTTCTGGTCTTCTTCCTCCTGTGATTCCCAGTCAATGAACATGTTGCATACATCTTAACTGATAATCCTACATCATAATCCAAAATACACATGTGCCCGTTTTGATGATATTTTATTGCAATAAAAATATAATTATATTTTAATTAACCTTAAGGATATAAAAGGTCTTTCCAAATATTATGCTGCAGATATACGAGAGTGATTCGGAAAATAAGATCAAATTTCGTTCGTCACGCCCCGCGCTGTAGCCGAGTGGTTAAGGGAAGAAAGCCTTGGCATAGAGCTACGGATCTTGCGCTGGCTCGAGTCACATGGGGAAGACATTTTTCTCATGGAATTTCGGTCAGTATAGGACCGGTGCCCACCAACCATCATGAGGCATTTGGGTATCTACAATAAGTAGCGACTCCACGTTGAGAAGACCAGCTATAACGGCTGGGGGAGTCGATATGCTGACCACATGTCACCACTATATCCGCTCTATGATCGTCTACCTCTGTGATAAACACATGTGGATGTGAGGCCAACAGCCGGCTGATAGACTAAGGGCCTACTAGGCCTGTCGCACTTGGAATTTTTCGTTCGTTGCGCAAACGAATGGCGGTAGCATCAATATTTTTCTTGCACTGTAATAGCTGGGTTTCAGTACGCAACTATCAGTACATTATTTGGTTGCATTCAGCCTTTTTTCTCATTAAAGCACGTATATGGGTAGATGGAATTTTATCGATATTCCTATTTGATCACTGCAATACTAATGGAACTCATGGGCAGTTAATATTTGATAGCATATCCAAAAATAAATTTGCCTATTAACTTCATTTAACTTCTAACAATGTTTTAATTAATTGTATACATCTCTTTTGGTTGCTCCTCTTTTTTTCCCTCGCGGCAAACCATAGTTGCTATGAGATGATTCAAAAATGAAAATAATATCCGACGGATTAAAAAATCCATAAAAAGTTTTACAGGAAGCTATTGTTAACAAAAAAAAAATCTGCAGAATATCTTCCGAAGTTTTCAAACTGCAGTAAATGTATTTAGGAAGTTTAAACGATACGTGAAGCTCGCTTAGAAACTAACCAGTATGCTGATGGGAGTAGTTTTCATGCAGTTTGACCTAGTGGTATGGATTCAGCCAGACCACACATTTATAATCTTGTAATGACACCCTACATAATTTAATATAAACCCCAGATCCCCGTGTTTAATAAAGCTACGGGATCAATTACCAGAGCAGCTGATTCAGCTCTCCAAGTCATATCTAACATATTACAGTGTACACTCCCAGCTATCAATAAAAATGTCTTCCTACGCATAAATAACAGATGTAAAATGTTTTAAGCGTATTGAATAATGATTCATATATGATTAATCTATTTCAATTTGAAACTTTTACTTCAGTTTCTATGGTCCTTGTGCTGGTGGTGGAGTACACATTGGTTTAGCCAGTACTTAAACTGCAATTACAACATATGATATGAAAAATGGGAACTTTATATAAACATTGAGAAAACTAAATATCTGTGTATAGGAGAATAAATGGAAAATATAAATTTCAACAACAACAACAATAATAATAATAATAATAATAATAATAATAATAATACTTTATTTATTCTGGCAGAGTTAAGGCCATAAGGCCCTCTCTTCCACTCAACCAGCACAAATACAAATAAATATTCGACAAATATAGATATACACTATACTAATTATAAACAGTTAAATATACAATAAATGTAACAATGTAAATGTCATGTACAAACAACATTTTATAGGGTAATAACAATAATGATACGATAATAATAATAATAATAATAATAATATAAATATGATACATTATACGGGAAACACCAATTAATATATATATCTTACACTGGATAATAATGAAGTCGAGTTTAGAGCAAATATAAATTTAGATTTCTTTTAAAAGATGTCAATGTCCGGCAGCCCCTTATTTCTTGTGGAGAAGATCTAAAACCTAATATAGAATGCACTTATTTAGGAACAAAATTAGACCATTCAGGCGATAACAGAGTGGAAATTAAAAATAGAATCGTACAAACAAAACAAGCAATAAATGCTTTAAACTCTGTTTGGTGGAGCAAAAATATTACAAAAAATAGAAAATTACAAATATATCAAACCATAATTCAGAGCATTTTAACATATGGTGCTGAAGTCTGGCAAATTCCTACCAAGGAAATGAAACGAATTTTAAGTACAGAAATGGATGTTTTAAGAAGATCAGCTGGAAAATCTAGAATGGATAGAATACGAAATAAAGAAATAAGTCAGTAATTAATCGATGGTCAGTGGCAACAGACCTGAAGAGTATTTAATTGAAACTTGCAGCCCCAAATGGACCCCAAGCATTCATTGCCTATCACAATTATTCATATAAGATTCCTTGTATAGAATGAATTAATAAGTAAATGGTGTTTATCTTAAATATTCATTTTGTATCGAGGTGGCCCTGACACTGAGCTGATCACTCATACCAGGAGGCCTTTCTTGTCCTTGTGTGGTCAAAAATGTATGTGTGAGATCCAGATATGCAAATCTCTTCCGACAGGTTATGTTTGTTTAAACCCCGTGTGGCGTGGAATACGTAAACACTCCATAAGTGAGACAGTAAACTAAGGTAAAAAGAAAGCAATTATTTCAATATTTTCTTCAATGGAAATACATTTAGATTCAAAATTTAGAACAGATATTACTTTACAAATAAAAAAAAGTCTTTTTAATTTTAAAATTCGAGTACATTATAAAATATGGAAAAGAGACCATCAGGAAATATGTTTTAATTGTTTTGCTTATAAAAGACAATCAATTATGTCTTGATGGAAGTTAAAAAATTAAATTGTACCTGTTGGTAGGTGCCGTCATCCTCAACTTTGTTAAATATTGCATATAAAATTAACTGGAGCTCTTTCGGAAGTTATCTTCCATCTTATTCAGGTTGATATTAATTTTACTAGTATCAATTATGTCTTATATTATTAAATGGACAATATTTTGTTTGTAATCAATTCAAGTTTTTATTCCATTTTGAGAATCAAGAGCTTAGAAATATTGAGTAAATATTTGAACTTGAAATGCCTTAATCATATAAGAATCATTACACAGTGCCATTAGCCATGAAAAGAATTTTAAGTGGCAAAATAGTACAGCATAAAGTTAATTCCAAGACTATTCTGCCGATTCCTAAAAGATACAACATGGAATTTTTAACCTATCAAAGTCACATCGTTAACATAGGTGGAGAAAAATCACAAAAATCCAAAAGTTGGAAAATAAAACGTGGTTAATTATTTAAGGATGATTTTTGATCACCTTTAAGATAACTATTCAAGTTAGATTGAAACAAATGTACCTCAGTGACCCACTTGTCGAGTAGTCCTGGCCAGTCTGCATTCTTGTATACCTTCAATAACACTGAGCAACAAAAAATAAACTATTTTTTTTGTCTCAGAAAGAAAAATATGTGATTCTGATAGTATTTGTTCTCCTGAATTCAAATATGATATCGGGTTTTCTCCGACATGCAAGGTTTGCGAGAGACAGGCATTTATAATTTCTACATTCGTAACTACCCAATATTCAAACATTTGTACTCGCCTAGAAAGTAAGAAATGATGATTTTCTGCTATATTTCGCCTGTGGAGCATCCCTCTTGATGGTCCAACAGTAATCGGCCAGCATATTAGGATTCCTTGATATCTCTTTTCCATTGGTGAAATCTCCTGATGAAAGTGTTCCCCGTTCTGGGTATCATTTGAGTTAGCTCATTTGGCTTTATTTTACAATGGACAAATGGACGAAAAAAGTTTATTAAAAATAATTATTTAAATCCATTAATTGAAATTGAAATAAAACAATTGTGGGTGATGGAGAAATTCGGAATACATATTTGAAAACACGATAGAAAACTGCATTAAGTACAACTATTTGGTAATCATGAGACAAAAATCATGTTGACCAGTGTAATAGGCGTTTCAGCACATCTCATCGCTCGACCTGGAATTATGTCAGACATGAATAGAAGGTCTAGTAGTAGTAGTATTATGTTGATTCTTTGGCCAGCCCTTGAAAGCCACGTGGTGTTGTGGTTGTCATAATAACATTTAGAATGTTTAAAGGTTAATGTACAAGGTTTGTGGGAATTGTGTGAAAAATCTCATTTCTGGTACAAGACATTTAGTGTCTGTAGATGACATTTTACTCAACTTGTAGTATCTCAGATAGAAAAATAAAGAACACTTCCATATATAACATGTCAAATGTTCTAAAAACATTAATTCAATTTAAAGTATAACTGTATATATTATTGATTTCGTACATCTCAATGATGGATAAATCATATTTGAAGAGAAAAATTATACGCTCAGACCGGGACTTGAACCCGGGACCCTTGGTTCTCTAGACCAAGTGCTCTACCAACTGAGCTACCTGAGCAAGTACCGATCTAAACGCAAATCTTTCTCTATATACATTGTAATTCCCATCCACCAAATGCTTTTGGTGGATGGGAATTACAATGTATATAGAGAAAGATTTGCGTTTAGATCGGTACTTGCTCAGGTAGCTCAGTTGGTAGAGCACTTGGTCTAGAGAACCAAGGGTCCCGGGTTCAAGTGCCGGTCTGAGCGTATAATTTTTCTCTTCAAATATAACTGTATAGCTTTAAATACAAACAATATGTGAACTTAAAATTACCACGGCTCCCTACATTCACTTTTTACAATGAGCAAATAGAACTGTCGATAACATTGCATCCACCCATAATCCTTAATTCTCATTTGAGTGATTTTCATGTACAGATGCTAGTATTCTGCTAATATTTCCTTCAATATTTTCTAGACGACTATTGCAATAGGCCTATTTAAGAAAAATACATTTTGTGGTATTATTTTAAAATAATTACTTATAAATTATATATCCATCCATACATAGTAATTCTGCCCGAGGGCAGGTCTTTCACTGCATTCATAGCATTTTCATGCTATGCTTTGCAGCTTTACTACGGAATTATAGGTGTGCTAGCTTCCCGTTGCGTTTCACACCGGTGAAGGATGGTGATGATAATGATAAGGATGATGATGATGGCCGGATGATTTTCGGGGACCGTTGTGCTTTAAGCTTCCTGACATTTGTCTTACAGATGAGGAAGAACGCCGAAAAAAACCTCACCAAGGAGCCTGTCCCGATCGGGAATCGAACCCGGGGCCGCTGCGTGACAAGGCAGCACGCTACCTCGAGACCACAGCGGTGGACAGGTTATATAGCTTATAGTAAATTCAAAGTCTACCGACAAACTTTCACAAAGTTGTTCAAGGACGTATTTCTAGTGTTTTGATATAAGGATCCAAGGTCTCCGATGGGTTATTACAGAGTAATTACATTGTTTTCGTTTTGTGCTAAACTGTCCTTCTCGCTGATAATAATTCATTACCGATTGTGATTTCAATATAATGAGTCTCTTTTTTTACATGCTTTATATTAGCTTGACCTGTATCAATCTATCTATCTATCTATCTATGTAACGGAATCTTTCAACGCGATTTTCACCCACTTAAAATCATTGGATCGACTTGAAACTTTGTATACTTGTAGAGGACCCGTGACAATACAATAATTTCATATTTATTTTCTAAAATCCTGGCCATAATCATCAGAAAATCAAAACAAGTGTTTTTGTATCAATGTAACGGAATCTTTCAACGCGATTTTCACCCACTTAGAAACATTGGATCGACTTGAAACTTTGCATACTTGTAGAGGACCCGTGACAATACAATAATTTCATATTTATTTTCTAAAATCCTGGCCATAATCATCAGAAAATCAAGAACAGTGTTTTTGTATCAATGTAACGGAATCTTTCAACGCGATTTTCACCCGCTTAGAAACATTGGATCGACTTGAAACTTTGTATATGTGTAGAGGACCCGTGGCAATACAATAATTTCATATTTTGTTTCTAAAATCCTGCCCAGAATCATCCGAAAATCAAAAAAATGAAAACTGGTATAATAGGTTGCGGACTTGTCGAGTTTTTAGTCAATCGTTGTAAGAGCTCAGTTGGTAGAGCAGTGAACTCTTAGTGGTATATAATTTCAGTAATCCATACGTCGCTCGTTCAAATCCGGCTTGGAGGGTTTTTTTTATAGAAGAGTATTACCTTTAGCTCATACTACAATAGTATCGAATTTAAAGATATTTACATTTTTATCTTATTCTGTAAAATATTAAAACTAAAAAATAAAAAATAAATAATAGTTTTAAAAAACTAAAAGAACACGCTTTATTAGAAAACTAAAAAATGAAAAATAATTTTAATTTCAAATACGCTTGGGATAAAATAAAGTGGTCAATAAAAAAATCATCTCCAACACATATAGAATAAAATTAGAGTTATCAACAAAAAGAAAATAATTTTACCATCAAAACCGTGGGGTGCTTTTTATGATTTTTATATTTTCTTCTTAGAGAGCTTACTTTTACCAATATCTGTTTAATATCAAATATATTAATTGATATAGAGCACCCCACGCTTTTGATGGTAAAATTATTTTCTTTTTGTTGATAACTCTAATTTTATTCTATATGTGTTGGAGTTGATTTTTTTTGTTGACCACTTTATTTTATCCCAAGCGTATTGGAAATTAAAATTATTTTTCATTTTTTAGTTTTCTAATAAAGCGTGTTTTTTTAGTTTTTTAAAACTATTATTTATTGTTTTGAAAGGTCTTACATTTGATTAAAGATCTTACAATATATATTTTCCCTTTCACTGTTTTAAAGATTTGTTTTGTCGATTGAGTTGAAGTCGAAGCCATCACTGCTTGTTTACCCAACATACCAACATGCACGTGCACTCACAACGAAGGAACACAACTGAGTAGCAGTACCTTGTCAGCTTGTACAACGTTCTGTTGAATAGGTAGGTGGGGGAGGGCGTCTTGTCACATCAAGTAAACACTTAATAAATAAGGAATGTCTGTTGCATCTTATCTCATGAAAGTTGACGTAAAAGTGTGTTTTGAACCATGCACAAAAAAAAAACTTGTATGAGGTCAGATGCAACAGACTCACCTAATTTATTAGGAAGAACCTCATAATGTTACTTCCTATTGCGATTTTATAATTAACCACTGTTTAAAACACCCCTGCGCTAGAGGCTCTTCTGATTATAGAACCTAACATCTGGTGGATTGTGTGTAATCAGAAATTTTTTATCGATGAGGAGTTAATACTCATCGTACGATGCTAAGCATAAATAATTGAAGTATGTGCTTTTATTTTTAGTCGAATAAGTAAAAAATAAAAAAATAAAAATTATATCCCAAATCATTTTTTAGAAAATGAAATAGTTTTATAAATAGACTTAATTGATATTTTAAGTTAATGCGAATGGATAAACAATATTTTTCAGTTTTTCCATTTCTAGAATCAATTTTTATTTTCGAATTTCAGATAAATCCCCACTTCTTTTTTTGATAATATCTCCCTCGGTTTATTCTTAGAGGAAATACTGAGTTTCGTTATGGAACATCGAAAATTACGACCGCTAGAACGATTTTTAAGTTTTTGTTTCAGCTGAACTCCTACACCTCATGGTTTCTAGAGCATAATAGATGACGGCTAAATACTCGCCGTATCTAAATATCTGTACAAGTCTATAAATGACAAACAAGGAAATATTTAAATATATATATATATATATATATATATATACTCATGGGCCCCCATCTAGGGGATATGTGGATGGCGACCACAAGGTGCCCAAGCTGAGCAAAACATTGCTTCCACTTACTAGTGTTTTGCTGCTTACTTTTATTTTTAACCGATCTGGTATTTCTTCCTTCCTAGTACCCCTCTTTTACTTCCCTGTCCAGTCTCCCTTGCCTGACCTCTTGTTTTCTTCGACCCTGATGGTATTAGACATTCGAGGCCGAAGAGTTCATTTGCGTCTTTCCTATATATCTTCCTTTAACCTCATGGACACTCACCTTGAATGTCCACATAAGCTGCATGTTCAAGTGCAGTTCCATTGCATTTTATAGCATAAGTATGCAATGGATTCGTATTGTCAGCTAGGGCTGGGTACATGTAATGAAGATGAAGATATATATATATATATATATATATATATATATATATATATATATATGTGTGTGTGTGTGTGTATGTGTGTGTGTGTGTGTATGTGTGTGTTCTATGGTGTCCTATGGAACATACATATTACCTGGAAAAATAAGTTATAAATATGTAATTCAAAAGTGAGAAGTGCTATCACATTTGGAGCAGAAGTATTAAATAAACTTAGAACAAAAACCTATGTCAATGTAAATGGATTTCCTTATGAGAGCAGCAAGATGTTCAAAATTGGAAAAATAAGAAATAAAAAAATAAAAAAATGCGTGCAAAAATAGTAATTAGAGACGAACTTATTGAACAAGTATCCCACTTTAAATATTTAGGATGACATCAGCTATGGGTATGATAAAGATATTGAACACAAAACATCAGTTTCAAGCTATTTGTGGTACAATAAATATAACATTGAATAATAAAGCCTATAAACAAACAAAATTAAAACTTTATAAAACAATGGCTGACCTTGTCCTTTTGTATGGGAGTGAATCTTGGATAACCGCTACCAAACAAGAAAGTAAAATCCAAGCAGCCGAGATAAAATTTTTAAGAAGAGTAAAAGGCTGCACTAGAATGGACAGGATAAGAAACGAGGATATCTGTGAAGAACTCAGATCTACTTCATAAAAGAAAAGATATTTAACAACAAGATACAGTGGAAAGAACATGTAGAAAGAATGGAAGAAAGTAGATTACCAAATAAAATCTTCCATTATTTTCCAAGAGGAAGAAGAGATGTCGGACGTCCTCGGAAGAGATGGTCTTAGATCTATTAGTGAAGACGGAACAGGCAACTCTTGCTTAAGCCAGGAAGTGAAGAAGAAGAAGTAGAAGAAATAAAGTCATACGAGAAAAAAATTGATTATTAAATATGCAATAGTGGACTGTATAACATATAAGCAATTAAATTAGTATTGGCATGTACGAGCAATGCAAGAAGAAAAGATACCCAGAAAACATTGGAATGGTGTCCACCTAGAAGAAGAAAGAAAGGAAGGCCTCGAAATTAATGGATGCAAGAGATAAAAACTGGAATGAGAACAAGAGAATTGGAGAATATGGAGTGGGTGGATAGGGACGAGCGCAGAAGGAGAATATTATATATATAATTATTTCTGAGAGCGAAATTTTCCATAGGCTCTACTGAAAAGTTATTACCAACTATCCCTATTTGAGTTTTAACTGGTGATGTGGTATTGTCAAATATTTCCAGTTGAATGGAGGTAGTGTTTTGAAGTTGGTAACAGTGTGTAGCCTACTATCACGCTAAACAAATATTTAGAGTCGTGTTATACTTTACAGGAAGTAGAATTGTTGCTGTTTTTGTTCCAAGCTGTTTATTCCCCTTCCACAACAGTTTATGCATTTAATGGCGTGTTAAAATCGTGATGATTTTTTTTTATTTCTCGTCGGTTAGTATATTTCCTTTCACGCCATACAATTCTGCTTCCTATTTAAGCTCTTTTTATAATAATGGGGAGGTGCGAGTGTGCAAGTGCTACAAATAAAAAAATGAGTTTTTAAGGAGTGTACTAATTACATCATATTGAGTGGCGGAAATGTAAAATGCAGCATTTCCAGTTCTCTTATAAAATAACATAAATGTTTATTAGAGAAATATAAGATAAGATAATGTAATTTATTGCCTTTTTTTCAGAATAAAAAAAATACATATGCATTTACATTGCGCACGGGCCTGCTTGGCCGTACGTGCATTATTTTTCCATGAATAAAAAAAATAAAACTAATAATATAAACAAATACCTACAAATACACCTGTATCAAAAAAAACAATAACAGGCTACATATATGTAAAATCTATGTCTACACTAAATCACAATAATACATATCTACATTCATCCACATTCCGTACATTAATATTTAAAAAAAAATGCTAGAAAACAAATTAGAAAAAAAACACACACACACACACACACCTACACCCACACACCCCCACACATATACACACCGCACGCTCATACCCCCCTCCCCCCGTCCCTGCAGACATCAGATGCACTATCAGACTATTCAACTTATCAGACCTACTTATTATATAACATGATTAAAGATCGAAAACAAAGACCATATTGAGATTCTTCTTATTGTTAATACATATATCCTTAATCTACAATTTTGTTATATCTCAATTTTCTTACTGTACCCAAAAATTTGCATGTTTTTGATTCACTCTCGATCCGTCCTAAAAGATCCCAACACGCCACTCTCCCTCGATCCGACCTGAGAAATCTCTCCGGCAGCATCTGTAATCTAAGTTGTTCTGTCTCTCTACAGAATGCTATAATATGCTGCCAGTTTTCATGGTCATCGCATAGTGGGCATTTAATGCCTTCATCATTTGTTAAATTATTGGCCATCCATCCCCCCAAATGAAACCATGCAATAGCACTTCTATCATCCCCATCCAAAGAGTCAATATATTTCTCCCTTCCCCACGAAAGTTTCAGTTCCGTCTGCAGGGTGAGCGATATTTTCTGGTTACACTCTGCTTCTATATACTGTCTGTCTATATCGATTAGTCTCTTCTTAACTGTCCTCCAAACATATTATACTACACAGCGGAACGTATACCTTCAGTCATAGCAGCACTGTTGCTGCGTCGGATGGACGTAGATACTGATCATGTCTAGTCAGGAACAAATAGCAAATGAAGCACTTACCCAGCTTAATTACGGCAACAGCTGCTGTTCTCGACGCCACAGATTGACGTGAAGCGAGTGTACGCGGAATGACACGGCATTTGTTCGCAAGTCATCCACAAACGAAGCAGGTCAATGTTCCGCTGTGTCGATAGTATATATGTTGTCCATTTTGAATACAATAGAAAGTAAATAAGCAGACAGCTGCGCTAGTTCTTTGTATTAACTATTGGAGCTTATGTGCTTTGGTTCCCAGATGTACAGTTTGCTCGAAAATAATTAATCGTCCATATTTTAAGTAAACTATGTAATGTAAGGGGGGCACGCCGTAGCGTAGTGGTTAAGGCACTGAGCTACAAGCCGGAGGGTCGAGGGTTCAAGTCCCGTTGGGGTCAGGATTTTTAAACAGGCCCAAACCCTCTGGCGGCACTATGGCCCTGGGGTCGACTCAGCCTCTAACGGAAATGAGTACCAGACGCTTGTTCTGGGGGTAAAGGTGGCCGTCACGCAGGGCTGACAACCCGGCTGACATAAAGTGCCGATTGTCTAGAAAAAGTGGGAGCCCTAACCTCCTACTATCCCAAGGACCTCCGGGTCTGTTGTGGGATCACTTTACTTTACTTATGTAATGTAAATCAATTCCTAAGCAAATGGAAGTTATTTTCCGCTTCTGTGGTTTACGGAATATGCTTTTCATTTATTAAATTCGAGAAAACTATTTCTTATATACTTTTTTTCTATTGCTTGGCAGAAATGTAAAAAAAAAAGTTATATTACTCTAATTACAATATTAAATAAATTCAAGTAATGAATATTATAGAGTATATTGCCAATTGTAGGTGGGGTAGCTTCCCGTTGCTTTCGACACCGGTGAAGGATGGTGATGATGATGGACATATGATTTCGGGGACCGTTTGGGCTTTAAAGTTTTCCTCACATTTGTCTTACAGGTGAGGAAAAACCCCGATAAAAACCTCATCCAAAAAACTGTCCCGACCGGAAATCGAACCCGGACCCGCTGCGTGACAAGGCAGCACGCTACCTCGAGACCACAGCGATGTAGGTGTGCAGCCAAGTAGGTATTTGTTTATATATATTTTTTTTCTATTCATGGAAAAATAATGCACGTACGGCCAAGCAGACCCGTGTGCAATGTAAATGCAAATTTATTTCCTTTATTTTTGAAAATAAAAATGGCAAACAAATTCCATTCAATTAGTTAGATCCTCTATTGTTAAAATCAGCATCTTTCATAACTTTTTCAGGGCAATAATGTAAGGAAATTTGAAAAGTAAAATTCAAAGCAATAGTATTGCTATTGAATTTAAAATGTACATAACTGTACCAGTGTATAGGATACGTGCATTTAGTCACCCTCGGCAGTAGATCACATGGGGGATGGAGGGAGAAAAAGCTTTATCTCTGCAAAATGGCTTTCCGTGTCTAATCACATTTAAGGAAATGTTTGTATTCCAGTATTGATAACAGAAATTAAAATAGTTGCAAGTGGCGTATTTCATATTCGTACAGTCACCCGTGTGTTCTGTCACGCACAATGAAGTATTTTTAAACTCAAATTGAATTGTTACTTTTTAACTTTAATTAACTAACTAACTCACTGGAACTACGGAACCCGTAGGTTCATGACCGCGCAGACATAAGCTTTCCGTGTATGCCTATCTTGAGCATTTTCCCCCAACCATCTCCTGAATAATCTGTTTCCATCAAATCATGTTTAATGTTATTATCCCATCTCATTCTTGGCCCTCCTACAGGAAGCTTTCCCTGTGGTTTTCTTACAAGCAGTTTCCATGCCGTTCTTTCATTCCCCATTTGTGCCACATGCCCTGCCAATCGCAGTCTACGAGACTCTTCTTATTATATGTTGTTTCCTAAAAAAATCATGTAGCTCACTGTTATTTAGTCTTCTCCATTCTCATGTCTGTTAATCTCACTTTGGTCCAAACATTTTGCTTAGAACTTTATTATAAAATAATTGAATTATTCTCTCTTCTCTTAAAGTAAGAGTCCATATGTCGTATCCATATAGTGTAAATGGCAGAATAACATTTTTATGTACTTTCAGTTTTACTTATTTGGGATATAAACTCTCTTTCGTTGAAAATTTGGATTTATCAGAGAAAATTGTGAAATTCAGCAAATCAATGGGAATCATTAATAGAGTTTTAAAACTTTCATTAGTGAAAAAATCAACTCGTACTCGTCTTTATCAAATAATGGCTCGACCAGTCCTATGTTATGGGAGTCAAGCGTGGATTATAAGGACGAGAGATGAAAGCAGACTAACAGCTTGTGAGATGAGATTTATGCGCCGAACAGCTGGCTACACCAAATGGGATCGAAAGAAAAATGTAGAAATCCTTAAGAACTTAATGTGTCACCAATACTGGACTACATCTCCAGATATCAGCTAAACTGGAAGGAACATGTCTCAAGAATGGCTAGATCCAGGATCCCCAAGGCAATAATGAACTACTGTCCAAATGGGAAACGGTCACTTGGTGGACCTATGGAAAGATGACACGAAAACCGCTTTCTCAGCCGTAACAGTTCTTCTAGGACAGGATGATGGATGATGATGATGATGTATTTTCAGTTTTATGTATTTTGAGAGGAGTTGAAACAACGAGAGTCCTTGTAGTGCATAATAACACGCATTTCCAGAATTGATCCTATTTTTTTGCATCTAATTCCTGTTGCAGCAAATGAATGTAAAATATTTAACTGAAATCAACCCAGTCCAAGAGTTAATATATTTCACAATAGAATTCCTTTATGTCATTCTCCTCTTCGGTTAGTGAATATATATTACTGGTTGGTTTTATTGTATCTGCTGATTGTTCACATGCTGTAATACTCTGACGCTCTGCAGCGGCCAAACCACAATTTTGGGTTGTGCGTTATGATTATAATTAATACTATTTACTATAAAAAATGGGATGTTTTATTATAAAGTACATAAATTACTCTTGGTCTTTTCATGAACGAGCGTAGATGTGTATTATTGCGTATGTAGTGCAGACATAGATTATATATATATATATATATATATATATATATATTATATATATATATATATATATACCACCGCTGTGGTCTCGAGGTAGTGTGCTGCCTTATCACTTAGCAGGTCCGAGTTCGATTCCTGATCGGGATAGGCTCCTAGGTGAGGTTTTTTTTCGGGGCTTTTCCTCATCTGTAAGACAAATGTCAGGAAGCTTCGGGCCCAATGGTCTCCGAAAATCATCCGGCCATCATCATCATCCTTATCATTATCATCATCATCCTTCACCGGTGTGGAGAGGAACGGGAAGCTACCACATCTATAATTCCCTGGTTTAGCTGCAAAGCGTAGCATGAAAATGCTATGATTACAGTGAAAGATCTGCCCTAGGCCAGAATTACTATGGATGGATGGATATATATATTCATTGTTTTTATACATTTTTATTTAGGTGTGTAGCCATGTAGGTATTTGTTTATATTATGATTATTTTTATTTCTCCATTCATGGAAACATAATGCACGTACGACCAAGCAGGCTCGTGTGCAATGTAAATGCATACGTATTTCCTTTCTTTTGAAAAAAAAAATAGGCAATAAATTCCACCCAAGAGCATTACGGCCCTTTGAGTCAAGCTATAGTTTCTCCTTTTTAATAGAAAAGTAAGGATGGAAGGGAATTTTATCAATATTTCTATTTAATCCTATTGGGTTATTGTTAGGGTTTTCTAGAATAAGCTAATTTACTTACGCTTATTTCCTAACAGATATCATGAATGGCATCTGGTCAACACACCGACTCAATGATACATCTAGTAGGAAACTAAGGTATTGCCTGGACGTTAAGGATCGTCAGGAATCTCTTGATTAATAATCACATTTCATTTTGGCGATTACACTGACAACAAAAAAATAAACTTTTTTTTTTTGTCTCCGAAAGAAAAATATGTGATTCTGATGGTATTGTATCTCCTGAAATCAAATATGATATCGGGTTTTCTCCATCACGCAAGGTTCCCGAGAGACAGGCATTTATAATTTTTAAACACTTTAATATTTTCTACATTCGTAACTACACAATATTCGAACATTCTACTCGAGTTCAGCAAAATATTTGACGAAGTAGATACACATTTAAATTTTTCAGGTAAGTGGCTTGATTTGTGAGGTAAGAGCTAAACCAATCGATAATAATAGAGATAAATGGAAACTGAAGACGGCAAACCTATAAGTGTGGGGGAAAGCCGAAGAAGAAGAAGAAGAAGAAGAAGAAGAAGAAGGAAAATTTTTGAACCAACGAGAGATGAGCAGACAGGTGAATGAAAAAGACTGCATAACAGTGTGCATGGTCTTTATAGGAAGCCAGATATAATACGAACAGTTAAGTTTCATAGATTGCGGTGGACAGGACATGTGGCACGAATGCGGAATGAAAGACGTGCATGGAAGCTTCTTGTAGGAAAGCCAGATGGAAATCGCCCAGTTGGTAGACCAAGAATGAGGTGGGAGAATAACATTAACTATGATTTGAGGGAAGTAGATTATAAGGAAATGATTGGAAAACATTGGCTCAGAATATGAATGTAAGGAGAGCTTAGGTCCGCGCGGCCATGAACCTACGGGTTCGATAGTGCCAGTGAGTTAGTTAGTTAGTTAGCGGCGTTGTCACGTATTATTCATTAGAATAAATTTTTACCATCTAAAGATACTACAAAAGACAAAGTTGCAACGCTGTTAAGATAATTATATCCACGCGAAGTAGACATGGAAACGTCATTTAAAAACGCGGAGACATTATTGGGCAGATAACTTTGCAAGGTCATTGATCCTTCTGGTCCCTGAATCCAGAAGAGTACGTTACCATATTTGGATCTTTACTGGCCTAGAGAATCTACAAATATATTTACGTATCCTAATTGTAGCGTGCAATTCATAAATGTGCTATCTATTTTACTTTGCCCGGGCCATCAGAGGCAAATATTGATTCATCTTTCCTGTGTAGATTTAATAACATATATTAGTTATTAATTAGAATTCTTAAACACACTGTAGTAAATTATATGACTCGTATTTAACTCAGTATAATAATTTACAACCATGAAAGCTAGAAGGAAGAGGAGAGCTAATATAACCTTGAGATAGCTTAAATGTAGGAAAAATATAAGGCAGCAATAGCATAGCTAACAAACACAGTAATTAAACATCCTAGTTTGATAAAAATAGAATGTAATATTTCAATTATTAGTCTGGTGTTGAAATATAAAAATGCTTAAACAGAAATAACTCTTGACCATTACAAAACTTTAAAGAAAACATGAATACATAAGTAATATAAATACAAGTCAATTAAATTGGTCATTACTTGAATCCAGTTTTGTGAACAATACAGAAATAATAAAAAAGTGACAATATTTACTCACACAAGCACTCATGCATACCTTTTAGTCCAGCCGAAGGTTAGGGTCCATACCCCAGATACCCTACCGTGGCTTACCGGACGAAAAATCAAACAACACACCTCTCCTCGAGCTGAGTGACCTCAACCAGACGCTGACAAAATAACTGAATGATGCATTAACGACCCTGTTTACAACTTGCTTCACATATTTGAGAGTTCCGAGGAAGAAAGAAGTTGCGCACTTACAGATTGCGCAGAGGGAAGGGGTAGGAAGGTGAGTGGTAGTAAACACAAAGAGGAAGGAAATTGGCACAGTTCATAAATCTCACTGAAGAGGGAGGATAACAGTACATAGATGTTACGTACCGAAATAGTACTTTTCGGTGATTGGAGCGGCGTCATAGAAGCCTCTAAAAGCAACTCTTAAGCTCTACCTGCCGGTAACAATGTATTTTTTAAACCAGAAGGAAACAGTCGCCTTTGATGCCGCCTGTAAACTAAATGACTGAACCGACTTTAAATATTTTGTGTGTGTTTTTATAACATATTATTATTATACATATTTCATACGGTAATATTACATAAACATGTGGGCTCTGGTGATGATTATGGTGATGTTTATCTTAAGCCACGCTATCTTAACCTGACCATATACCGTGCGGTGTATTAACTGAAGTTTGGCCACTTTTTCATATCCAAAACAAGTCTGGAAGACATTAAAACAATCTGATTTCTATAGCAGAAAAGGGGGAAATCCCTGACAACTTTATATATAGTTGGAAAAAAGTATCATGTTAATTTGTAATTAAGTAGAAAGCAACTAGATTAATTAATATGTGTGGACACGTGAAACTTTCCATTCCGCTAGGTTAGCGCCCGCGTCACGTAAAAGTGTTGTTGGATTGTGCAGCTTAGGGGGAATCCCCCGCCCGTTCCCTCTTGGACACTTGTTCCTCCAGTCCCTGCGGGCCCCCGCGGAGTCGTGCCCGTGCATAACATTATCAACCCCCATCCACATGTGTGTGTGTTACCACAAATCCAAACCCTCTCGGTTTGCGGTACGATACTGTGTATTCACCTATGAGATATCACTAACTCTAATATTTGTTCCGATGTTCAATAGAATTTCCAAGATCAATATTTGTGATTTTGTGATTTGTATTCATGGCGTTAGCCTCTTTTCCTCGTTTTTTTCTTCCCCTCTTACTTGTTTCTATATACTTGTTACACCTTGTAACTATAGCAACAGTTCCATATACATGTAAAAAAAGGTAAAGCGATCCTACTACAGCCCTTAGGAAACACGTGGTGTTCTGTGTCTATCAAAACCATACAGTTCCCCACCTGTGGCAAGTTTGCTCCCTTGCGGAAGTTACTTAACCGAGGTAACGTTGCTACTAACGACACTTCAAGTCCACATCGTCGTCAACAACAACACATAGTAACATACTCATCCTGCTGATGTTGGAAGTTAAATTCCGAAAGGCCTCCAGTTAACATTTTAATATAATATTTTAACACAATTGAGGGCGACGGCACTTGCCAACAGGTATATTTTAATTTTTATTCTATGAGGTAAACTTAGTTATAATATTTCCCTAGAGATGCCACGAGTGCCAAGAGATTAGACCATTGCCTCAAAGATATCTGGGCCTGTATCGTTTGAATGGGAAAGGCCGATTAAATTTTTCCCAGAGCCTATAACTGAGGTCCTCCACTGTGGTCTCGGGTAGCGTCGCTGCCTCTTTAGCAGCAGGCCCGGTTTCGATCTCCGGTTGGGGCAAGTTATCTGGTTGATTTTTTCGGGGTTTTTCTTCACCTGTAAAACATATATCAGGAAACATTAAGGTCCAAATGGTCCCCGAACATCACTAGCCATCATAATCATCGTTACCATATTCAGTATATTAAGTATGATTTTTTGTGTGTGTGTGTGTGTGTGTGTGTGAGAGAGTGTGTGAGTGTGTGTGAATGGTGTGTTTTGTCTTAATGTTGTGTCTCGGAGAAGGTTCTGACATGGAGCTGACCACTTATTCGTGGAGGCCCTGCATGTCCCTGCAAGGATTTGTATGGTCCAAGATTAAAATCCCTTCCCTAACAGGTCATACCACTCTAAGACCCGGATGGCATGCGGGATGTTAAAAGTAACAATAAGGTGAGTGGTTATAATACATCAATTGAATAGAATGGAGTTTTGGCAATAAATAGCAATGAAAGAGATACATTAATATTCGAGGAAGGAATCCAAATAAAGCAAGTGAAACAAACTAAATATTTGGGAATAATTATGGATAACATTGAAGGTATAGGCAAAGAGAACATAAAGCATAGAATTGAATTGAGTAGCAAAATAATAGCATCATTAAATTCCATATGGCGGGATAAGCATATTTGGAAAGACACAAAAAAAAATGTTGGTAAAACATTGGTCGACAGAGTTAAATATATGTCCATTAAATGATAAAATCAAAGAATATAGAGAAAAATGGTTTATACATGTAGAAAGAATGAATGTAACAATATTACCAAAAGCAGCATATAACTACAAACCAAGAGGTTCAAGGAATGTAGGAAGGCCAGTGGAAAGATGGACGGAACAACTGTGAGGCGGAACAGGCATTTTGCTTAGCCCGTGAAGTGAAGAAGAAGAAGAACATTGGTGAAATCTGTTGCAATGTATGGAAGTGAGGTATGGACAATCAATATGTACTAAAAGAATATGCTAATAGCTCTAGAAATGGATTATTTACGCAGAAGAGCCATAAAGTCAAAACTAGATTTCGTCACAAATAAGGAAATTAGAAACATAATGGAAGCAGAAGTAAGCATAATTGAAAGAATTGAGGAGAAGGAATTAAAGTGGTTAGTACATATTTTAAGAATGGATGATGCGCGATGGCCGAAGCTACTATATCAATGGCAACCGACCAGAAAGAAGAAAAGAGGGAGACCAAAGTTAACATGGAAGGAAAACATGAGCCAGTAATGCAAGCAAGAGGACTAAGCATTGAAGATGCCCAGATCGTAGACTTTGGAGGTTTGGCACGGGAAGACGGCAGCAGCTGTAAATACCCGAAGATAGAGAGTAGATAGAATGTATTAATATTAAGCTAATTGTGGCAATTAAAATCTTCGATTTGCTCTTCATTATGAATTAACTCGCAAAATGTTTAATTATAACTTTAACGCATTTAAGGCCAGTTTCACCAAGAGAGGTAACTGTATTACGCCAGTTTAAACTATGCATTATACATGGGGAAAACTGGCGTAATACAGTTACCTCTCTTGGTGAAACTGACCCTTAGAGTTAAAATGTTTTACTGTATCTTAATGTTATCAAGAACATTATATACTTCTTCGCTGTAATGATGTTGGTGACGGCTGGAGGGGAAATGCTATGATAAGAATGTTACTATTGCTATGACAGTCAGTGGCGAAGAAAATCAATTGCAATAGAGTGACAATAATTGACGGAAATCTGCACCAGATAACTGCCGATAAAGAAATCTGTAATTTAGTGAAGGGAGACGTGCCAGGGATGTACATGATATTTGTCTGAACTTGAACTCATTTTGATTATAAGTGGCAGGCAGTTCTTTGTTTAACAAACCTACATAGCTTCTCTCTCGTGAATTGTCTTAATAATTGTTCGCATATAGCGAAGTGAATACACTAAGTTAATATTGTAAGAATGTAATATATATATATATATATATATATATATATATATATCCTTCCATATTAATTCTTCCCAAGGGCAATTCTTTCACTGCAATCATAGCATTTTCATTCTATGCTTTGCAGCTTTACTAGGGAATTGTAGGTATGGTAACTTCCCGTTGCTTTCCACACCGGTGAAGGATGATGATGATAATGATAAGGATGATGATGAAGATGATGGCCATATGATTTCGGGGACCATTTGGGCCTTAAAGGTTTCATGACATTTGTCTTACAGGTGAGGAAAAACCCCGATAAAAACCTCACCCAGAGAAAAAAAACGGCCCCGACCGGGGATCGAACCCGGGCCCGCTGCGTGACAAGGAGCACGCTACCTCGAGACCACAGCGGTGGACTTATATATATATATATATATATATATAGAATTTAATACAATGATGGGTACAGAGACATACAGTACATAAACATGGGAATTAATATTTAGAAAAATAAGTAAATTGAATTCTCCAGAAAGGATTTTTGGAGGCATTCAGGTGGACTTTCTAGAAGAGATAAAATAAGAAACAGTGTAATTGAACCAAATATGAATGTTCAATCTTCAATTGTGGATTTTATAAAAAATAAACAATTAAAATGATTTGGTCATGTAAAGAGAATGAGAGAAGATAGATTCCCAAGAAGAATACTAGAATGGATGTCACTTGATAGAAGAAGAAGAAGAAGAGGACGATAAAAAAATAACATGGATACGTGGTGTTTTGAGTAGCATGAGGAAACCTACAGGCACCCGAGATGTGGGCAGACCTAGAAAGAGATGGGCTGAAGTCGGAACGGGTCAACAGACCTAATCCATGAATGCAGATGATGATGATGATGAGGAAACATGATTGGACGATGTAGATTGGAATGAAAGAGATGTGGAGGAAAATAAACTCCACGGCGCGACAAGCCTAGAAGGCCTTTGGCCTATCATTCGGCTGCTGGCCTCACAACCATGTGTGTTGATCACAGAGGTAGACGATCATGCAGCCAGTTTAGGGGTGACATGTGGTCAGAATGTTGTGATTTTGACTTCTTCCGCCTTCTCTTACCCTTCTTCTGGCAAGAAGAATAGTCGAAAGTGGGGCAGGTGCAGGCTGAAACTGTCTATCCTCCCTGAAATTAAATATTCATAATCAGATGTAAGCGCTAATTTACTATACTATACTATAAATTGGTTTAAGAGACCATTACTTGCTTTCAGTCATTTGATAATTCTCTTTCAGCCGTTGCAGCTGGTTTTTCTCAACCTGGAGCAGCTAAATAGTAGCTAACCAAATTCCACACAATGCTGGGTGAACACCGGTCCCATACTGGCCAAAATTGCATGAGAAAATTTCTTCCCTCATAGGGACTCGAACCAGCGCAAGTTCCGTAGCTCTGCGCAAAGTCATCTTGCCTTAATTTGACGTCGTCAAATGCATCATATAGTTTGTCAATCAGTTGAGCTCTGGTGGCCACTGGACTTACGTAGATCATACTCTTGACATGCCCCCAAATAAAAAAAACAAGGGGCGTTAACTCAGGCGAACGCGCTGGCCACGCAACACGTCTTCCTCGTCCAATCCACTGGTCCCCATAATCGACGGACAGTTGTGCTCGTGCGTCGACACTGAGGTGTGCTGGGGCTCCATCATGCTGGAACTAGAGATTTTGGCACATAGCAAGCGGTACACTGTCTAGTAGGTTAGGACGGATGGTCTGCA
The DNA here is from genome assembly GCA_030220185.1 of Diploptera punctata. Taxonomy (NCBI): domain Eukaryota; kingdom Metazoa; phylum Arthropoda; class Insecta; order Blattodea; family Blaberidae; genus Diploptera; species Diploptera punctata. Next base: position 1,212,496 of record JASPKZ010008344.1, read on the forward strand.
AGAACTGTAGAAAAAGCTGCCCGAGTTAACCTTGCTGGCAGAATTGCAGTACCAAGCAGATGAGTGCCAACAATTTCAGCCCAAAGGATGATGGTAAACCACTCCTGGTGATTGCGAACAGTATAATCCCAGTATATAATCGGTTAGTATAATCCCAGATGTGACTATTCCTACTATTGTAGTATCCATCATGCAAAAAAATCAGCCTCATCTGATAATAACACCTGTGTAGGAAAGGCAGCGTCGTGAACTGTCTGATGTAGAAACCACTGTACAAAGTTCATACAAGGTGCACAATTTTGTGGTCCTACTGCCTGCACCTTTTGAAGGTGGTATGCGTGTAGGTTGTACTCTCTCAATACTTTACAAATGGACTGATGACTTACCTTCATAGCACGAGGCACAGCACGCGTGTAGATTCAAGGTTCGACAAGTAACTCGCTCAACCATAGGGTCCTCAAAATCCGGTGTCTTCACATCACGCCTCCAGGCGTCAACGGCCCGTAGACGAAGATTCCCCATTTATCCGAGGCGTCGATGAATTTCAGTAAATGTAGTATAGTGTGGATGTCTCCTGTTGGGATACCGCTGCTCGTACATGCGACGAGCCTCTCTCCCTCCTCACCGTAACACATAATCATCTCTGAGTTCAGACAACTCGTATAACAGATTGATTAAATTCTCAAAACAACAACAAACCAAACCTACAGGTACGTATTGCTACGACAGAGTGAGGGCTGACGATACAGATAAATAACGAACTGGTTGGTTCCAGGGCGTAGCATGTGCACCTTGATACATGCGCACAACTCATAAACGACATATTTGGTACATATGTTCCTTCACAAAAAAATGATCCCATCTGCATGACCTATCATCCCTATCATTTAGTCGGTGAGGTCCTGTCACTCCCTGTATATATATATATATATATATATATATATATATATATATATATAATAACATTATTGTAGAAATTAATGTGCCAAACAATATACAACCTCTGAAGCTATTCAACTACAGACCAACAGGTCGAAGAGACCCAGGACGACCTAAGAAGCGATGGAGGGACCAATTTCTATCCTGAAGCGAAACAGGTCAATGGCCTAATCCCTGACTTATTGATGATGATGATGATATGATGATCATTGTAGAGATTAAAGGAACAATACCAGAAGGCGATCGTTGTCTTGGAGCCTTAGATAAATTAATAAAGGCCAAATATATACTCAGGAAAATAAAAATTAGAATTTATAAAACTACAATTAATCCTAATGTTGAGTGATTCCGGGTTATGTGGCCGTGGTCCATAGTTGGTGTTGATACCAGACGTTTCTCCCTCAACTGCGGAGGGAATCTTTATTGGCGAGTGCTTCTAGGCGTGTTTCCTGGTCGGAAGATCTACTTAGAGTAATGTTGAGTGATTCCGGCTTATGTGGCCTTGGTCCATAGTTGGTGTTGATACCAGACGTTTCGCCCTCAACTGCGGAGGGCATCTTCAGTGGCGAGTGCTTCTAGGCGTGTTTCCTGGTCGGAAGATCTACTTAGAGTAAGTACTTACTCTAAGTAGATCTTCCGACCAGGAAACACGCCTAGAAGCACTCGCCACTGAAGATGCCCTCCGCAGTTGAGGGCGAAACGTCTGGTATCAACACCAACTATGGACCACGGCCACATAACCCGGAATCACTCAACATTATGATTGCCGGCCGTGAAAGCCTGCATTCAACTACAATTAAACCTGTTGTTTATGGAAGTGAGGCCTGGACTCTGCCTGAACGACGTACATTGCAATGGTAAATACCAGGGACACGACGAATCAGAACAAATACAGAATTACAACCGTAGTACAAAGATCATGGCATTTTTACTGATATCAAACTTAGAAGATTGGAATGGCTCGGCCATTTCTACGAATGGATAAGATCAGAATTCCCCGAAAAATCTTAGATGATAAACCTGGTGGTAGAAGGAAGGTCGGCAGACTAACAAAAATAGGACACTACTATACGAGTCTTGAAGTTTCCAGAAATTTGTCTTACAGACGAGGAAAAACCTTGAAAAAATCACCAGTTTAGTCCCGACCGGGCCCCCTATATACGAGCAACATATGAGCTATATATGATCTGGTTTCCAAAATGCGTACAGTTCTTAAAAGTTTAAAAAAAAAATACATAGTTGAGGACGACGGCACCTGCCATATATCTATTTTAATATTTTACTTTGTGACTGTTTACCTCAACGGAAATTTAATATTACTTTTATCAGTATTAGTCTAATATTAATATTAGAAAAAAAACAAAAATAGGGCCTAAAATAAAATAAACAAAACTATTTAAAAAATGTAAAATATGCAAGTTGTAAATTACATCTTAGATGTATAAAGGGATAGGTTAAATAAGGCAAAAAAAGAAAAGGGATTATTATCATCATTATTATTATTATTATTATTATTATTATTATTATTATTATTATTATTATTATTATTATTATTATTATTATTAGTAGTAGTAGTCAGGAATCGAATCAGGAAGCTTTGCATTATACTATGGGGGGTGCCGCAAGAAAGACCTGCATTTGGAACGGGTTTGTTTTTTTTTTTTTTTTTGATTTTTTAGTCAGAAGAGGGATCCTATCCGCTACTATCCGGATGATATTAAGTTTGTTAGTGATAGGATATCATACATAATTCTAAAGGGTAAACGACATGATTTTATAATTGTAAATGTACATGCCCCCACAGAAGATAAAGATGACAAGATCAAGGATGAGTTCTATGAAGAATTAGAATGCTTATTTGATAGCCTTTCACGATATCATATGAAAATTGTCTTAGGAGATTTTAATGCAAAAGTGGGGCGGGAAGATATATTCAAACCAACAATAGGCAAATTCAGCCTTCATGAAGATAGTAACGACAACGGGGTTAGATTAGTCACATTTGCCACATCAAAGAATCTCATTGTTAAGAGCACAACATTTCAGCATAAGGATATTCATAAATACACCTGGACGTCCCCAGATGGAGAAAGTCGGAACCAGATAGATCATATATTGGTGGATAAACGCTGGCACAGTAGCATTATTGATGTTAGATCAGTTAGAGGGACGGACTGCAATTCAGATCATCATCTGGTCAGGGTGAAAATCAGACAACGGCTATCGCTTATGAGAGGAACAAACGCTAAAGATGATTCTGTAAAATATGAATTAAAAAACTTGAAAAATGATGAAATGCGGCAAGAATACCAAATCAAAATTGCTAATAGATTTGAAATACTGGAATCTTCAGATGACAATGTGGCAAACGAAGAAGAAACTGATTAAATAAAGAATGGGAGGCTATGAGAGATACTATTAAATTGTCAGCATCAGAAAGCATTGGTTGTTTAAAAAAGAGGCAAAACAAGAAATGGTTTGATGAGGAATGTGCCGACATTGTAAAGAAAAGAAAGCTAGCAAAAATGAAATGGTTACACGAGCCAAATGAAGTAAATTTAGAGCAATTTGGTAGTGTTAGACGGGAAACCACCAAGTTACTAAAGAGTAAAAAGAGGGAATATTTGAGAGAGAAGATTAATGATCTTGAAATGAATGCAAAAAATAGGAACATTAGAGAATTATATCAGGGAATTAGTATAGAGAAGAAAGGGTTTCAGGCTAGAACAAACATAATTCGGAATGAAAATGGGGATATGATTGCAGATTCCAGGAGTATATTAAATAGATGGAAAAGTTATTTTAATCAGCTATTAAATGTACATACAGAACAGGACATTGAGGAGGATAAGTTACAGACAGCAGAAATGCTAGTCGCAGAGCCAAGTGCATTAGAGGTTGAAATGGCAATTGAAAAATTGAAGATGTATAAAGCATCAGGTACAGATGAGATCCCAGCAGAACTGATAAAATCAGGGGGAGAAAAATTGATGGACAAGATACGCTGTTTGCTTAGTATGATTTGGGATAAAGAAGCTCTTCCAGATGAATGGAAGGAATCAATTATCGTACCAATTTATAAGAAAGGAGATAAAACTGATTGCAACAACTATAGGGGCATCTCATTACTTTCAACTTCGTACAAAATTCTAACAAATATATTAGTAAGCAGACTTACTCCCTATATTGATGACATTCTAGGAGATCATCAATGTGCATTTAGAAGAAACAGGTCTACAACAGATCAGATTTTTAGTATAAGACAGATTTTAGAAAAGAAATGGGAATATAATGGTACTGTACATAAACTATACGTAGACTTCAAAAAAGCATATGATTCAATTAAGAGGGAGAAGTTATATAGTATCCTGCTGGAGTTCGGAATTCCTAAAAAGTTAGTTAGACTTATACGAATGTGTCTAAATGGCTCAACGAGTAGGGTGCGTGTAGGCAAACAGTTTTCAGACACTTTTGAAATCCAGAATGGGTTGAAGCAAGGAGATGCACTATCTCCTCTACTATTTAATTTTGTACTAGAGCATGCCATTAAATCTTTAGAGAATGAGGAAGGCTTACAACTGAATGGTATTAATAAGCTGTTAGTTTATGCTGATGATGTAGTACTACTGGCCGATAGCGAGGAGATACTAAAGGCCAACACGCACACACTATTGAGTAACACTAAGAAATTGGGACTGGAAGTAAATATCAGTAAAACTAAATATATGGTCACACGTAGAAGTACATTATATAATGGAAATGGACAGCTAATGACAAATGAGGGAAATTTTGAGGAATTGGCTGAATTCAAATACCTAGGAACAATAATCACAAATAGGAATGAGATGCACAAAGAAATTAAACATAGGCTCAATTCTGGAAATGCATGCTATTATGCATTGCAGAGACTTTTGATGTCCCAACTCCTTTCAAAAAACGTTAAGCTGAAAATATATAAAACTATTATTCTACCAGTTATATTATATGGGTGCGAAACATGGACTCTTACTTTAAGGGAGGAAGGGAGATTACGGGTATTTGAGAATAAAGTTCTTAGGAAAATTTTTGGACCAAAGAGAGATGAACAGACAGGTGAATGGAGAAGACTACATAACGGTGAACTGCACGGTCTTTATAGGAAGCCAGATATAATAAGAACAGTTAAGTCCCGTAGACTGCGATGGGCAGGACATGTTGCGCGTATGGGGAATGAAAGACGTGCATGGAAACTTCTTGTAGGAAAGCCAGAAGGAAAACGCCCAGTTGGTAGACCAAGAATGAGGTGGGAGAACAACATTAACTATGATTTGAGGGAAGTAGATTATACAGGGAATGATTGGAAAGCATTAGCTCAGGATAGGGATGTATGGAGAGCTTATGTCCGTGCGGCCATGAACCTACGGGTTCGATAGTGCCAGTGAGTAAGTAAGTAAGTAAGTAGTAGTAGTAGTAGTTATATGACTGGCCAACTACATTTTGAGATCTCAAGGGAACAGCCTTAAATTACGTAAACCTAAATAAGTTACAGGTAATATCTTATTGTATCTGGTAAGCCCATGTTTCCCTTAACAGAAATTTAGGCGTAGAATTTGAACCATATTAATTTAGTTACACTTGTTTTCGTATAGATGTCATTTGAGTGGTCCGTGGTCAGTGTTCCGCCTCACTGACATTTAGGAAACCAAGGCAGTACTAGGACGGGAAAATTCGGTACATTTTGCTTAGAGGTCTTTTCATTCAGGCTTAAGGATCTTTCACGAGCCTGAAAATCTTCTGACTCGGGACCCACGGCTTAAAGTCCTTCCCGGAGGACTTGCTCCTTGGATTTTTCCATCCTAAAAAATCCATCGACCCCGGCCGGGTTTGAATCCGCGACCCTCGGGACCAGAGGCAAAACAGATAATATAATTAAAACAAATATATTAAAACGTTAGGCACCTGTAATTATAACCTATCGATCTTTACGTAAGGAAAATATGAAAACTTGTGATAATCTGTAGTATTAATGTGTTAAGTTCTGATACATTTATAACACTTGGTTTTCTTTTGTTCTGTTTGTGGTAAATAAAGATACAATTTGGTGAACCCTACAGTGCGATATTGGACAGGCGGGGGTTTCTGGCTGTCACAAACAGAAATTGAACTCTAGGGCGGCACAGGGGGTTGCATCTAGTGTTGGAAGACGGTAGTGGGGGAGAACTTTATCATAAAATGCCCTGTGGTAAAACATGACACGAGAATAGGGTCAGAATGTTTCTTCTGTATGTAACAAAATGTAAAAGAAAGCGAATATTATTTACGTGTCAGATTTTTTTTTTATTTTTTGTATCTATTCCTTGAATTTTCTGTCAACTCCTTTTGAGTGACTTGTAGTGATTGCTTTCAGGAAATAAATTTTATATACATATACCCTAAAAGAACCAAACATTTGAAATCTGAGAAATTTCTTGATTTCCGAAGCATCAATAAACTATTAAGGAATTAAAGAAAACATTCAAAATATGTTTAGCGAGTCCGAAGGAATGAAGCTTTTGAGATTGTTCTCATGCGTGCGAATGTTGGTCTCTTACCTCATAAGAGGAGAAAGTATATCCATTGTTTATTCTATTTATTCATTTATTTTACCTGATGGAGTTAAGACAGTAAGGTCTTCTCTTCCACTTCACCAGGGTTAAATTATACATACAATAGGGATTATGATACATGATACATAAACTACACAATATAGCGTTGAGAAGGGAAAGAAAGAAATAATAATAACAAAATAATAACCTATAATTAGATTAAGTAAATGGTTTGGTAAAGAAAGTTTAAAATATAAAGGAATTTAAAAGTATACATGGAACATGGTTATACATGATATTGTCTAAGGAAATAAGCGAGTTTCTTTTTAAACTGTTTTTGAGTCGGGCAGTCCTTGATATACGATGGGAGGGAATTCCAGAATCGGGTGGCTAAAAAAAGTAAGGGGTGAGGAATTGTGAGATGTTTAATGTAGAACAGCTAGAGTTAAATTTTCTCTCGATCGTGTGTTTAAGTTATGGTGGGAGGATAGCGAATGAAAGCGAGTTAAATGATACAATAAAAATTCAAGAAGTAATTATGGACAACAACCTAAATTGGAATGAACTCCATGGCGCGACAGCCCTAGAAGGCCCTTGGCCTACAAGCTGGCTGCAAGTCTCACATCCATGTGTTAATCACAGAGGTAGACAATCATCCTGCCAGTATAGAGTGACTTTGGTCAGCATGTCAGGTCCCCAAGACGTTATAGCTGGTTTTCTCAACCTGGAGCCGCTAATTGTTATAACTACCCAAATTCCTTACGATACTGGGTGGGGACCGGTCCCATACTGGCTGAAATTCCATGATACAATTTCTTCCCCCATGGAGACTAGAACCAGCGCCAAGGCCTCATACATAAATCACACACGCAAAAAGGTCTCAATAATACATTAATTAAATCGCATAAGAAACTTGTTTGCAATTCGTTCTAAGGAAAATATAGAAAACTTTGCAATGCCCCATTTTGATTATTCTGATACTCTTTTTTTCCCCGACTCAAATACTGTTTCTACTCTCTCCAACGTGTTCATAATTCTTGTGCGCATTTTATTTACGGTATTCGCAAATATGTCCATGTTACAGCGTCTCTGGAATAATATTATCGTGTCTTCGTCTAAGAGAATGTAGGACTGTCCATTCATTATCCCTTCTATAAAATATTAGACACGTCATCGTCTAATTATTTATCACGCCGCTTGATTAGACTATTCGATACACATAACTTACACACTCGATCCCATCAGCACATTGTCCTTTATATCCCTTCTCATCACACTGTGTATTATTCATAAGTAATGCCACGAGTGGATTTATCTAGAGAATTTGGAAATCAAGAGTGGCATTTGTTACTCACAAATCATTATTTAACTATAGTTATTTTAAAATATTTATATATTTAATGAAAACGGCGATGTTTGAAAACAAATGCGAAACGATTGGTACGCTTCATCTGCTTCTTTTGTTTACCACTGCAACCAGATCATACTATTTATTGCCAAACGAACGCAATGTTGTAAGAATGCTCTCGAGTGGAGAAAAAATGAAACACATCAAACTGTATATTAATTCATTTCTGATGTCGTATGATGTAAATATGACAATTATATTTTTCTGAATTATTACCTGGGAAAAAATACATTTAAGAAAGTGCAAACAGTGGTTTTTTTTTTTGGTGGTGGTATAATCAATTGCTACAAATGTTTTATATTAACTCCTGCAAGCGCTATGTGTTGACATCTATGCACTATATACATAATCTGGTAGCAGTATTTCTTACAGTCAGTCACTGCAAAATAATGGTCAGACCTGTTCAGAATATTAAAAAGGAGGAGCCTTCTTTAATATGGTAAATTTAATATTGATATATATATATATATTTGGTGAAACCCGACTCTGATTGGTTGTAAAACAGAAATCATTGAAACGTGATTGGTCATTGACTCCCATTTGGGGCATGAGTTAAATAGTCACTATAATTTACAGTTTCACTTGCCAGAACATGGAATTCGCTTCCTCCATCTGTCAGAGACTGTTCAAAAACAAACTAAATAATTATTTAATAAAAAAACTAACTTATACACCTAACTGATTAGTATTCTTTCAACAATTCAAAATTTAAATGATTTATAAAATTAGACTAGTATTAAGAAAAAACAAATATTTTCATTCGTTTGTTTGAAATATTGTATAATGGACAAATTAATTTTCTGTATCTCATTTTTTTATGTACGTTAGATGCTTGTACACATTTTATTATTGGTTTTGGTCATAATTTTTATTGCCATTAACATTATTGTATTATCAATTTTAATCTTATAGATATTATCTTATTGATCAAGGTTCATATTTAATGTTAGGGATAACTGATTGTAATGTATAACATATATTTGTTCTCTTGAGAAGGTCATACGGCCTTAACTCCATCAGGCTAAATAAATAAATAAATAAAAAGGTTTCGAGTATTTGAGAATAAAGTAGGGGCCTACTTTAGAAAATTTTAGACCCAAGAAAAGGAGATTAGGTGAATGAAGAAAACTAAATAATTATGGGCTGCACAGTTATTGTGGGAAATCATATATAATAAGAGCAGTTAAATCTGGTGAAATGCGATGGGCAGGTTATTATACCACGAATGGAGAATGAAAATGTAGCATGGAAATTTCTTGTAGGAAAATCAGCGTATAAGTGCCCAGTAGGTAGGCCAAGAATGAGGTGGGAGAATAACTTTAACTATGATTTGAGGGAGACTGGTTTATGCGGAAAATGATTAGAAAAAATTAGCTCAATATAAAGATGTACGAAAGAACTTATTTCGTTAATACAGTGCTATAATATGTAAAACCGATTCACCAATCGTTAAATTAAGAGCCGTCTCAGTCTTGAGAATGGCAACTTTGCTGTCGAAACGCGTCTACGGTTTTAAATCTAAATGTTGATGATTGGATTTTATTTAATATAGTAAGCCTGCTTCATTAACGAAATTAGTCATAATTTCCACCAGGAAGATCCCATAATTTCCACCAGGAACATCCCATAATTTCCACCGGGAAGATCCCATTATTTCCACCAGGAAGATCCCATAATTTCCACCAGGAAAATCCCATAATTTCCACCAGGAAGATCCCATAATTTCCACCAGGAAGATCCCATAATTTCCACCAGGAAGATCCCATAATTTCCACCGGGAAGATCCCATTATTTCCACCAGGAAGATCACATTATTTCCACCAGGAAGTTCCCATTATTCCCACCAGGAAGTTCCCATAATTTCCACCAGGAAGATCCTACATATACAGAGTGATTCTGTAAGAACGTGCAAAAATTGAACAGGGCATAGTGGATTCTATATTGAACAATTTGAGATAGCGAACCTAGACTCTTAGAAGCTAGCCTATGGAGATATGGAAGTATACTTTTCTATCACAATGTCTAGCGTTACTGTTTTCCAACTGATTTACAACGAACATGCGTACATGTTTACATGTACTGTGCTGTTTATTTACATGTACTACATACATCCATTAGTTCATGCAAGGAAGAGTCTGATGACTAGCAGGTCATGATGCAGGATGTGACCCGACTCCGCTTGATTATTTCCCATGGATATATCTAAAGTCACTTGTGTTTGAGACTCCGGTGGAAACGGACATGGAATTAGTTGCCAAAATTCTAGCTGCTTCTAGTGTGATTCGAAACATACCAGTGACTTTTGCCAGGGTGTGGTATAATCTTATACGGTGATGTTATGCTTGCATTTGGGGTTGGTGACCGTCAGTTTGAGCAACTGCTGTAAGATACAAAATGGTATGTCAGTTGTGTTAATGATGGTGCTTGCATTCAAATGATAAATAATGTAAATAGAAAAGATTAGACAGTAATGTGAAAGGCAAGTTTACTCCTCTATTGTCGGACCAACGGATCTGTGCCCCTTAAGTGCTGCAATCGTTTTTAGAAAAATTAACGTCTATACTCACTCCATTCCACGCGCTTCCGCCCACCACGTCAAACAGCAGCCATGAACCTTTCTGAACAGGGATGTTGCCAAACTTCCCTCGAACAGTGCCATGTATCTTGAATACTGAATAATGTAAGATTAATTATTAATTCATATTTAAGTAGGTTTAATGACTCTGATTGACTTTTATTATTTCCTTGATAATGTTTTTTTCACCACTCCATTCTACGGTGTTCATGTTGAATTGACAACACTGGAATGCTAGTGCAAAGGATCTGTCTCCTAAGAACGTTCAAAATTGTGAGTAGTGGGAAAGGACGAAAGAAAAGTGAGAGATATACCCCAGCCGCCATGTCTCCGGCTCTGAAGTTTAGGATATACGAGGGGTAAAGGGAGAATCCCCCCTACTGCCAAAAGGAAATGGTTGTAGTGAGAGTAGATGTCTAACACAATCAATCACTGCTCTTAACGCAGCTATAGCGCGCTAGTAAGGTTTGAAATAGCTGAGATGTTGTCAGCTGTATGTCTGCTAACCGCGTACATAAAACGGCCACCCCCACTGAGTATCCATATCGGCAACACTGTCGTGAAAACGTCAAGGCCGGAGAATTAGTGGCTGCAGTATAGTAATGCGGGGGGGGGGGATTATTTACCTAGGCAGAAAAGGAATTAGTGTTCAGTTCGCATATCTTACGGGGGCACAGATCCGTTGGTTAGACATAACTCTTCAAGCTAGCTTCTCGGACTCTAGTTTCGCTATCTCGAACTGTTCAGTGGAGCTTCTCCCATGTCCTGTTTAATTTTTGCACTCTCCTACAGAATCACTCTGTAGATATGGAGAACTCGTCGACTTGAATCTCCGGATTTAGTAGTGCCTGTGAGTTACATTTAGTTCCTTGAAAATAGTTAATTTCAGTCATCTATACAAACTTCAATATTGTGTTGTGGTATCGTATGTTTTTTATTTCTTCACGTCTCATATCCTTGTGTTGACTTGGCGCTATTATGTGGTTTATAGCTTTCCACAAGTTTGGAGTCTTTCTTTCATAAATAACACATGAATGACTTAAAGAGATAGGTGGTCTTCTCTATAGAGCACGTTACATCGTGTGGAAAGCTGCGCTGATAGTGTAAGTCTCTTTTAGAAAGATAAATCTCTCTACTGATTCTATTTTTTACAACAATGACGAAGAGCGCTCGTTTCTGAATTCATGGTAGGTAGATAGTACGTTTTTCATGTCTTTCTTTGTCTCAGGTAACTAATATCATTATCCCAAGCTGAGAAAATAAGCAGAAAAAAAAGAAAAGGCATCCATCCATAGTAATTCTGCCCAGGGGCAGGTCTTTCACTGCAATCAGAGCATCATAATGCTATGCTTTGCAGCTTTACTAGGGAATTATAGGTGTGGTAGCTTTCCGTTGCTTTCCACACCGGAGAAGGATGATGATAATGATGATGGCCGGATAATTTTCGGGGACCGTTGGGCCCTAACCTCCTGACATTTGTCTTACAGGCGAGGAAAAACTCCGAAAAAAATCTCACCCAGGAGCTTGTCCCGACCGGGAATCGAACACGGGCCCGCTCCATGACAAGGCAGCACGCTACCTCGAGACCACAGCGGTGGACAGAAAAGGCATAAGCTAACTAACTTACCGCACTATTGATCCAGTAGGTTCATGTCCGCGCGGACATGAGCTCTCCGAACTTCCCTATCCTGAGCTAACGTTTTCCAGCCATTCTCTGCATAATCTACCCCCCTAAAATCATGGTTAATAAGCTTCTCCCACCTCATTCTTGGCCTGCCTGTTGAGTGCTATCCCTCTGATTTTCCTACAAGAAGTGGCCTTCTACCTCTTTCATTCTCCATTTGTGCCACATGTCCTGCCAAGTGCAACCTATGTGGCCTACCTGTTCTTATTATATCTTGTTCCCATAAAGGGCATGTAGCTCATTGTTATATAGTCTTCTTCATTTGCCTGTCTGTTCATCTCTTTGGTCCATTTTTTTCTAACAACTTTATTCTTAAATATTCGTAATCTTTTCTCCTCCCTTAAAGTAAAAGTCCATGTTTCGCATTCATATAATATATCTGGGAGAATAACCGTTCCTTATATTTTCAATTTAATGTGTTTTGAGAGAAGTTGGCACGACAAGAGTTCCTGTAATGCTTAATAGTAGCGATGCATTTCCAGAATTGAGCATAGGGTGGGCCGAAAAACCTCATTTTTTTATTTCGAAGTTGTAATTGCGCGGAAAAGTTCGAATTATATAGACAAAACAAAACATATATATCAAAATCGGTTGACATCTTCCGGTCGCGCAAAAGCTCTAAAGTACACAAAATATGAAAAAAAAACCTTCATTTTTGAGATTATTTCTTTAATTTTTTAATTAGATAATCTCGTAATGTAATAGTTTGTAACGCCTTCAAATAGAGCCTAAAAACATTGTTTTTTAATTTGGTTTAGATCAGTTGATATCTTCCGGTCGCGCATAAGCTCCAAAATTTGTCAGAATAATGAACAAGTTATATTTTTCCGCATTTTTGGTATTTGATAAATAACTTCCAGAGTATTGATTGTCAGATCCCACAGATAGACATAAACGTGCTTAGCAAAGATCAGCAATATAAAAAAATTACAAAAATGAAGGTTTTTTTTTTTTTTTTTTTTCATATTTTGCCATACTTCAGAGCCTTTGCGCGACCGGATGTCAACCATTTTGATAATTTTTTAGCTACATAATTCGCAACTTTTCCGCGCTATTACATCTTCGAATTAAAAAATGAGTCTTTTCGGCCCACCCTATTGAGCAAATCTTTAATATTTATCTGCATCTCGTTCTTGTTTTTAAAATTTGTTCCTAGATATTTTAATTCAGCCACTTCTTCAAAATTTAAACCCACGAACTTGGAGACTAGACCACCGTGGCCGACTCATTGATTAATTAATTGATATAAATGTTGTTTTCTGGTTGAATGATTGCGTGTGAAATTGCTTTGTGAATATCGTATACGAAGTATCTGCAGTTGAAGTAGAAATCGTATCAACTCATAGCTCGTGCTGCACTACTTCTGTAATAACTAACATTTGATTGATGAATCTGCAGTGCTGGTACTTCAACACGAGCTATTTTTCATTTGACAGAAATAATGAAATTTCTGTTAGAATCAACTCCATTAAACTTCATAAAGATATTAACTGATGTATCTTTGTAAATTGCATTTATAAAATATAAAACATCGCCTTCGCGCTCAAATATTCTGCTGTCATTGATAATAATAATAATGATAACTAACTAACTCACTGACACTATCGAACCCGTAGGTTCATGGCTGCGTGGATTAAAGCTCTCCATGAATCCCTATCCTGAGCTAATGTTTTCCAATCATTCCCTGTTTAATCTACTTCCCTCAAATCATATTTAATGTTATCCCCACATCTCATTCTTGGTCTACCAACTGGGCGTTTTCTCTCTGGTTTTCCTACAAGAAGCTTCTATGCACGTCTTTCATTCCTCATTCGTGCCACATGTCCTGCCATCGCAGTCTACGAGACTTAACTGTTCTCATTACATCTGGCTTCCTATAAAGACCATGTAATTCATTGTTATGCAGTCTTTTCCATTGACCTGTCTGTTCATCTCTCTTTGGTCCAAACATTTTCCTAAGAACATTATTCTCAAATACTCGTAATCTCCTTCATCATTATCATCATCATCCTGCCAGGTATTAGTCCTAGAAGAACTGTTACGGCCTGAGAAAGTGGTTTTCGTGTCATCTTTTCATAGGTCGACCAAGTGACCGTTTCCCATTTGGACAGTAGTTCATTATTGCCTTGGGGATCCTGGATCTAGCCATTCTTGAGACATGTTCCTTCCAGTTTAGCTGATATCTGGAGATGTAGTCCAGTATTGGTGACACATTAAGTTCTTTCGTCCCTTAAAGTAAGAGTCCGTGTTTCTTATTCATATAATGTAACTGGTAGAATAATAGTTTTATATATTTTCAGTTTAACGTTTTTTTAAAGGAGTTGGGAAGTCAAATAATAATAATAATAATAATAATAATAAATATAATAATAATAATATAATAATAATAATAATAAATAATATAATAATAATAAAATATAAGAATATAATAATAATAAAATAATAATAATAAAATAATAATAAAATAATAAAATAATAATAATAATAATAAAATAATAATAATAATAATAATAAAATAATAATAATAATAATAAAATAATAATAATAAAATAATAATAATAATAAAATAATAATAATAATAATAATAAAATAATAATAATAATAAAAAAAAATAATAATAATATATATTTCCCTTATAACAGTGTTATACATTTTTCCGGCACCAATGATTTGTTTTCAATTTCGCTTTATAATTTTCCTCCATTCGTCTCTATTATAACACATTTCTTCCTCTATTTCCCAGTCCTTCAGAGTTTCTCTAATCCCTTGGATCCACGTGAAATTTGATCGTCCTTTCCTTTTCGTTCCTATTGGTGTCCATTTCATTCCTTTCTTCCGTAATCTTTCATCCTCCATTCGCCTAATATGCCCGTACCATTTTAGTTGTTTTTCTTGGATAAATTCTAAAATTGAGTTTTGTACATTAATTTCTCTTTTATAACTTCATTTCTAATTTTATCTCTCCTTGATATCCTAGCAGATCTTCTCCAATAGTCCATTTCTGCTACCATTAATTTTCTTTTCATCTGATAATATATATCCCAAACCTCTGAACCATAAGTCATAATACTTCTAACTATAGTTTTAAACATTTTAACTTTAGTTTCTCTTTTTATATGTTTATCCTATAATATTCCATTTAGGGCAGATATTACATATTTTCCTGAGTTTATCTTCGATCTTATTTCCTTTTCCTGCTTCCCATCTTCTGTAATTTTAATAATAATAATAATAATAATAATAATAATAATAATAATAATAATAATAATAATAATATTAATAATAATAATAGTTATTATTATTATCATTATTATTAAAATTATTATTTATACAGAATTTTAATGTTTACACATCTCTCTGTGCCTAAAGTTTTATTTTTCTTCTCCGCTCGCCTCTCTCCATCCAATCCATTTCCTCCAGTCCTCTTGCTCTCATTCCAGATCTTATATCCTGCATCCACGAGTAATAATAATATAATTATAATGGCAATAATAACACTATAATAATAATAATAATAATAATAATAATAATAATATTAATAATAATAATAGTTATTATTATTATCATTATTATTAAAATTATTATTTATACAGAATTTTAATGTTTACACATCTCTCTGTGCCTAAAGTTTTATTTTTCTTCTCCGCTCGCCTCTCTCCATCCAATCCATTTCCTCCAGTCCTCTTGCTCTCATTCCAGATCTTATATCCTGCATCCACGAGTAATAATAATATAATTATAATGGCAATAATAACACTAATAATAATAATAATAATAATAATAATAATAATAATAATAATATTAATAATAATAATAATAGCTATATTTTACCTGGCAGAGTTAAGATCTTTTATACCACTCAGTAAGGTTAGAAAAATAATACAAATTACAATAAACATAATTGACAACATTGTATATCTATATTTCTTCTTCTTCTTCATCCGTTTAAGTCTTAGGCTTAGAAGCCTGTTACGATCTCACTAATGAATTTTGTACCCAGCACTTGCTTGGACTGCCCAGAGATCTTTCCCCTTTTGGACAATATCGAAGCATGGTTTTGGGAACTTAATATGAATGTATTCGTCGCAAATGATTCATCCAATTGTTCTGGTATTCTTGTATGTACTTAGTGACTGGTTATAAACATAGTTACTTCAAGATATCATCATTGCGCTTGTGATCCCACTTGGTGTACCCTGCTTTATATCTCATGAATCTCATTTCACTAGAAGTTATCGTGCTCTCCTCTCCTTTCCCCAAAGACCATGACTCACTGCCGTAGCAAAGTGCAGGTATTGCTAAGGTTTTGTATAACCGTATTCTGGTACCGGTATCTCTCCGGACTACTGAAGATTTCATTACTGAATTTATTTACATTATTAAAATTAATAATTTTATTTGATATGTCCACTTCATCCAAACATGTTAATGTATTTCCAAGATAGGTAAATAATTAATTTACTCTTTTCGGTATTTTTATCTATGCAAATTTTGCTACTTACAGAGTATTTTACATGAAAATCCAATAATTTTGTTTTCACTATATTGATATTATACTTGATGGCTATTTTGTTAAAATTATATACAATATACAGGGTGTTCCATTCAAACCTCCCATATTTTAATTAATCATAACTAACAAAGTATGCGGAATTATGAAGTGAGGCCGGTATTAAACGAAACAAAAACTTAAAGAATTTTCATTGCCACACATTGTCACACACTAAAACACCTCTATATGTGCACCATAAGTAGCACGAACAATATCAAGTCTGTATTTAATTTCGTGCCACGTTTTGTCCAACATGTCCATTGAACTGCCGGGAAGCTTGGCGAATTGATTTTTTTTGGACTTCTCTGAAATTCTGCTCTAATTTCTTCAATATTTTCTTCTGAAATACGTTACAAGCACCTCCTGATTATTTGTTATCGCTTCCAGTCGCCAGAAACTTCTTAAGCCATGCCTTAATGGTCTTCCCATCAGGTTCATTTCTTCCATATTCTCTCCGGTAATTTCTTTGCACTGTAATTATTGACTTCGTCTCTGCATACAGAAAACAGTTTTGTGCTCGTTGCTGAGGAGTCGCCATTTTGTTTTATGTCATTATTGTCCAACATGCGACAGATGAATTAACTGCAACAATGAAAACAAAAATTCTTTGAGTTTCTGTTTCTTTTAAAACCAACCTCATTTCATAATTCCGCATACTTTGAGAGTTATGATTAATTAAAATGTGGGAAGTTTGAATGGGACACCTGTATTTTGATTTACTCTAGATTTAACAAATGAAACATAAAATATACAAGATAGAAAATAAAAAAGCTACTAATGACGAAGAATTTAATTATGGAGAAAAAATAGCTATTTAACAACAAGTAATTGTACAAGCGTGTATCTGATGATTTGTAGGATGCCATAACAGGTTTGCTATACTTCAAAAGATATGCTTACCAACTTAAAAAAAGTTAACTATTCAAGAAAAGTTTCTATGTTAGTAATACAGCAATCCATCACTAGAGAACAGCACGTTTGAAAGTAACGTGAATCCTGTAGCTATGGATTGAGGTTGAGGCGGAAGATAAAACATTTTATTGCGATTTTCTTACACTTGGTCGAGTTCTTAAAAGCAAATTTCAAATCGGATCTTAGTCACTGTCACAGTTGGTTTGTTTCGATACAGTAAATACACTGTCAGATCGCAAAGGATATTCATGGCTGCTTAAAAGAATGCCTGGCTTCCTGGAGTTATGACTCATAAAATGCTATACGCCAAAGTGTAATATATTTTAAAGCATCGTAAAGGAAAATGATCAAAGTTCACATTCTATGCTGAGTTTGCTTTTTCTCAGCTTCTTTATTCCCTTTTTAGTTTGGAATAAAGTTTCAAATAATTGAAATGGATGCTAAGTTTAAATTAAGTTGGGATTGTAGCATAATAGACGATGATGCAGGCATACAAATGTAATTTAATCAAATAAAATTAAAACTTAGTTTTATATGATTTTCATATTTATTAAAATATAAATTAGTAACAGCTGTTTCGGTACTTTGTACCTTCTTCGGACATGATTACAAATTCATTTATAATCATGTCTGAAGTAGGTACAAAGTACCGAAACAGCTGTTACTAATTTATATTTTAATAAATATGAAAAACACATAAAACCTTAAGTTTTATTGTTATTCAGTTAAATAAATTATGGATTTTCGTCAAGTAAATGCCAATTCAATTGATTATATAAATGTAATTATAATTTAGGGGCACGCCGCAGCGTAGTGGTTAAGGAATTGCACTACAAACCAGAAGGTCGAGGGCTGGAGTCCCGGTCGGGTCAGGATTTTAAAACTGTCCCAAACATTCTGGTGGCACCATGACCCTAGGATCGACTTAGCCTCTATCGGAAATGAATACCAGGCGCTTGGTTTTGGGGTAAAGGCGTCTGTCACGCAGGGCTGAGATCAAATGCCGATTGTCTAGGAAAAGTGAGTCCTAACCTCCCACTACCCCAAGGGCTTCCTATGGCCTGTAGTGGGATCACTTTACATTTTCAATTATAATTTAATAATCATAAAATATTAAGGAACTGCCGAATCTCCACAGGTTTGTGGCCGCGCGGCCATAAGCTCTCCATACATCCCTAACCTGAGCTAATGTTTTCAAATCATCCTTTGTATAATCTACTTCCCTCAAATCAATGTTAATATTATTATCACATCTTATTCTTCGTCTACCAACTGGGCATATTCCCTCCAAGGGTGATTTATCTAATTTCTACGTTAATATTTTTAGTCTTCCATGTTCCTAGGAACGTATCCCTGTATTTGAGCCCTTTGAATGGATTCTTTGAAGTAGTCCCCTCTCGGAGAACCAAATGGGGGACAATTTTAGCGCTGGAAATTTTAACCCCAGTGAAACCCACATCCGCGTTTTTTGACAGTTGTAGTTTGGTGAAAGATAGACCAATGTACTTTTTTCCGTCTGGTTTATCAACTTTGACTTGTCCGGCATAGGTAAGCCTTTAGGCATATCTCTCAGGGTCTAGATTAATTAAATTCCGTTGCGGCATACTGATGATATCGTTGCCTGGTTTTGTACCCCATGGAGATATGCTTCTTGGTTGAATATTTCTCTATCCACCGCTGTGATCTCGGGGTAATTTTGCAATGTTATACACAGCGGCCTGGGTTCGATCCCTGGTCGGGACAAGTTTCCTGGATTTGTTTTTTTTTCGGTTTTTTTCCTCACCTATAAGACGTGTCCGTAAATTTACAGGCCCAAACGGTCTCCGAACGTCACCTGGCCATCATTTCCGCTGTGTTTAATATGAATGTGTATGTATGAATGGTGTATTTCGTCATAATGTTGTGTTATCTCGGAGGAGGTCCTGAAATTGAGCTCATAACTCACCCAGGGGGGGGGCATCCATGTGCTCGTATGCTCAAAAAAGTATATGATCCATAGTTTAAAATCCCTCTCCCGACAGAACGTGTCATTGTAAGGCCCATTGGCGTGTAGCATGTAAAAAAAGTTATGTGAGAGGTTAAACCAAGTTAATAGAATGGAATATTTCTCTCACCTACAATGAAATTGTCATTAAATCCTGGCAACATTTGTTCTCTTGTATGATATTTTTATCGTATAACATTGGAGCAAGCCTTGCTCGTAATTTGTTCATGTGATACGCTACAAACCGGGAGGTTGAGGGTTCAATTTATGGTTGAGTCAGTTTTTTTTTAACTGGCCCAAAACATTAGTACAGCACAAAGATTCGACTTAGCCAATAATGAAATGAGTACCAAAATATATTCCGGGGTAATAGCGGTCGATACGAAGGGCTGACGTCTTGTGGCGATTGTCTACATTCTAGAAACCTCCTACTACCTCAGCATCTCTTAAACCCTGTAGTAGGATAAGTTACTATATATCTTCGACGTAAAATGCGCATATGTGTCTAGTGTCGGACACAATATATGACTTATTCATATTAAATTAAATTACATTAAATTAAAAGTCAATCTAAGTAAGGAACCGAAAGTGACATTTCACGACAGAAAACGTTTGAGATCGAAATACTTAGGGAAATATATGACCCTACATATATATATATATATATATATATATATATATATATGTGTGTGTGTGTGTGTTTGCGTGTGCGCGTTTTGTGTGTTTGATTAGAAGCGAATGGCGCAAGTGGTTATTCACTCATCCTCAATCTCTGGGTACCGAGTTTGCGTCTTGGGCACTCCATGTGAGATAGTAATGGACGAATAGGAGCCAGGATAGAATTTTATGTTTTTTTTCCCCCTTTTTACCCTTCCAAAAATTTAATTTAACCACTTCTCCATGCTTATTTCATCCATTTCGTTCCATTTCATTTGTTCCTATGATGGCGACAGGCCTGTCAGTCGGCATCCCTTTATATAACAGACATACAATAACAGGAGATTAGTCTTGAACACAACTTGTCGTTACACGAGAAGAGGGTCTATATTTTTATTGATCTTGAAGAAGATTTTCGGGCTGTAGACCGTGGTCGTGAGGCTTGTAGTTCCCCGACGTTTCGCCAGAGACTGCGTCTGGCATCCTCAAGGGTTGTCTTGAGACTGGCAATTCTGTCCGCCTTCTGGGCAGATACAACTTACGAACACATCGCGGTGAACGTATAAATAGGACAGACAGCGGACAGAATTGCTAGTCTCAAGACAACCCTTCAGGATGCCAGACGCAGTCTCTGGCGAAACGTCGAAGAACTACAAGCCTCACGACCACGGCCTATAGCCCGAAAATCTTCTTCAGGATCGTCATAGCAACTCCGGCTGTGAAAGTCTACGTGAATACATATATTTTCATTATTTATTTATTTATTTATTTATTTATTTATTTATTTATTTATATTGTCTAATGAAGTTAAGGCCATGTGGTCTATTCCACTCACCAGGATAACATATGTTATATTCAGGTCAGTTTAAAAGTTCTGACCCTACCGGGACTCCAACCCCTGACCTTCTGTCTTGTATCGTATTGCCTTAAACAAATACGCTATGGCGTGTCTCCATACCTAGAAAGGGAGAGATTAAACTAAGGAATAGAACGAAAGAAAAGATCGGTATTTTATAGATATGAATGTATTTCTTAGGTCAGTTAGAGAAATTCTGTTAACATCAACTAACTTGTTTCTTCTATTCGCGATCCCTCACAAGATTTCATTACACTCTGTTTCCTCAGAATAAGACACTGCTGTAGACTGATACACGTTTGCAAACGTTGTCATGGAAACCACAGTTGATGACTTACTGATATAGACCTTTGTCGGATACAAGAAAAAAAAAGAAAAGAAAGAAAAACATTAAAGAAACACTGAATAAAAAAGGAAAGTGACATAATATAAAACTGGCTGAAAAAAGAAAGAGAACTAATAAAAATAAAAGAACAAACATCCCTAACCCAACAAAAGAAACAAATATTTCCATCTAAATACTAAAAGGGACCTGTAGTTCCTCTAATACGTTTTCAATACCTTTTTTCTTTCAAAGCTAGTCTGGTGCAGAAAGAAACAAATATTTCCATCTAAATACTAAAAGGGACCTGTAGTTCCTCTAATACGTTTTCAATACCTTTTTTCTTTCAAAGCTAGTCTGGTGCAGAAAGGTTACAGAGGAAAAAGTGAATCCTTCTTTCTTTTTATGGCTATGAGAGAGAGAGAGAGAGAGAGGAGAGAGAGAGAGAGAGAGAGAGAGAGAGAGAGAGAAAAGAGTGGAATGTTCCAATTTCAAAGTTTGCACAATAAAAAAAAGGGAGGGAAGATTAGTGCAGGCTAGCAGTGTTCCCGGGAGATAGGAAATGCCTCAATAAAACGCACCCACTACTCACTTCCATTGATAAACCTGGCCCGCTCGCTCTAAAGGCTTAAACCGCGATTTAGACCAAATACAGCAATGGTAAACTTAAATATAACCCTGTGAAATATATATTTTTTATCCATCTCATTATAATAGATAAAATTCAAGCCTCTACCGGAATAAAAATTCAGATTTAGGAAACTGAATATTTAAACATTTTTTCTGTTGCAGTAATTTGGCGACGAAAATATATCTTGAAAGAACACAGTACACTATCTGTTTTAGACAGGACCACCTTTTGATATGGGCATAAAAGTCAGTGTGTCTGACTGGCATCCCTAGTCTGTGTGTCTGTATGTGTGTGTGTTCTAATACCACCCACTGCACGTTACGTGTTTCGGGTTCCGCGCTGGGTGGATAGATGGCGTTAATGTGGTATATTACACGCTTTATATTAGCTTGACCTGTATCTATCTATCTATCTATCTATCTATCTATCTATCTATCTATCTATCTATCTATGTAACTGAATTTTCAACGCGATTTTCACCCACTTAAAATTATTGGATCGACTTGAAACTTTGTATACTTGTAAAGGAACCGTGACAATACAACAATATCATATATCGTTTCTAAAATTCTGGCCAGAATTGTCGGAAAATTAAAAAAAATGAAAATTGATATAATAGGTTGCGGACTTGTCGACTTTTTAGTTAATGTTTGTAAGAGCCCAGTTGGTAGAGCGGTGAACTGTAGTGGTATATAATTTCAGTAATCCATAGGTCGCTGGTTCAAATTCGGCTGGGAGGACTTTTCTTTAGAAGAGTATTACTTTTAGCTCATACTACAATAGTATCGAATTTAGAGATATTTACATTTTTTATCTTATTACGTAAAATATTAAAACTAAAAAATAAATAATAGTTATAAAAAACAAACAACACGCTTTGTTAGAAAACCGAACTAAAAAATGAAAAATAATTTTAATTTCCAACACACTTGGGATAAAATTAAAGTGGTCAACAAAAAATTATCACCAACACATATATAATAAAACTACAGTTATCAACAAAAATAAAATAATTTTACCATCAAAAGCGTGGGGTGCTCTATATCAATTAATATATTTGATAATAAACCGATATTGGTAAAAGTAAAGTCTCTAAGAAGAAAATGTAAAACTCATAAAAAGCACCCCACGCTTTTGATGGTAAAATTATTTTCTTTTTGTTGATAACTCTAGTTTTATTCTATTTGTGTTGGAAATTATTTTTTTGTTGACCACTTTAATTTTATCCCAAGCGTGTTGGAAATTAAAATTATTTTTTCATTTTTTAGTTCGGTTTTCTAATAAAGCGTATTGTTTTAGTTTTTTAAAACTATCATTTATTTTGAATTTACGCACCACTTCGGTAGACCGCTTTACGTAGATGACGTATTTTTTGTGTAGTGTACAGAGATGAGTGTAATATGAGTGTATATTTATGAGTGTAAAGTGTTTAGTATAAGGGATGATGATGATGATGATGATGATGACAACGGTGGAATTGAAGCCCGTGCCGCACCAATCCTACTCCCATCGAAAAGCATCAAGAGAGCCTCCAGGCTCAACGTCTCTATCTGACGGACAAATTGCTATCTACAGTACAAATTTTGTCATATATAGCATAATATGTAATAGTAATAATAATAATAATAATAATAATAATAATAATAATAATAATAATAATGTATTCTCCACAAATCAGCAATATCCGACAATTAGAAGTAGGGGTTTACCTGGAACCCGAAATTAAAAATTCGTTCTCGTAAGCCCATATTTGCTTTAAATTGACAATATATCCTACAAGATACATTGATTTAATTTGATATTTTAAATAAAGTAATGGGAAATGAGTAATTATAAATTATTTAAATTTGTGTCAAATTATGAAATATATAATGGGTAATAACTTACGGTTATGCATGATTTGTTTTCATTGCAGTTCGACACTTTTTTTAAAAGTTGGCATAAGAAATTGAGTTTTTTTAATTTAAGTGTTAGCAAAAGAAATATATAATATAGATCATTTCTTCGACTTGCAAAAGGTGATAATACATTTTGAATGGTTTGTTTTCTCTGAAGTGCGGCAGATTTAAATAAGCTGGCATAAAACATTAAGTTTCTGCAGTATAAGGGGTTAACAAAAAATAATACACCGTGTCCCATTCAAACCTCCCACATTTTAATTAATCATAACTCTCAAATTATGCGGAAGTATGGAATAAGGTTGGTATTAAAAGAAAACGAAACTCAAAGAATATTTGTTTTCATTGTTGCAGTTAATTCATCTGTCGCATGTTGAACAATAATGACATAAAACAAAATAAAACGTAGTTTTATTTGATTTTCATATTTATTATATAATTCAGTGACAGCTGTTACCAAATCACCAAGAAGCTTGTCTCAGCTTGTATTAAATAATCAATTGAGTTGGTGTTTACTTGATGAAAATCCATATTTATTAATTAAATAAAAATAAAACGTAGTTTTATTTGATTTTCATATTTATTATATAATTCAGTGACAGCTGTTACCAAATCACCAAGAAGCTTGTCTCAGCTTGTATGAAATAATCAATTGAGTTGGTGTTTACTTGGTGAAAATCCATATTTATTAATTAAATAAAAATAAAACGTAGTTTTATTTGATTTTCATATTTATTATATAATTCAGTGACAGCTGTTACCAAATCACTAAGAAGCTTGTCTCAGCTTGTATTAAATAATCAATTGAGTTGGTGTTTACTTGATGAAAATCCATATTTATTAATTAAATAAAAATAAAACGTAGTTTTATTTGATTTTCATATTTATTATATAATTCAGTGACAGCTGTTACCAAATCACCAAGAAGCTGTCACGGCATGGCTTGAGAAGATTCTGGTGGTTGGAAGCGTTAAAAAAGAATCAGGAGGTGCTCGTACACGTGTTTCAGAAGAAAAGATTGAAAAAACAGTGCACGTGTACAGGTGTTTTAATGTGTGGCAATGAAAATTCTTTGAGTTTCTGTTTCGTTTAATGCCAACCTCATTTCATAATTCCGGATACTTTGTTAGTTATTATTAATTAAAATGTGGGAGGTTTAAATGGGACACCCTGTATATCCCATAAGCCAACAAAGTCGGAACGTAACTTTGGCTAGATGGTGAATTCGCTTAGTTTACGCAGTTCCTGCGTGACGGACTGTTTTAATTGATTTGTGGCAGATTTTAATGAATTAGTGATTCTTGAAAATTGCGCATGCATAGTTGTTTCTTTACTTGTTTCTCAAAAAGAATATGAAACTGAGTAACGGATGTGGAGCGAGTGGAGTTTCTACTTGTTAAGGGCACTTAGCAACTTTCGAACATAATCTTGCTGCCTATCTCCCCGGGGTAGGTAAAACTTCAACAACTGGGTGGTTACAGTCCTACTGTGACGGTTAAAACTTCAGTAATGGTCCGAAACTTTGTCTCCTGATGCCTGTTACCCATTTACTAAAATGCAATTGGGTTATTTCTGTTAGACTTCAAAATTTTAGAAAATATCGGATATAACGAAAATGTCAACTCTTCTAGGAATGTTAGATATTTTTATAACAGAACACTCTTCTAAGGAAATTAAAAGTAAAAAAAAAGTAGGCTGAAAATAAACATTTTGTACGAATTTGAAATCCGGTATCAACTAACTCACTGGTACTATCGAACCCGGAGGTTCATATCCGCGTGGACATAAGCTCTCCATACATCCCTATCCTGAGCTAATGTTTTTCAATCATCCCCTGTATAATCTACTTCCCTCAAATTATAGATAATTGAAAATAATTATTTTTAAATGTATATAGGCCTACATTATTAAATGAAGAGAGAGAGAGAGGGTCATTTCTCATATGTTCAGAATTGTCCCGCTCTACCGGGGAAACGTTCTCACCTTGTTTTCTTGTAATAAATACAACAGGTGATCACATAAAATTTCCACAATAACTGTACTTGGTTCACATAAACTTTCTTTGACACTTAACTAACAATTTGCTGCAGTAATTTATCTTTATTTACAGTTTATTTCCTGCACAATTATTTCCAATCATTAATGATTTCATTTGCCACAGTTTCTTCTTATCTTCGTTCATCGTGTTGGTGCCACAACACTGCTGTGTTCGGACCCTGGTAATGCTTATATAAGCCTGGGAAAAACATTTCTTGGCTAGTCACAAGATCGTTTTAGATCGGAAGCTTCGGGAATCGAAGCCTATGGACTGGGAAAGTAGATGCGTAGAGAACCTTATACTATGGAGGTCCAGACGCATATCGAAATATCTGCTTGGATTAATAATTAATAAATATATTAAAAATTCATAAGAATATTTGAATATTAATTCTGATTAATTATTTTTT
Organism: Diploptera punctata; assembly: GCA_030220185.1. Classification (NCBI taxonomy): domain Eukaryota; kingdom Metazoa; phylum Arthropoda; class Insecta; order Blattodea; family Blaberidae; genus Diploptera; species Diploptera punctata. The sequence continues at coordinate 1,238,925 of JASPKZ010008344.1, forward strand.
AACATAATTTGAATTCTTAGCGTGTCTTTCAACTCGGGAGACATCAACTCGCGATTTTTCTATCCAATAAACAATGCGAGATCCTTACTCCCGCCTTAGCCCGCGCAATTCGAACGCTTCTATTACAATTCGTCACAGTATTTAAGAAAGAAAAAAAACACGTCAATATAGTTGGAATATCCATAATTTCAGAGTTACTGAGCTTGTAACTAAAATATGGATAATAAAATACGTGTGCGGGGATTTTAAGTAAGATTCTTGGGTAAATGTAATCAAAACAACTTCTATGTTTTGGATCACAAATATGGGATTTTATAAAAAAATATATTTATAATAACTTATTGTACTTGCGCAAAAGTTTCAATTTTTTAAGCCATTTTTGAAAATGTTCGGCATTTTTTCGAATTGTCGAGTGCATCAAAATATCCTCCGCATTAAATTTAAAACAATATATTTTTAATGAGTACATTCCAAGCTCATTAAATGAACTCTTAAAAAACCCGAATTATCAAAATAAGCAAAATAAGGTTTGCATTTCAAGCGTAACCCTGTTCAAACTTTCAGATTCTCCCTCCTCACCTGTCCAATAATATTCATCATTATATATAATATGTCCACCGCTGTGGTCTCGAGGTAGCGTGCTGCCTTGTCACGCACGGGCCCGGGTTCGATCCCCGGTCGGGGCAGTTTTTCTGGGTGAGGTTTTATCGGGGTTTTTCCTCACCTGTAAGACAAATGTCAGGAAAACTTTAAGGCCCAAACGGTCCCCGAAATCATATGGCCATCATCCTTATCATTATCATCCTTACCATTATCATTATCATCATCATCCTTCACCGGTGTGGAAAGCAACGGGAAGCTACCACACCTACACAATTCCCTAGTAAAGCTGCAAGCATAGCATGGAAATGCTATGATCGCAGTGAAGGACCTGCCTTCGGGCAGAATTACTATGGATGGATGGATATATAATATCTTATATCCATGTGAACGATATCACGTCGAAAAGTGTGCGGAAAGACAATTATCGTTTAACAAGTTTTGCTTAGACTAAATTTACTAACAATTTGCACATTTGTGCGCATTTACTTTTGTTCATATCTTATTTACAACATAAGAAAGAAGACCTTAACCTTTCATCATCATAATTATATTTAAGGGAAGTGCCTGAGACAAAAGGACTATTGTGATAGAATAAATAATGCAAAATATATTTGTCATCACTAACCCACTCCCCACTTTACATTTAATAGATTTAAACTATCCCCAAGAATATAAAAAAAAAATCCTGTGCTTATAAAAGTTCTTTGAAGTATAAAAATGGTGAGTTTTCGCCTCATTTTTACACATAGAAAATGTGAAGTGGACGAACTCTTCGTTAGATTAACAGGCATTTATCACAATTAAAGTAAAATAGAGAAAATCGATTAAAACTTATTAGTGTTGCTTAGGTAGAATGTGTAACATTGCTGGCACTTATTACGTAAATTAGCAGTTTAATTTTATGGCCCTTGAAATATGCATTAGTAATTATTTATGAGAAACCTTCTAAATGCTTTTGAAATAGGAGGATTAAGAGTAAACATGGAAAAAAAAAAAACTGAATATCTTGTAGTAGGAGGAAGTGGACGAGATATATCCCTACCCCAAGGAATTATTAGAGCTGTTAAAAAAATTAAATATTTGGGATCACTTATTGATGAAGCAGGGAGTTGATAAAAGCTGAAGTAGATAGCAGTTTAGTACACGCCCGCAGAAGCGCCCAGAAAAATGTTGAATGGAGTACTGTGGAGTAGGACTATGTCAAACCACACGAAGGCAGAGGAGTTGAAGTCTGTTGTGGAAAGCATAAGGACTTATGGTGGTGAGGGATGGACTTTGGTAGAGGGACAAAAAACTAAGATCTTGGCAGTGGAGATGGATGGAATAAGACGTAGTGCCAGGGTGTCCAGGTTGGAAAGAAGAAGAAATGAAGAAGTGAGGCAGATGATGGATATGGAGGAGACAGTGGTGGAAAGGATCGAAAGACGAGCTCTTCAGTGGTATGGCCATGTCAGGAGAATGGAGGATGATAGTTGGCCCAAAACTCTTTTGGAATGGTCACCTTCTGGTAGAAGGAAGCGGGGCAGGCTAAGAACAACTTGGAGAGGAGAGATCCATAGATTGATGAACGACCGAGGTCTGAAGGAGGATGAATGGCGTGATCGGCAAGAATGGCGAATGGGAATACAGGGTAACCGCTGAAAAGTGGAGAGGCCCTCAAAAGTAAAAAGTAAGTAATTATTTGCCATCTGTATTATTACTAACAAGGGAACTGTCGACCATTGCATGCCGAAACCTACCTTGAAATTTCTCTCAGTGAAGCGTTGTGATGTACCAAGGGATTATAAAAACTCTTCCTTTTTTTAACTGTAAGGTACTAAAATCCAGGGCCAAATCTCTCATTTAGACTATAAGTAAGTAACAAAACCCGTGACTCTGTATTTTGGATAATCCATAGTACTGCCATTTAAGCGTCCAAAGAGCAACTTCTTTCACGTTTTCCACTACAAAGGGCGATTTTTAACGATGTAGGAGTTGAGTATCACAACTCTCTTATAGCCTATGTTCATCCCGGGAATCTCCTGAACATTTTGCAAAAAGCCCCATCACAATCGGATCAACGGTATAGCCGCGCATAAAGTACGAACAAACAAACATTCATTTTTAGATTAAGAGGGCACACGTTCTTCGAGAAACTTGTAAAATAACGTAGATAGTAAATTTCTTGTCTTAAATTTGAAGTTAGTTCTTGAGCTTCAAGCATCGAACGTGAAGGCATTGAGTTGATATTACATTAAAATTACAGTCAAGAGTAGCTGGTCTCAGCGTACAAACACAACTTCAAAATGGTAATTAAACTTGCCTACAATTCTACCAAGAAGAAATGCACAAGTTTGCCTTCAACATCAATTCCTCATGTGAGCAAGTTCTCAAGTTTAACTGCAGGAGGCTACCCTTAGGGTGATTTCGCTATTTATTTATTAAACTAGTGCGCAAGGAGCTACCAAATCTCATGTTTCAATATTTGTTGTCAGATAATGAAACTAAACCCTAACGGCTATGCAACTATCGCTCAAAACTGTTCCTAATTTATCATGATTAGTAGCCAGATTTTTATGTAGTACCGCCCTATGAAGTATGTGCATAAGTGAATAGTTGCCCCGAAAAGAGATCTTACCCACAAACATTAGAAAATTGAGTTATCAGCGGAGAATATCATGGCATGGTGCATTCAAAACTATCCCTGCTGTCTTCCAGACCTGTTTTATTTATTTTTAAAAGTTGCCAGAAGGAGAAGAAATGGAAAATGTAAATTTCAACAGTGGAGAAGAACTAAAACCTAGTATTGAATGCACTTATTTAGGAACAAAATTAGACCATTCAGGCGATAACACAGTGTAAATTAAAAATAGAATCGCACAAACAAAACAAGCAATAAATGCTTTAACCTCTGTTTGGTGGAGCAAAAATGTTACAAAAAATAGAACATTACAAATATATCAAAGTATAATTCAGAGCATTTTAACATATGGTGCTGAAGTCTGGCAAATTCCTACCAGGGAAATGAAAAGAATTTTAAGTAGAGAAATGGATGTTTTAAGAAGATCAGATGGAAAATCTAGAATGGATAGAATACGAAATAAAGAAATAAGGGAAATTATGGGTGTACAAGAGGAGCCGGACATCATAGACATTATAGAAAAGAAAATATTACAGTGGTATGGCCATGTCAAAAGAATGCCAGAGAAAAGATTGCCAAAAATTGTTATGGAATGGATCCCAATGGAAAGGAGGAAGAGAGGAAGACCGAAGAAAACTTGGATAGAAGGGGTACAAGCAGCCATGAATATCAGATGATTGGGGGAAGATCAATGGATGGACAGAGAGGAATGGCGTTTGGTTTCCGGAAGACAGCGGCAGCTGCCATGATACTGGATGATGATGATGATGAAAAATTTGCAGAACTATGCATTTATTTGGCAGGATTTCCATATCCTTGCTTGGATCTAAAGTCTCTCTATTAGTAATAGATACCAGATTCTCGCATGATCATAATTTAGAAAAAAATTACCTCCAAGGTTCGGTTAAATTACTTGCCTATGTCTGATTAAGCTTTTTAATAAGTATTAATTTACCTGTATTAACAAGGCTTGCTTGAAGAATTCGACTGAAAGAAAACATCAATAAAACTAAATATGTAGTCACAGCAAAAGTACATTATAGAGCTATAATGGAATTGGACAGTGAATTTGAAGAAGTGGTTGAATTCAAATATCTATCCATCCATCCATCCATAGTAATTCTGCCCGAAGGCAGGTCTTTCACTGCAATCAAAGTTTTGCAGCTTTACTAGGAAATTATAGGTGTGGTAGCTTCCCGTTGCTTTCCACACCGGTGAAGGATGACGATGATAAGGATGATAATACCACAATATTGACACTAGGTCACAAGATAGCAGTCTGCTAACAATTCCTCTTCATAGCACTTCCTCCTATTCTATTTCCTTCACAGTAGCCTCCGCCCGCTCCTGGAATCTCCTTCCTCAAGATATCAGGGGTTGCCGCACACTTGGCACCTTTAAGTCACGCTTATACAGTTACCTGTTGTCTAATAATTAATTGTTCTCTATTTATTTAATTTTATGCTATGCCATTAATCTTTTCCTCGTTTTTTTATATATCTTGTACATATTATATATTTAATTCGTTAAATTTAGAGTAAATCAAAATACATTATAAATATTAATTGTATTGTATTCATAACTTGTAATCGTTTATATATATATTGTAATTTAGATTTAAGACTTTTCTTTTGTATTTTTTTAAACCTGGTTGAGTGGTAGACAAGGCCTTAAGGCCTTAACTCAGCCAGGTAAAATAAAGCTATTATTATTATTATTATTATTATTATTATTATTATTATTATTATTATAATGGCCATATGATTTCGGGGACCGTTTGGACCTTAAAGTTTCCTGACATTTGTCTTACAGGTGAGGAAAACCCCCGATAAAAACCTCACCCAGAAAAACTGCCCCGACCGGGGATCGAACCCGGGCCCGCTGCGTGATAAGGCAGCACGCTACCTCGAGACCACAGCGGTGGACTAATTCAAATATATGGAACAATAATTACAAACAGGAATGATATCACAAAATTATTAAACATAGGCTCAATTCATGAAATCTATGGTATTATGCATTATATGGACTCTTGTCGCCCCAACATCTCTTTATATATATATATCCATCTATAGTAATTCTGCCCGAAGGCAGGTCCTTCACTGTAATCAGCTTTACTAGGGAATTGTAGGTGTGGTAGCTTCCCGTTGCTTTCCACACCGGTGAAGGATGATGATGATGTGATAATGATAAGGATGATGATGATGATGATGATAATGATAAGGATGATGATGGCCATATGATTTCGGGGACCGTTTGGGCCTTAAAGTTTTCCTGACATTTGTCTTACAGGTGAGGAAAACCCCCGATAAAAACCTCACCCAGAAAAACTGCCCCGACCGGGGATCGAACCCGGGCCCGCTGTGTGACAAGGCAACACGCTACCTCGAGACCACAGCGGTGGACATATATATATATATATGGCCGAGAAACACGGATTATTTCTGTAAGGGAAGAGAAAAGATTACGAGCATTTGAGAACTTAAAGAACTTAAGCTCTTAGGGAAATTTTTGGATTAAAGAGAGATGGAGAGATAGGCGAATGGAGAAAACTACATAACATTGAGTTACATGATCTTTATATGAAACTAGATATAGTAAGAACAGTTAAGTCTCGTAGTCTGCGGTGGGCAGGACATGTAGGAATGGGAATGAAAGAGGGATTGGAAACGTCTTGGAAACCAGAGGGAAAACGTCCAGTTAATAGACCAAGAATGAAATTGGAGAATAACATTAACCATGATGTAAGGGAAGTACGAGTAGATTATAGAGAGGATAATTGGAAAACATTTGCTCAGGATAGGGATGTATGGAGGCTTATATCGCGCGGTCATGAACCTACGGATTCGATAGTACCAGTGAATTAGTCACTTGAAGAAATGACGGATCTATTATAAAGAGTTTATTTCGTTTTTTCAGTAGATTTTAGCATAAAAAGAAACAGTTGCTGAGCTGTTGATTTAGAATGCAAAGAATAGCGTTACCACTAATCCACATCAGTGTAACGGAGCGTTAATCTGAGACTGATTAATGAATCTAACTCTGCACGCCGCGCCGCATCAAATAAAAACAAGGGCAGACGGGTGTAGGGGAAGATATTAAGTAGAGAACCTTGTCAGAGTTCCTTCTGCTTGATGAATTACAAACAAATCTACTCTTGTTGCAACGGAACTGACACCAACCTCCTTCTTAAATAAATTCCGCAAATAAATTAAATTGTCTCCATAATAGAGAAAAGATTGGAAATCTTTAGGGAAGTTTGGACTGAAATTTCATTAATAAGAAAGACAAACAAAGTTTTAACAAATAAATGTAGGCATACTATAGTCTTTCATCGTCATTACCATCATCATGATCATCATCATTTTATAGCTGATATACCACTCCAAAGTCCCGCGCCGTAGCCGAGTGGTTAAGGCAGGAAGCCTCGGCACAGAGCTACGGGACTTGCGCTGGTTCGAGTGTCAATGAGGGGAAAAAATTCTCATGGTATTTCGGCCAGTATGAGACCTGTGCCCACCTAGCATCGTGAGACATTTGGGTAGCTACAATAAGTAGCGGTTCCAGGTTGAAAAAACAAGCTATAACTACTGGGGGACTCGACATGCTGACCACATATCACCCCTACATTGGCTAGATGATCATCTACCTCTGTGATTGACACATGTGGATGTGAGGCCAGCAGCTGGCTGGTAGGCTAAGGGCCTTCTAGGCCTGTAGCGCCATGGAATTATTATTATACCAGTCCAACCCGTAGCGTAGTGGTTAAGGCACTGCGCTACAAGCCGGAAGGTCGAGGGTTCAAGTCCCGGTGGGGTCAGGATTTTTAAACTGACCAAAACCTTCTGGCGGCACTATGGCCCTGGGGTCGACTCAGCCTCTAACGGAAATGAGTACCAGATGCTTGTTCTGGGGTAAAGGCTGCCGTCACGCAGGGCTGACAACCCGGCTGACATCAAGTGCCGATTGTCTAGAAAAAGTGGGAGCCTTAACCTCCCACTACCCCAAGGGCCTCCTGAGGCCTATAGTGGGAATACTTTACTTTTTCCAAATGCTTACTGTTATTCCCTGTTTGCTAGGTTTTAATAATAATAATAATAATAATAATAATAATAATAACAATAATAATAATGATAATGATAATAAAATGATAATTAGTAATAATAGTAATATAATATAATTATTATAATAATAATGGTTTATTTTACCTGAGGTAGTTAAGACCGTAAGTTCTTCTCTTCCACGTTTAGTAGGGATGGGGCGGTAGCATCATGACAGTTTTTTGCAGCTATTATCCGCTTTCCTCTTCAAAAGTCCATCTTTTTTTCGTTCTGTATTGAACGCTTATTAGGTCAGTACCTAACGAAAGTTTAAGGTCAACTTGTTGGGGGTTTTAATTTAATAAAAAAGAAAGAAAGCTTTTATAGTAAAAATTGTGTACATGGTCAGGACAAGTACAAACTTTAACACGAGATACAAGGAACACTTTAAAGATTTTATGTACGCGGGTGGTAAATCAAGTTATGCCAAACATATCATTAACGCTGGTCACCGAATGCACACAATTGAAAACACTCTTTACGACAATTCACAAAGAAAAAATTTCCACCAAAGGTAAATATATTGGAAGACCTTGAAATTGTAAAAGAAATAAACAACACCTTACTATCAACGAGAACACACCCCAGTCGTACATCCCATTACACGAGATCGTTAAAACCAAATCAGTTGCTACTAATGAAACCTCAAGTCTACAACGTCGTAAACAACAACTAATAGCAGACACTTATCCTGCTGTTGATGGAAGTTAACTTCCCAAAGGTCTCCAGATAAAATTTTAAATACAATATTTTAACACAGTTGAGGACGACGGCACCTGCCAACATGTATATATTTTAATTGTTATCTTATTGTGTATATGTAAAGTTATTGTTTAAAACTATTGCTAGGTTCCCCCCCCCATGTCTCGTTATGACGATATATTCACGTCACACATGGAACTGAAATAACATTTTAAAATAATTGGCAAGTGAAGTAAAATAAATATTTTTCTTCCATAATCATTCGCTGAAAACTGGCTACATTATAATTTATATGACCTTTTTTTCGTAAGACATAAAGAATTCTAGCTTTCTTTAATATGATAAACTTAAGTTGATACTTACGACTGTGATTGGTTATAAAACTGCAAAATAATGATCTGACCTGTTCAGAATATTAAAAAGGAGATATAGCGGGCAGCATTTATAGTTTGCCCAGGTTCAAGAAATTCAACCAGAATGCAACCTTGCGCATCCCAGAAGACGCTGCCCATAACTTTCCCACCAGATTGCACTGTCTTCGCTTTTTTCTTTGATGGCGAATTCAAGTGGTGCCATTCCATACTCTGGCGTTTTGTTTCAGGCTCGTAGAAATGAAACCAGTTTTAGTCACCTGTCACAATACTCGTCAAAAAATCATCACCTTCATTTCGAAATGTCTGAAGAAGGTTATGGGTGATGGTTCTTCTCTGAAGTTTGTGGTCTTCACTCAATAAACGTGGAACCCAACGGGCCCTAACTTTTCGGTAACCTAAGCTGTGAATCATTTCTTGCACTGCACTGTGTCCTACTGCAAGTTTTGTAGCGATTTCATTCACTGTGATACGCCTGTCGTCTCTAATGAGCGCATCAACTCTTTCCTTGTTGCAATCCGTGGAGGCAGAGCGTGGGCGACCGCTACGAGGCTCATCTTTGATACTCGTGTTCCCATCTTTAAAATGTTTCACCCATCTTCTAACACTGCTGGCACCCATGCAGGCATCTCCGTAAGCACATTGAAGTCTTTGGTGAATATCAACAGCAGATTGTTCCTCTTTAACAAGTAATTCAATGACAGCGCGCTGTCGAAACGAAACATTGATGTGTGCCATTTTGGAAACACTGCGTGCGGTCACATGATAGAAGCTATGATGCCATAAAACGGCAATGTTGTGGTATATAGTCTGTAGATTACGATCCTGCAGTTGTTTTTGTTACATTGTTGAAATTTGAATTTTTACAATGGGTTGCTCACGACTTTCAGTATGACCCTCGTATATATATATATATATATATATATATATATATAAGAAAAATGAATGTTTGTACTAGACTTGCTCGGTGGCATAATCGGTAGCGCACTGGGGTATCAATCCAGAGGTCCGGCTTCAAGTCCCGTCCGAGCATTTATTTTTATCAGGTCATATTAAGCTTGCATTGCTCAATGTCTAACATTTAATTATAACAACGATATAACGTCATTGCTGTAAAGTAAAAATATTATCTTTAATGTTGAGTGATTCCGGGTTATGTGGCCGTGGTCCATAGTTGGTGTTGATACCAGACGTTTCGCCCTCAACTGCGGAGGGCATCTTCAGTGGCGCCACTGAAGGTGCCCTCCGCAGTTGAGGGCAAAACGTCTGGTATCAACACCAACTATGGACCACGGCCACATAACCCGGAATCACTCAACATTATGATTACCGGCCGTGAAAGCCTGCATTCAAATATTATCTTTAATTTTCTTACTTGTGATAGGAGCTACTAGATGGCAGTGGAGACCGAGTTCCCACTACATCTCGTAATAATGAGAATATATGTATATATATATATATATATATAAATATAGTCCACCGCTGTGGTCTCGAGGTAGCGTGCTGCCTTGTCACATAGCTGGCCCGGGTTCGATCCCCGGTCGGGACAGTTTCTCTGGGTAAGGTCTTTATCGGGATTTTTCCTCACCTGTAAGACAAATATCAGGAAAACTTTAAGGCCCAAACGGTCCCCGAAATCATATGGCCATCATCATCATCCTTATCATTATCATCACCATCATCATCCTTCACCGGTGTGGAAAGCAACGGGAAGCTACCACACCTACAATTCCCTAGTAAAGCTGCAAGCATAGCATGAAAATGCTATGATTGCAGTGAAGGACCTGCCCTCGGGCAGAATTACTATGGATGGATATATATATATATATATATATATATAAGAAAAGGGTCCACCGCTGTGGTCTCGAGGTAGCGTGCTGCCTTGTCACGCAGCAGGCCCGGGTTCGATCCCCGGTCGAGACAGTTTTTCTGGGTGAGGTTTTTATTGGGGTTTTTCCTCGCCTGTAAGACAAATGTCAGGAAAACTTTAAGGCCCAAACGGTCCCCGAAATCATATGGTCATCGCAATCATCATCATTCATATTCATCTTAGGATTAGGGACTCTCCTGGCGCACCATTATCATCATCATCACCCATCATATCATCGGAGCAACGTAACCCCGCCTTTCAGGCGCCCCAACCTCAGAAATGGGTTACAAGTACGCCATGCCAGGAGAGAAACCAGGAATGTCGAAAGACAAACCTGGGGCATTTGGGGAAAAAAAGAATATATATATATAAGAAAAGTTAATATTTGTAGCCTACTAGATTTGCTCTGTGGCGTAATTGGTAGCGCACTGGGGTATCAATCCAGAAGTCTGGATTCAAGACCCGTCCGAGCATTTATTTTTCTTATCATGTCATATTTAAATATCTTTATAGAATTATGAGTATTTCCAAAATTAAATATTTGTGATAAAATCCAGTAGATGTGTTTAAAAAAGTACCAACGTTTATTAAGTCCTAAATCCTAAATACTTCACTAAGAAGATAAATAATGTGTCACTGAGAAAAGTTACGATTTAACGCGTAAAATTCAGAGATTGTACAAAACTAAAGATTAAGAAAAAACTTCGAATGTAATCGAAGAGTCTATAAAGAAAAGTACTTGGCGAAATGAAAAGGCCATTTCTCAAACGGAATTATCTTTTCCCAGAACGCAAGCCAGTATTCCGCAAATTAGAAGAAAAAAAGAGACAAATAAGGGAGAAGATAACACTCGTACATTGGCAGAATCACTACTATCAATAGATTCGATCTCCTGTTGGGTCAATTTCCAGACTGAAGTTCTTCAAATGTTCATCCTAAATCGTAAAGTGAATTACTGGAAATTTTCATATTTTCTTTAAATATAATGTGGCCTTCATATAAAAGTTACTTAAAATATCGTTTTTGGTGTTAATGTCTGGTCTGTGATGAATTTTAAATTAAATTATTATTTATTTATCTAGCCTGTAGAGTTAAGGACATCTGGCCTTCTCTTCTACTCACCAGGACAAACATATGTTACATTAAAATAAATCAATCACTATTAACTATATTATTAAATCCTGAATTAAAATTTTACCGTTGATATAATATCTATAATAATAAGATCGATGACAAATATTTAATGAAAATTAAAAATAGAATCAATAATAAAATTTACACAAGCAAGATAAATGTAATTGCTCGGTAGACAGTCTCTATCAAAAGTATTGTATGTGTCAGAGCTCGTCGGACATGGAAGCTATGAGGAAGAAATGTGGGGTGGGGGTTCTTGAGCGACATTATTGAAAGAGAGGAAATGTTGAATTATAATTTACCATGCGTTACAAAAACATTGATTTATCCATATCGCACCACTTTACAATGGATTAATTCAGAATCACTTAGGTAAATGTTTCTCGAACGACACTTCAGTGTTGTAATGAACCGAGTCCATTAATCCTGAAAGTACTGCTACTACACTTATCCCCACTGAAAAATCACCCCTCCATTTCTCCAAGCTTCACGTCCGACGAGCTCTGTCACATACAATACATAAAAAATACAATGACTATTTATCTCATGCCACAAATGCTAGTCAATGACCAATCACGTTTCAATTAATGTTATTTTACAACCAGTGACAGTCGTGTTTCACCTCGCTCTTTATCGATTTCTCTTTATCAGCTCCTGCTTTTGTTATAAAGAAAGCTCCTCCTTTTTAATGTTCTGAACAGGTCAAAGCATTATTTTTCTCAAACAAATACATTGAATATAGCAAATAATGAAAATATTCCTTGATTTTACTGAGTTATTTACTAAAAAAATAAATGAATAACCTGTAATGTTGATTAAGATATAAGATAGCTTGATGTGTTTCATTTTTCTCCACTTGGGTGCACTCTTACAATATTACGATCTTATTTGGCAATAAATAATATGACCAAGCAGCAGTGAATGAACATAACCTCACATTTCTGATTTGTTTTCAGACATCGCCGTTTACATTAAATATATAAATATTTTAAAATAACTATAGTTAAACAATGATTTGCAAATAAACAGCTTAATTTTATTCGTTAAATAGTCCTAACAAACGCCACTCTTGATTTCCAAATTCTCTAGACTATTTAACTCATGCCCCAAATGGGAGTCAATGACCAATCACGTTTCAATGATTTCTGTTTTACAACCAATCAGAGTCGTGTTTCACCAAATATTTATCAGTGTTATAATTACCATATTAAAGAAAGCTCCTCCTTACAATATTGCGATCCTTTGGCAATAAATAGTATGATCTGGTTGCAGTGATAAACAAAAGAAGCAGTAGAAGCGTACCTATCGTTTCTCATTTGTTTTCAAACATCGCCGTTTACATTAAATATATAAATATTTTAAAACAACTATGTTAAATAATGATTTGTGAGTAAACAGCTTAATTTTATTCGTTAAATAGTCCTAACAAATGCCACTCTTGATTTCCAAATTCTCTAGATAAATTCACTCCTCACTTCGTGAGTCGTGAATTTATCGATAATTTGGAAATCACTCGTGGCATTACTTATGATAAATTCACTGCTCACTTCGTGAGTTGTGAATTTTCGATAATTTGGAAATCACTCGTGGCATTACTTATGAAAATAATGAGATAAACAAACTTTTCGATTATCAATATTTAAAACACCAACTTAAAATATGTGTCAATATTAATAATATTTTTATAATTAGTAGAGAATGAAATATATATAAAAGGACTTGGTTGAATTTTAAGCATTTTTCACTGTAAGATATTGCAGGATTGTTACATGTGTTGGTGAGGAAGATGCTATTTTTTGTTGATGTGTTACGGCCGCAGATAACCTTTACGAGTATAAACAATGTCAGCTACCTGCTGGAATAACAATAATTTTACAAATTGTGTTACACATTGGCCCTGATCCAAGGCTGTGTTGTTGCTTGTACCTACATAAATAAAACTAAGTGTAATATTGTGTAACACAGTCGTCTTCCTCTGTTCGCCATGTAATTCTCTTCTAATACCCACTGTTTCATAACAAACTACACATTATTTTTGTATATATTCTAAAATCCCCTGATTATAGAATAACATCATTATCGCAGGTTATAATTCTTGAAGATCAGCTACGATTCTCAAATGTTTCTACACATCGCTTTAAAGGATTCCCTTGTTATCTACTAGTTTATAATCGAATAATTAATAATTTAATAAACTGTCTAGATATAGCAATTACTAACTAACTAACTCACTGACACTTTCGAACCCGTAGGTTTATGGCAGCGCGAACATAAGCTCTCCATACATTCATATCCTGAGCCAATGTTTTCCAATCATTCCCTGTATAATATACTTCACTCAAATCATATTTAATGTTATTCTCCCACCTCACTCTTGGTCTACCAACTGGGCGTTTTTCCTCTGGTTAGCCTATAAAAAGCTTCCATGCACATTTTTCATTCCCCATTTGTGCCACATGACCTGCCAATCGCAGTCTAACAATTACTAAAAATCTAAATAACAAACATTTAGACACAAGGATATACAGAAGATTAAGATAAAACTTCAAATGTAACCGAAAAATCTATAAAAAATAATTGGCGAAATGAAAAGTCAATTTTTCAAACAGAATTGTCAGCTTCTAGAATTAAGTTAGTAGCCGTATTCCTCATATTACAAAAAAGAAAAAAAGATAATGCTCGTACACCAATAGTGTCGATCTGTTGGGTCAATTTCCTGACTGTAGTTTTTTGTATGTTCATCCTCACTCGTAAGACGAATATATATAACACAACAACGTACCGTGACAGTAGATAATCTTCTGCTGAGGATGGATCTAGTTCCAAAAGGCCTATGTTGTTTTAATAATTATTTTAACAGTTGAGGAAACGGCATACAAAGTACATAATTTTATTTTATATATTTTTATATACAGTGAGTAATACCTCAATGGGACATTATGATGAAATTTATTAGCATTGACACAAAAAAAATAGGCATCTTTAACGAAAAATGAGCTCATATATTAGCCTTTTAAACACTGAAATTATTTTTTTGCACGACATAAACAATTTTCGGTGCTTACAAATGATGCTGTCAGGGATCGTAATACAGTAAAACCTGTCTATGAAGGAACATGACGGTTCCTTAAATATATTTCCGTGTTGGCAGTTTTCCTTCTTATAAAGGGTTCCCAAGTTATAAGTTTGAATTTTCTCACACAGTTTAACGGCTTTACATACACGCTTTAAAGGCATAACGTATTGACGGAAATACAGACAAAATAGTGCATGTAACACAGCTCAGTTTGTACGGCAATACAAAACAACTTTATTACACAAAAATGAGAAGGAATTCAACTACAGGAAGACTGAAGAGTTTCCCAACTCCCTCGCAGGTAACGTAAGCAGGCAAGGAAAAGCGAGGGATTCCCTGCTGTTCACATAAGCAATGGTATCCCCGCAATACAATGACAACACAAGAAGGTAAAACGATATAATGCAGAAAGCGTCATATGTAGAATTTTCACGAGTGGTCTTTATGCTGTAATTAGAACATGCTTAAGAATAATTTTTCGTCTTACTGAGGTAAAAATTAATTATTGGTACTTTAAAAACCATTCCGTTTCCGCGTTATGAAGGTTTCCGGCTTATACAGGACGATTTTACATAAAAAATCGTACCGTTCTGGACATTTTTTTCCGTCTCTACGGGTTTCCTTCTTATAAAGGTTCCGGCTAAGACAGGTTTTACTGTAATACATTAAAAATAGCAATTCTAAATACTACTGTTATTTTGGTTACGAGATTCTCATTGCTTGTCAAATGTGCTATTCTGCTTATGGATGCTACTTTGCTTTCAGAAATTCTTATTGGTTGGGAAAGGTCATAATCTAATTGATACTATGGATGGACGGATATGTGACCATATATTTCATATTATTAATATTGACTTCCAGCCTCAGTTTCATAGTATATTCTATAAGCTATGCATGAATTATCCATCCCGAAGTAGCATGCTGTCTTGCCACGCGCGGGGCCCGGGTTCGATCCCCTGTCGGGACAAGTTTCCTGGGTGATCATTTTCCCTATAGGCCCTAATGAATAACATAATGCGTTCGGAGTGTTGAGCGTATATTAATTCCGTTCTGCAAGAGTCCTGTTTGTAATTGTTGTTTCTTGTTAAATTAATTCCGCCAATTCTTGTGATTTTTCCTCATTTATTTTTTGTGTTCATTCCCATTTAATAATGCATTTCTATATGTGAACCATGTCTACCGCTGTGGTCTCGAGGTAGCGTGCTGCCTTGTCACGTAGTGGGCCCGCGTTCGATCCCCGGTCGGGACAGTTTTACTGGGTGAGGTTTTTATCGGGGTTTTTCCTCACATATAAGACAAATGTCAGGAAAACATTAGGGCCCAAACGGTCCCCGAAATCATATGGCCATCATCATCCTTATTATCATCATCATCATCCTTCACCGGTGTGGAAAGCAAGGGGAAGCTACCACACCTACAATTCCCTAGTAAAGCTGCAAGCTTAGCATAAAAATGCTATGATTGCAGTGAAGGACCTGCCTTCGGGCAGAATTACTATGGATGGATGGATATGTGACCATATATTTAATTTTATTAATATTGACTTCCAGCCTCAGTTTCGTAGTATATTTTATAAGTTGAAATAAAATGCCCAAAATAAACAACTAGGTAAAAAAATTGCGATTCACCCTATAACAACCCTTACAAAATGAGAGCAGCAGTTGTCTCGTTACATGAAGCGAGAAAATTTCTTTCTCACTGAGTGATGTTTTGGCTGCGAGCTCTTAAGGATAATACCATAGCACCGGTCCTGAATCCCTGATGTTTTCAAAATTACACCACATCAAGATGTAAAGCTAGCCCAGCCTCCTCTTCACTACCAGAAAATTGCTACCTCCATGCAGCTCAGTCTCTTTGTCTCCAGATTCACTGCAGAGCCACCAGGCTTAACTGCAATCTACCTGTCTCTCTTTTGTCACAAGAACATTCCCACTGTTAAAGAACATTGTATAAATTCCTACAAGTTATATCAGTAAAAATGTAAAAAAAAGTAATTGGGAAACAACTAGATTACAAAAAGATGATATTACGATAATATTTTTTCCCATGAAAAGGATCTAAAAATCTTTAGTATTTTAAGTCTCACGAGGGACCATCCCCAACTTGGGGCACTCGATTATTCTGAAAATATTTTATACAGTGGAGCTCTGATTTTGTCATCTGTCCTTGAAAACCAATACACCGAGTCAATATGCAATTCTCTGAGCCTTAGTATCCTGTTTATATGCAACCCGCAATCAGATGTTGTCAATAGTAGTAATGGAATTTATTACCTTTTTTTTTTAAAGAATCGAGATACATATACATTTACATTGCGCACGGGCCTGCTTGGCCGTACGTACATTATTTTTCTATGAACAAAAAATAATAAAAATAATCACGATATAAACAAATACCTACATACCTGTATCAAAACACATGTCAATATATATAGATGTGTAGCATTACGAATATATGAGCAGATTATAGTGTGTGTATCCATCCATCCATAGTAATTCTGCCCGAAGGCAGGTCCTTCACTGCAATCATAGCAGTTTAATGCTAATGCTTGCAACTTTACTAGGGGATTGTGTAGGTGTGGTAGCTTCCCGTTGCTTTCCACAAGTGTGTGTGTATATATATTCTATTCTGCCTGAGGGCAATCATAGCATTTTCATGCTATGCTTTGCAGCTTTACTAGGGAATTATAGGTGTGGTAACTTCCTGTTGCTTTCCACAACGTTGTTTTCTATTTATTTATATATTATTTTGATACATTTTTTTTTATTCATGGAAAAATAATGCACGTACGGCCAAGCAGGCCCGTGCGCAATGTAAATGCAAATGTATTTCCTTTCTTTTGAAAAAAAAGGCAATAAATTCCATAAGAGTTATATATATATATATATATATATACACACACACATACATACATACATACATACATACATACATACATACATACATACATACAAACAAATGTAATGACAATCTGTCGGAATACAAATCAACAGATCTTGCCGTAAAATATGTATCATTACCTAGTTAAGTTTTTATTTATAATGTTTTCTCTTGTATTATGAGTCCCTGATTTCATATTTGTTTGAAAATCGGAAAACAATACGGATAAAATCCATATTAAAGTTCCTTTGAGGTAAATAGTAACAAAGTAAAATATTAAAAAAGGTCCGTGGCAGGTGCCTTCATCCTCAGCTAGGCTAATTAAAAAAAATTAAGAACTGCATACCTTGCGCAAACTGGCTTCCTTCTTCAGCAGAAATACATGCTCTACTAATCGTTGATTTGCAACGCTTTTGACATCGGCGGCCTTCCAGCGTCGTCAGTAGCTATTGGCTGTTGTTTTGTAATCTCATATAGATGGTTGTATGGTTAATCGTTGTTTACTTCCTTTAAAATTTAAAGTACATCTAGTATTTTTATCTCTCATCATATGATGATGATGATGATTTTTCTGAATCACATTATTATACGACACAGTGGAATGTTTACTTCCATTCATAGCAGCACTGTTGCTGCGTCGCACGACGTAGATGCTAACCATGTATAGTCAGGAACAAATAGAAAATGAAGCACTTACCCAGCTTACTTAGGGTAATAGCTGCTCAACACAACAGGCCACAGAGACGTGAAGCGAGTGAACACTGGTGACACGGCATTAGTTCGCAAATCATTCACAAAAGAAGCAGGTCAGTGTTCCGCTGTGTCGGATAATAAGAGCGGCCAACATTAGAATACAATGGAAAACACTGTTACTGTAATTCACAAAGAAAAAATCCCATAAAGATAAACATACTAGAGGAATTGCAAATTTAAAGAAGTACTGATACAACGCTAAAAATAAATGAACAAGAAATAAATGAAGTACAAGTTTTTTCATGTCTTTAATGTAAAATTATTGTAGATGGAGGTGCGTTAGAAGATTTCCGGAATCGTATTTATATAGCAAATGGAACATTTATCCAGCTGAATACAGATTGGAAGAATCAAAACTAAGTTCCAACTATTTAACACAACTGTAAAATCAGTTTTATTCTACGGATGTGAAACATGGAAGATGACAAATAATTAACTTACTCCAAGTGTTTGTGAATAGTGTTTACGTCGGATATTAAATGTGAGATGGCCTAGTATAATCTCAAACCAGATCTAGGACGCAAAACTGAGCAAGTACCCATAAAAAAACAAATAAAGTAAAGAAAATGACATTGAATTGAACATATTCTGCGTAAACTTCAAACTGCAATAGAAAGATGCGCACAAGACTGGAATCCTCAAGGAAAAGAGGAAAACCAAAAATAATGTACAAGAGGACTGTTGAAGGAAAAATACGTGAAGTGGGAAAAACGTGGATGGAGGTGAAGAGATTGACAGATCATCATCTTCTTGGTAGATCCTCGGCCTGTTCCTCTCTCATAATTCATCTTCCCATCGTCTTCTAGGACGTTCCACATCTCTATAGCCTTGAGGCTGGTACAACAGTAGTTTTTTTTTGTAGCCTAGATGAGTCCATTCTTAAAATATGTTCATGACATTTTTGTTTATAGCTTTGTATTTTTTCATTTAGATTAAACATTTTTGAGTTCTTGCCTTATTGTTTCAGTAGGAATATGACCTCTTAGAGTATATCCTGCAACGTATCTGAGGAACTTCAAGATTGGCAGATGATAGAACTAAATGGAGAAATTTCATTATGGCCTTATACTCTACTTAGGAGCGAAAGGAAATGATGATGATGATGATGATGATGAAACAAGGATTTAATTTTAAATGAGAACACACCTAACGCATACAACCCTCTATACGAAATTACAAAACAACAGCCAGTAAGGTAACTGATGTCAAAAGCGTTAGAAATAAACAACAACGGTTAGTAGTTCATATCTTTCTGCTGAAGATGGAAGCCAGTTTGCGAAAGGCCTACAGTTCTTACTTACTTTACTTTTGAGGGCCTCTCCAATTTTCAGCGGTTACTCTGTATTCCCATTCGCCATTCTTGCCGATCACGCCATTCATCCTCCTCCAGACCTCGGTCGTTCATCAATCTATGGATCTCTCCTTTCCAAATTGTTCTTGGCCTGCCCCGTTTCCTTCTACCAGAAGGTGACCATTCCAAAAGAGTTTTGGGCCACCTATCATCCTCCATTCTCCTGACATGGCCATACCACTGAAGAGCTCGTCTTTCGATCCTTTCCACCACTGTCTCCTCCATATCCATCATCTGCCTCACTTCTTCATTTCTTCTTCTTTCCAACCTGGACACCCTGGCACTGCGTCTTATTCCATCCATCTCCACTGCCAAGATCTTAGTCTTTTGTCCCTCTACCAAAGTCCATCCCTCAGCACCATAAGTCATTGTGCTTTCCACAACAGACTTCAAAATCCTCTTCTTCGTGTGGTTTGACATGGTCCTACTCCACAGTACTCCATTCAACATTTTTATGGCTCTTCGTGCTTGTACTAACTTGCTATCTACTTCAGCTTTACAACTCCCTGATTCATCAATAAGTGATCCAAAATATTAAATTTTTTTAACAGCTCTAATAATTCCTTAGGATAGGGATATATCTCGTCCACTTCCTCCTACTACAAGATATTCAGTTTTTTCCATATTTACTCTTAATCCTCCTATTTCAAAAGCATTTAGAAGTTTTCTCATCATGTATTTCACATCCTCACGACTCTGAGCTATCACCACTCGATCGTCTGCAAATAATATGGAATGTATTGTGCCACCTTGGACTGGTACTCCAATGCCTCCACAATACCCAAAGTTGGTTGATTGGAATTGTTCTACAGTTCTTAATAGTTAAAAAAATAAGTTAACTCAGTTGAGGACGACGGCACATTCCAGGCATCTATTTTAATAATTTACTTGTAATCAGAAATCCTATTTTACAATTCCTGTTTATCTGGTCGTTTCATTGATTTTCATTTTTTAGCCCATAAATTGGTAATAATAACATTATCCATGATATTATTGGAAAATATTAGCTCACGTTGGAATGTATGGAGAGTTTAAGTTCTAGGGGACGTGAACATACGGGTTCGATAGTATCAGTCAATTAAATACAGTCGTTTTAAGCCATGTATACATGTGTAATACATATTTTACATTGCAAATATGCTGATTTTAGTTTACTTTAAGCTCATATTAAGGCATTTCTTTTATTTTTGGGAAAAAAATCAACATAAATTTTTCTTTCAGGTAATTATTCACATTACTGCAACAATAATTTTTTATGCAGGATCCCAAAAATCTATGCCATTTTGATTAATAAATGCTTCTCTAAGTTTAAAACATTTCCTGATATTCCCTATTCGTACTACTTTCGCCAATAGATTTCAGCACTGGTACGTCCGACACTTAATAGATGAACGATGCATCAATACTCCTCATATTAACGCAGCTTTTCCTGCGAGACGGCACTGACAAATGACAAGCAAACTCCCTTTGTTTCTCCATATGACCACCGCGGCGCTGCTGCATTAATCACTGTCTAGAAAAATTAAATTCTGAACTCGTTACCTACTATTCAAAACAATGGATTTATAAATTTCTGTACATTATAAAGTGAAAAGCATTGCATTAGTGACGGTATCGAATCATATGACGTAGCTTCTAGTAGCTTTTTTTTTTCCTTTGATCCGCCCTCAGCTTTTCACCCTCTTGGCCCCTCACTGGGTTTTCATTTGTATGTGTATTTTAAGCGCATTGGGGGAAGCAGACTGATGCTTTCTGACTTACAATATTGCTAAGTGACTTATAGCATTGTAATTCTCCAGTTCTTTGATCATCTGCTTTTAAACAAGGAACAAAACAAGGTTAAAGGGATTTTCATGAACATTCTTGATGTATTCATCCTTGTAAAACTTATTTTGTTCTTATACATCGTGGGAAGAGTCTTGGATCGGAAGGAGATCACATAAATCAGTTGAGCTATGTTAATCTCATATGTAAAAGGCTTTATTACTTTTTCTCTTTCTGAAATAGGCTGATATTTCATACAACCTCATAGATTTTTTATCATCATGCTTTACAATGTCTTTGACATCTTCTTATGCACATTTGAAAAATCTGTAGACCGAATGTGGAACAATAATCCACTGGGACATAATTTCGTTTTAATAAAAAACAAAATACCGTATGTATTCACTTAGACTTTCACGGCCGGAGTTGCTATGATGATCTTGATGAAGATTTTCGGGCTGTAGACCGTGGTCGTGAGGCTTGTAGTTCCCTACGACCACGGTCTACAGCCCGAAAAAATCTTCATCAATATCAAAATACCGTATACTTTTTATTATACAGTAAAACTTGCTCAAAGTGGAATCGTATGGGACCAAGTTTTTTGTCCGCATTAGACAAAATTCCGCATTATAAAAAAGAAACTTATTAATAATCTTAGATTATAGAGAATGCCTGTAATGCATAATACGTGCATTTCCAAAATTAAGCCTATGTTTTATTTTATTGAGCACCTCGTTCCAGTTTGTAATTATTGTTCCTAGGAATTTGAATTTAGCTACTTCTTAAAAATGTACCTAATTTGTAATAATAATAATAATAATAATAATGTAATAATGGAAATAATAACTATAATAGTAGTAATAATAATAATAATAATAATAGTAATAAATATAATTCAATAGTGAGAAGTACTGTCACGTATGGAGCTGAAGTTTGGAAATTCAACAAAAACTTATGTCGGTGGAAATGGATTTCTTGAGGAGAGCAGCAAGATGTTCAAAATTAGACAAAATAAGAAATACTGTCATAAGAGAAAAAATCAATAACGGTTATTCAATAGTAGATTATATGTCTTTTTACGTACCTTGGATTAATATATATATATATATATATGTATAGTAATTATGAGCGACTTCGACAATAACGCGCCCCCGAAAAAAAACACAGTCCCTGTTTTGTCAGTCGTTTACGTTAAAAAATGGCTCTTAGGGCGCGTGTCCTGAACATTAAAGGATGCAGAGTTTCGGTTTCGCCTCACGAACTACACTTTCGTCCACATCGTTTGATTCCCAGCAAATTTAATTCCACACTACATTGTGCCGTCTTTTAAAACTGTCCAGCCAACCTGAAGATGCCTTGAAATCGTTATTCCCTAGGAATTTAGCAACAGCTAGAGCTTGACTTGTAGCATCGTTCCGAAAGTTTGGAGATTTATCTTCAATCACTTTCACTTTTTCGTTTAATGAGAATGATACATACGTTTTAGCCATATTTATTCCGTAAATTCAGAACGCTACCCGTTAAAGACCGGTCTCAGAACTTACATTAATTTAAGGATTTACGGTACAATGTTTATTTGTAAGACAGGTATCTGTGGTTCGCATAACAGGTGTGCAGTGAGGCCGAAATACAATTTCAGGTTCAGGTAGAATGTCTACTTTACCCTGCGGCTCGAATTATTCCTTATTGTTTGTTGGCCTAACGGGAATGCAATGAAGTGGTAACTAATTTGTTTATCTTTCTTTCCGCCTTATAAAATGTTTTTAATGAATTGTGTAGAAATATCCTTCCGTTTCTGCGTTATACAGATTCCGTTTTATACAAATTAAATACACGTAAAATCACTATTTTTTCGCCGGGACCAATAAATTTGTTCACAATGGACAGATTTCCGCATTATTCACGTTCCGGATTAAACAAGTTTTACTGTAGTTTCTTACAAATTTCAACCGAGTTTTACAATAATAAGCAAATTTACATATATGTTATAACTAACTAACTCCCTGGCTCTATCAAACCCGTAGGTTCATGGCCGCGCGGGCATAAGCACTCCATACATCCCTATCCTGAGCTAATGTTTTCTAATCATTCCCTGTATAATCTACTTCCCTCAAATCATAGTTAATGGTATTCCGCCACCTCATTCTTAGTCTACCAACTGGGCGTTTTACCTCTGGTTTTTCTACAAGAAGCTTCCATACACGTCTTTCATTCCCCCTTCGTGCCACATGTCCTCCCATTGCAGTCTATGATATCTAACTGTTCTTGTTACATCTGATTTGCTACAAAATGAATATAGCTCACTTTTATTTGTCTTCTCCATTCGCTTGTCTGTTCTCTCTCCTTCATCCAAAATTCTCCTAATGGCTTTATTCTCAAATACTCGTAATCTCCTTTCCTCCCTGAAAGTAAGAGTCCATGTTTCGCATCCATATAATATAAATTGGATAATAACGGTTTTATATATTTTCAATTGAATTTTTTTGAGAGAAGTCCTTGTAATGCATAATAGCTCGCATTTCCAGAATAAAATAATTATTCGAATCGGCGAAAATTCAGCTAAATTATAATTTCTATATACTCATTTAATTTCTAAGTTATGAGTCTATATCAGATAAGTGGTATTTGTTCTTATTTTTTAATCAAAGCCATCTCTGAAATATGCCTTTTATTTGTTGAAACTAATCAATTAATTTTGATGTGGAATGTGGGACTTTACTGCAATCTGAAATAATTATTTCGAAATCATGATGAGGCGAATTATTTCGGGACGAGAAAGAAGTAAATTTACCATTTAAGTATTTTAAATATAATTCTATTCTGTTGAATATAATTATTTGCTCTTTAAACATGTAAGCCACTCTTACACGAAGACTGAGGTTTTACTGTAGTTTTAAGACAGAGACTTCTTCTAGCAAACGACTGAGAAAACTACAGACAAGGTGAATTTGATGGTTTGTCTTCCTATTGCCACTAACATGTCCTGATTGGAAGCTCTCTTGAAAAGTCGGTAAAGGAAGAAAAACTAGGAAAGGAAGGCTTGGAAATCCCAAGTTTGCGCGACATTGATGAATTCAGCATCTCTTGAAAAAGGCGTCTGTTTTCCACCTACATACAAACTTCTAGCCCCATCCCCTTTTCCCTTCTTCATCCAAAACGCCTCAACTGCGTTTTGCATCGTTCATCATCTACCAATTTCCCCTTTCTCCCTTCTTTATACCCTCTTTTCTGCTCCGTTTCTTCATGTCTGTCTTCTTACAACTCCCCTTGTATTTCCTCTTCAGACACCCCTAACCACTTCATCCTCTATATTTCTGTTATAGTTGCTGGCATTAAGGGTTTTCTCACTTCATACAATCTAGTTTTCATGTGCACCATCAGTGGCAATTTAAATTATATCTTAAGATAGTCTCGACGTTTGCTTCTAAGTCATTCTCGTCTTTGGTTATTTTTTCATGACGTTGGAATACGCAAAACAACTAAAAATGCTGTTAATAGATGAATGACCGAAATGGTGTATCGCATATAATATTGTGAAGGCTGTTAAACCTATGGTGATGATAAGAGACTGGACCAAATGTATATATATATAAATCAGGTCTTTAGCAAAACAATAATTTAAAAATGCATGACGAAACACCGTTGAGGTCACTATGTAATATTTATAATATAAAAATAGAATACCTTAGATCTCAGTCTTCCTCAACTTTGGATGTCTGAGATCTCAGATATCCTATTTTTACATTATAAACAATTAATAATAATAATAACTCTCTAGCACTATCTAACTCGTAGGTTCATGATCGCGCTAACATAAGCTCTCCACACTTTCCTGTCCTGAGCTAATATTTTCCAATCATTTCTTGTATAATCAACATCCCATAAATCATGGTTAATGTTATTCTCCCACCTCTTTCTTGGCCTATATTTTGGACGCTTTCTCTCTAGTTTTCCTATAAGGATTTCCCGAGTCCTCTTTTATTCCACATTCGTGCCACATGTCCTGACCATCGCAGTCTGAGATTTAGCTGTCCTTTTTATATCTGGTTTCCTATAAAAAATAATGTAGCTCATTGTTATGCAGTTTGCTGTCTGATCACTTCTCTTTGATCCAAAAATATCATTAAGAACTTCATTCTCAAAAACTCGTAACCTTTTCTCCTTCCATAAAATAAGAGTTTGTGTTTCACATCCATATAATATAATTGAGAGAATAACAGTTATATATATTTTTTTTCAGTTTACTGTTTTTTAGATAAGTTTGAACGACAAGAATGCCTGTAATGCATAATACATGCATTTCCAAAATTAAGCCTGTGTTTTATTTTATTGAGCACCTCGTTCCAGTTTGTAATTATTGTTCCTAGGAATTTGAATTTAGCTACTTCTTAAAAATTTACCTAATTTGTAATAATAATAATAATAATAATAATAATAATAATAATAATAATAATAATAATAATAATAATAATAATAATAATAATAATAATAATAATAATAATAATAATTATAATAATAATTATAATAGTAATAATAATAATAATAATAATAGTAATAATAATAATAATAACCCTCTCGCACCCTTATAGACATAAGCTCCCCATACATCCCTATACTGAAGTAATGTTTTCCAACTTTCCCTTGTATAATTTACTCCCCCCAAAGCATTGTTAATAAAATAATAATAATAATAATAATAATAATAATAATAATAATGTGTCTATATCCCATAATCCCCCGTGGAGTCAGGTGCTCCCTCGAGGGAGTTTATTATCAAATCTAATTTGGTTACGCTTATTTACCTACATATAACATATCGCCTCAATGAGGCATCCAGTAGGCTACTAAATTATTATTGGGATGGATGAAGGTCAGTTAAATTTTCACAGAGGCCTTTTTATTCACGCTTCCGGTTCTTTTACGAACCTGAAAATGTTCGGACTCGGGACTCACGGAGGACTTATCCCTTTGAATTTCTATCCGCTTTTCAGGCTCGTAAAAGAAAGAAAGCTTGAATGGAAAAGCATGTGTGCAAAATGTTCAACTTCATCCATCCACGCTTTAACTTAGTTGCCTATTAGATGTGATGTGCTAACCACATGTCGCTCGCTGACATATATAGGTAAATAAGCGTAAGTAAATTATCTTGGTTAAGAAACTACCGCTAGGGAGTACCCGTGTTCCCACATGGGACGTGTGGGCTGTACATATGCATGCATAGGCCTACATACACACTCCTAGTTGAAGCAACAAGCAACAAAACAATATTTTTCGGTCTCCTATAAAATTATGAAAAATGAAGATTCGAAGCTAGTGAATTAAGGTATTCATGTATAGTTTAAGATATAAAAATTCATATGTTTGTTACTAACGGTCCCCGAACATCATCTGGCCATCATCAATATCATATTCACCTCATTAGATTAAGTTTAGGTTTAAGGCCTCTCCTGGCGCATCGTTACCCATCGTCATCACCCATCATATAATTGGAGCAGTGTAACTCCGCCTTCCAGGCGCCTCAACCTCATAAGTGGGTTAAATACGCCAATGCCAGGAGAGAATACCTGAAATGTCGAGTGACAACTGGTGGCATTGAACAAAAAAAAAGTTTGTGACTTATGGACTTCTAGATTTCTCAACCAAAAATGTGTACAAACATGTTTTCACGTATACCGAATGTTTAGCTGCTGTCTGTTATGCTCTTAAATAATTAGATGTAGGAGTTCACCTGAAACGAAAATTAAAAAGAAGTTCTAGCGGTCGCAATTTTCAATGTTTCACAAGTAAACTGTCTTTATTTATTTAAATTTATACTATGTCATTAATAATCTTTTTTCTCGTTTTTTATATATCTTGTACATATTATATATTTAATTCGTTAAATTTAGAGTAAATCAAAATACATTATAAATATTAATTGCATTGTATTTCATCATCATCATCTGCATTCATGGATTAGGTCTGTTGACCCGTTACGACTTCAGCCCATCTCTTTCTAGGTCTGCCCACATCTCGGGTGCCTTTAGGTTTGTATTTTGTTATTTGTTTTGGATATCTATCTTCATTCATTCTGTCTATGTGTTGCTTCCATTTTTGTCTATATGTATCTATTTTATCAGTTATTGCAAATATCTCAAGTTCCTGTCGTATTTCTGTGTTCTTGATTCTGTCTTCCTTAGTGCACCCTTTAACAGATCTCAAAAATTTATCAATCCGGCTTTTCTTCTGCTGAAGTTTATGAGTAAGTTATTTTTTACTAGTAGAGGTTACCAGCCTCTAGCCAAACCCCTCTTCCTGGAGGGCAGCGAATTGGAATTTCGGAGTGTTCGTCTCCTAGAGAAGTTACCTTCACTACGGCTTTGGGGACTTCTCTTCTCCCCTCGTAACCCTGTGGACGGGGCCCTACCCAGGTACTACCCACTGGGCGAGTGGGACCTGGAGCTCACAAAAGGGCAGGGGCGCCTACACCCTGGAGTTATTTATAACATGTAATCGTTTATGTATATTGTAATTTAGATGTAAGACTATTTTTTTTTTTGTATTTTTTAAAACCTGGTTGAGTGGCAGACAAGGCCTTAAGGCCTTAACTCTGCCAGGTAAAATAAAGCTAATATTATTATATTAGTATAT
Source organism: Diploptera punctata (assembly GCA_030220185.1). Classification (NCBI taxonomy): domain Eukaryota; kingdom Metazoa; phylum Arthropoda; class Insecta; order Blattodea; family Blaberidae; genus Diploptera; species Diploptera punctata. The sequence continues at coordinate 1,266,779 of JASPKZ010008344.1, forward strand.
GCTATTAAAATTTGCCGAAGTAGGTATTATCCAAAACTCAGTGATATCTGACCATTACAATTGGAGGTTTACTTGAAATGCGAAAATAATTGATTTAGCAAAACGCTATGCTTGGTTCGTTGCAATATATAATTTTGTGTATACACGTTTTCGATATGGCAAGTGTTTAGCTGATATTATCCTCTAAAAACATTAGGTGTAGGAGTTTGCCTGAAACGAAAATTAAAAAATCATCATCACCATAGGACATTCACGAATTTAGGCCATTTGTTGACCTGTTTCGGCCTCAAGAGAAACACCATCCAGAAGTCTTTTGTGTGGACGTCCTGGTCTTCTTCTTCCTGCAGGTTGAAATCTAGACATTTGTTCGGGTATCCTGTGATCTTCCATTCGATGAACATGTTGCATCCATCTTGACTTATAATCAGAAATTTTGTTTTCTAAAGGTTCCATGTGTAATTCTTCTAAGATGTCTTCATTTTTTGTTTGTGATCTAGTAGTGTGTATCCTGCAGTCCTCCGAAGGTATCTGATTTCAGCAGATCTAAGTCTCTATATATCCTTCTGTTTCAACGTCCATACTTCGCTACCTTACAAAAGAGTTGGAAGAGCCAGTGTTTCATACACTGATTCAAAAATCATATTTAATTTATCTAGGCGTAGCAGCGCACGCCGGTATTAGCTAGTAGTTTATATCCATCCATAGTAATTCTGCCGGAGGGCAGGTCTTTCACTGCAATCATAGCATTTTCATGCTATGTTTTGCAGCTTTACTAGGAAATTATAGGTGTGGATAGCTTCCCATTGCTTTCCACACCGATGAAGGATGATGATGATGACGATGGTGATGGCTGGATGATTTTCTAGGAACGTTGGGCCCTAAGCTTCCTGACATTTGTCTTACAGGTGAGGAAAACCCCCGAACAAACCTCACTCAGGAGCCTGTCCCGACCGGGGATCGAACCCGGGCACGCTGCGTGACAAGGCAGCACGCTACCTCGAGATCAAAGCGGTGAACTAGTAGTTTATATAATGAGCTAATAAATTTGTGCGCAAACTTGCTTTGTATTTAAACCTAGCACTGGTTTGCGCATGTGAGTACGTAATTGTATCTTTGTAAGGTTGCATTGGAAGAAGATGGCTTTTACGTTCATAGAGATTTCTAGAATTGTATGATGCAATTAAAACGAATATTCTGGCGCTTAAATTCGAGAATAAGTCGAAAATGTAGAGTTGTAAAAATTAACGATTCGTGGAGTCACAATGGAAACAAGATAGTGCTTCGCAAGATTTCCGCTATATCGGATAATGGGCTTGCAATTTCTGTCGTAATGTCCGGATCTTATATTGTGTATGTTTCTAACATTTTAAAATATTTTTAATGTATAGTTATCCAAAAGATCAGCCTTTTGTTGGTTTCCGGAACATATATTTATTTTGTTAGATTGCAAGAAACTCAATTCCTAATGTCAGCTTATTTAAATGTATCGTACTGTAGAGAAAACAAACCTATCATAACAGTAATTAGTTATATCTTTTGAATATTGCTTTATAATTTGACACGAATTAAATAATTTCTACTAATGAATCGTTCTATTCTTAATTGTATATTACATAAATTAAAATAATGCATCTTATATGTTACATTGCAAATTTAAGCGTTAATTAAATTGTATTTTATACTCGTACATTGGGACGAAGCAAACATGGTTGCTGTTAGAGCGACCTTTTAATTTCGGGTTTCAGAAAAACCGCCACTCCTAATGATCGGATTTCGCTGATTTTTGTAAAATATGTTTCTCGTTTTATTTCAATAGCATGTACTGAGTTTCACAATGAAATATAATAATAATAATAATAATAATAATAATAATAATAATATTTTATTTTAGCTGGTAGAGTTAAGGCCATAAGGCCTTCTCTTCCACTCAATCAGCGAATAGTAAAATTAGCAAACATTATATATATATATATATATATATATATATATATATATATGGTATGATAAGAAAAATAAATGCCTGGACGGGATTCGAACCCAGATCTCCGAGTCTGTACCTCAGCGTGATATCCATTACACTACCAGGCGAATCCAATTCTTATATATGTATTATACTCTCCATTATTACTAGATGTCGCGAGAACACTGTCTTTACTGCCATCTAGTAGCTGACTATATCAAGTAAGCAAATTAAAGAGAATATTTATTTTATTTTATAGCAGTGACGCTTTATCGATGTTATAATTAAATGTTTAACATTGAGCAATGCAAGCTTAATATGGTATAATAATTAATATGTTTCTTATTATACCATATTAAGCTTGCATTGCTCAATGTTAAACATTTAATTATAACATCGATAAAGCGTCACTGCTATAAAGTAAAATAAATATTCTCTTTAATTTGCTTACTTGATATAGTCAGCTACTAGATGGCAGTAAAGACAGTGTTCTCGCGACATCTAGTAATAATGGAGAGTATAATACATATATAAGAAAAATAAGTGTTTGAATTGGATTCGCCTGGTAGTGTAATGGATATCACGCTGAGGTACAGACTCAGAGATCCGGGTTCGAATCCCGTCCAGGCATTTATTTTTCTTATCATAACATATTAAGCTTGCATTGCTCAATGTTAAACATTTAATTATAACATATATATATATATATATATATATATATATATATATTACAATTTTAAGATATTATTAAAATACAGACTAAACAATATACAATGATGATGTGATCTAATACTAACAAAAACATAGAATATAATAAAATTAAAATGATATAAAATAAAGCAAGTAGCTTCATAGATGATTATTTGTAGAATGCTGTATATAGTTGTTATGCAGTTAATGTGTTCGTTTTGTCGAACTTAAGATATCAGTTAATTTGGATTTAAATAATGATAACGATTGACAGTCCCTGGCATGACTGGGAAGTGAGTTCCATGCTCTAGTCATAGATATTGTGTAAGATTCAGAATATAGACATGTCCTGTGCTGTGGTATCAAAAGTAAAGAAGAGTCTTGTGATCTTGTTCCTAAATTGTGATGAGCCGATTAATTTTGAAAACGTGTTGGTAAAAGTCTCGTAGACTGCGATGGGCAGGACATGTTGCACGTATGGGGAATGAAAGACGTGCATGGAAGCTTCTTGTAGGAAAGCCAGAGGGAAAACGCCCAATTGGTAGACCAAGAATGAGGTGGGAGAACAACATTAACTGTGATTTGAGAGAAGTAGATTATACAGGGAATGATTGGAAAGCATTAGCTCAGGATAGGGATGTATGGAGAGATTATGTCCGCGCGGCCATGAACCTACGGGTTCGATAGTGCCAGTGAGTAAGTAAGTAAGTAAATGTCTTGGTAAATATGTGTGCAGGATGTCGTAAATGGCGACCGCTTGGGCGATTTAAAAATTTTCGTTTCAGGAGAACTCCTATATCTAATAGTCTGATTTTACTGATTATAGAATTCGACCTTTCTTTTTTACATTTTAACTGCTGTATGCCGAGTTTAAATTCAATGAAAAAATTGCGTCCGCTAGAACTGTAAAGGGCACACACACACACACACACACACACACACACACATATATATATATATATATATATATATATATATTGGTCTTGGTCATTTTTTCAGTGTCTACTAGAGAGGATTGGCGAAGAACTGTAGGAAAATTTATATATATATATATATATATATATATATATATATGTAAGGATCTTGTTGGTGATGTAATAATAAATTATGTTACACATATCATCAATAGAACCAATCAGCAAACAAATATTTAAAACAATTAAAAACAACGCGTTTCGAAAGCTATGCTATTATTATCAAGACTGAGTACTTATTTAATAAAATCAATGAAAAAAGTATAAAAAACAAAAGCTGTTACAAATCCAGATTACGTCACATCACGTGACTAACAATAATTATAAATTACTTATTGATATCATCAACAAAATTCTCTTTTATAACTAAAGAAAAGAGAGCTCTCAGCAGAATAGGGCTGTTCATAATGTTTTCTTTGTGTTTATAAATCTCCGAAGATATCAAGAACGTCAAGAAATTTAAAATTATTGACCGATCTAAGCAGTCTAAGATTACTCGTATTAATAACATGACCACTGTTAGAAATACATTAATCAATTCCAGATTTGTCAATTCTGTTTAATCAGAAATGCACAATATGCTCTTTAAATATAGTTAAAATAGACCTTCTATATCCGTTATTCATCTGAACTTGTCGATCTTGGAAAACGAAAGGTCAACTTTATGTTCATCCTGTAGTCTACATAATTTGAAAAGCAGCACTTAACATCAAAAAGTTAGGTTAGGTTAAGCACTAGTTAGTGCTAAGTGATTTGAATTATTATTCATGACCTGCACTTAGTGACCGCTGTTAAACTGTTAACTGAATTAAGTAGTAGTTCCTAAGGGACAAAGTTTGCCAAGACGAGTTTACTACTAAAGAAGATGCTTGTAACCTTGGAATATATTATGTTGATGTGTTCTCGTGTTTAACAGTGTCCCATTAGTTCTTCATCGTGCGCATCTCTGCGTTTAACTTGCACTGGTTTAAGTAAACTTATATTCCTGGAAGACTGATATTCTCTTACATTAAGTTCACTCTAATGATAACATTTTTCTCGTTGTGATAAGACAAGAATTCCAAAACTTTCTCCTGACTGATTTTATTTTAAGGATTTAAATTTAGAGATGATATTTAAATGCTGAAATGAATATGTTGAGAGCAATAGCAGGATACCAAAGAACCGATAAAAAGAAAAACGAAGATGTAAGAACAGAACTTCCGATGCGATTGAGGGTCTTTCCACTTTTCAGCGGTTGCCCTTTTACCAGCCGGCTGCTGGCCCTTCACATCCACATGTGTCAATCACAGAGGCAGATGATCAACAGCCAGTGTAGGGGTGACATGTGGTTAGCATGTCGAGTCCCCCAGCCGTTATAGCTGGTTCCTCAACCTGGAGCCGCTACTTATTGTAGTTACCCAATTGCCTCACGATGCTGGGTGGGCACCGGTCCCATACTGGCCGAAACACCATGAGAAAATTTCTTCCCCCATGGAGACTCGAACCAGCGCAAGTCCCGTAGCTCTGCGCCAAGGCTTCCTACCTTAACCGCTCGGCTACGGCGCGGGACTAAGAACAGAACTTAATATATTTAATCTCTGTGAAAGAATAAAATATTATCAAAATGCTTATCTTCAGCACGTATTACGAATGAATGATCAGCGCATACCGAGAAGAATGTATACTTATAAACCAAAAGGGAGAAGAATGTTGGGAAGACCATTGAAGAGATGGAAGGACCAATTCGACCTGTAATGAGATCAGAACAGGCCATTGGGCTTAATCCTTGTTGTTGTTGATGATGATGATATTTAAATGTGTTTGAGTTTTTTATTGAATTATTAAACACAATTTCAAAAACTTAGAAAATCATTCCAAAAGAAATGTAGTCACATTCAAAGATATAGCCCACTTTTTCACCGATCAATGTAAATTCTAGAAATACTGTGACAAATTTGGCAATTGGAATATTCGTGTAAAGCAGGGCCGTTAAACAGTGCTCACTAGGTGTGACAAGACCCCCTCCCTTCGTATTCAAGTCTATGTCGGATAAGCTGACGAGGTAAGACAGAGTCATTACTCGTCTAAGTTAGGTCTGCACGGCTAGAGGGGAAGTGTATTAGCGCTAGTGTTGCCAAGTACTTCTCTATGGAAGGTAAAATCTCTAACGCAGGAGAAATATTACATTGTTGTCAACTAAATAACAAATTTAACGTATGCTGAAGGTTTCGGATCATTTAACATCACAATGTTGCCATCACTCAATTAACAACCTCACAATACAACATGGGGAACGGGAATTGGCAACGTGTAATGAAGAAGGCAAAGGAGGAACAGCTTATTCCCCAGTTGTAACTTGGCTATCGGTTTATTCATTTGTTCAACAACTACTGTATCTGACGGATTATTTAAATAGCACAATATTTATCAGCGCTCCCCTCCCTGTCAAATAACAAAGCAGAGGGGACAGGAAGTGGCAAGATATTAAGAGAAGGAAGACAATCGACAGCACATTCCTACAATAATTTCAGATTTAACCTGGGTGAGTATTACTTGCTTGTCGATTGTGTTGTTTCATTAATTGTGCACCTACATGCGGGTAGGAGCGGGGACCGTCTTTTCACACATTGTGAGAACTGTTTAACTACCCTGATGTAAGGGATGAAACCAGTCAGCCATTCACTTTCCTGCACTCGTCAATGTAGACTGTAAAATAGGCTTCGGTGTTTAAAAAAATCAACTTCACACCTAGTCTTTTTGTTCTTATTATTATTGTTACTATTTTTTCATCGTATTTATCCACTCATCTTAGAGGTACTTCTTCGTCCCCTACGTCAGGCACAGTGGCACGAGCTGTTGGGAGAGGTAGTTTGAACTATGGATCACACAAGTGCTTTTTGATCATATTAGTTGTGGAAATCTTCCATGAATGAGTGATTCAGCTCAATGCAGGGCATCTCCGAGACAATATTAACATTAAAGACAAAACACACCATTCGCTCACACATTCATACTAACATGGCGAATATGATAATGATGATTATAATAGCCTGATTATGTTCGGGGACCGTTGGACCTTATTTGAATTGCGCGGGTGAGTCACCCATGGCGAGTTAGATGACCCGCACAGCCGGCAGAATTGTCTGGAGTGTGTTGATAGTAGGTTCTACCGGTGTAAAGTTTTTTTTTATGTCTTACAGTTGAGGAAAATCCCGAAAAAAAAATCACCCAGAAAAGTTTGTCTCCCTGAGCAGCGTTTAATCTTAACTGTTAAAAGATCGTCGTTAAATAGAATTATTAATGTGTATTAAAGAATATATCATAGTATTACATCCTAAGAATATTGATTTCTCATCCCTTCGAGATTCGAACCAGGAATATAGAACCAATTGGGATTATGTAAAGGAAATTGATTGCACAAACATAATGACGCTCTAAATACAAGGGTTACAAAATCAATGTCTAGCGGATTAGTAATTTCCGGGCACCGGACGCTTACCGTACAGCAGGTTAGGTTTTAAATAAAACCTGATTCTACCGTTACACAGATGTATTGTGAATGGGCTTAGCTTCATCAGCAAATATAAACATTCGTTACTAAATCTTTAATGAAACACTTTTGTAATTCTAGATTTATCTCTCACAAGTTTTGATTATTATACGTAGATTATTCAAGATGTTTTTATAATTAAAATAACTAATTTCCGTTGTTGCGATTAACTAAATAACTCGCTGATACTATCGAATCCGTAGGTTCATGTCCTCGAGGACATGAGTTCTCCACCCATCCGTATCCTGAGCAAATGTTTTCCAATCGTCCCCTGTATAATCTACATCCTCTAATTTAACACACTAATGATCTTCTTGGTGGTTAAAATCGTAAAATATACAGTCAATATGCCCAATTCACCAATTAATTATTAAAATAGTCAACATGTTTCAACAGAGAAGCTGTTGAAACAAAATTGAGTCAATATTTAGTCTTGAAAATGATAGCTTCGCTGTTGAAATAAAAAATTGAGTCAATATTGTCTTGAAAATGACAGCTTCGCTGTTGAAACAAAATTGAGTCAATATTTAGTCTTGAAAATGACAGCTTCGCCGTTGAAACAAAATTGAGTCAATATTTTGTCTTGAAAATCGCAGCTTCGCTGTTGAAACAAAATTGAGTCAACATTTAGTCTTGAAAATGACAGATTCGCTGTTGAAACAAAATTGAGTCAATATTTTGTCTTGAAAATGACAGATTCGCTGTTGAAACAAAATTGAGTCAACATTTAGTCTTGAAAACGACAGATTCGCTGTTGAAACAAAATTGAGTCAATATTTAGTCTTGAAAATGACAGCTTCGCTGTTGAAACAAAGAATTGAGTCAATATTTAGTCTTGAAAATGACAGCTTCGCTGTTGAAACAAAATTGAGTCAATATTTAGTTTTGAAAATGACAGCTTCGCTGTTGAAACAAAATTGAGTCAATATTTAGTCTTGAAAATGACAGCTTCGCTGTTGAAACAAAATTGAGTCAACATTTAGTCTTGAAAATGACAGCTTCGCTGTTGAAACAAAGAATTGGGTCAATATTTAGTCTTGAAAATGACAGCTTCGCTGTTGAAACATATTGCCTCTTTTAATTATTAATTAGTAAATTGGATATATTGACTGTATATTTTACATCCCCTAATGGTAATTAATGTTATTCTCTAGCCTCATTGTTGGCATACCTACTGGTTGCTCTGCCTCTGGTATTACTATAAGGAGATTCGAAGCCCCTCTTTCAATCCCATTCATGCACATTTCCTGTCCATCGCAGTCTATGAGACTTAACTCTTCTCATTATATCTGCTTCCCATAAAGATCATGTAGTTCACTGTTGCGTTGTCTTCTTCGTTCGCCTGTCTGGTCAACTCTCTTTGATAAAATAACGTCTATTTCTGGTGTTTGAGCAGCATGAGGGAAAAAGTATTGGACGATGGACATTGGATCGATTGTTGAGGAGGACTACAGTAGATTAATTGGGGGCGTGCAGATGTGAAACATCGTGAAATCTGCCAAATAAATTGTTGTGCGGTTTTAAAAACTATAATCCCATGATAAGGAACAGGAAAATTGTGCCTACAAAATTTAAAAAAAAATGATATTCAGAATTTATAATGGAAACTGTAGGTAAATTCTGTAAAGATTTGAAAATCTGAGCTACAAGTTTTAAGCGATATCCTCGATGAAGTCGGTCTATACTTTATATGCAAAATATCGCGAGCCGCGTTCAGGGGAAGAGACACGCGTTGACTCCAGAATGAGATTGTGGTTGATATTGTTTACTACACTTGTTTCACCCCCAGGCAGGATCTCTGAAAGCAAACCTGTGTCCAACTCTAACCTGTAATTCGATAGCTCAAAGTGGATTTCAAGACATCACACCTAAGTCCCACACAATCCCTTGTCTGACGTCTCGAGTAGGGCTTTCGAACAGTCTCTTACGATATCACAACATTTTATTTTGAGACATTCAACTGAATTACATTTATATTTAATGTTCTATTTAATCTACCCTAGAAGAGTAGAATTATAACTTACGATAAATAATTTACAATATGCACACTCTAGTGAGTAACATTAAGAAATTGGACCTCGAAGTAAACAAGAATAAAACTAAATATATGTTCACACATATAAATACGCAACAATTGCAAACCGGAATGAGGCGCAGAAAGAAATTAAACGTAGGCTCAATTCTGGAAATGCAAGCTATTCTGTATTACAGGGACTCTTGTCATCCCAACTTCTCTCAAAAAAAGGTTAAACTCAAAATATATTTTACCACAGTTATATAATATGGATGCGAAACCCGGACTCTTAGTTAAAGAGAGGAGAAAATATCACGAGTATTTGAGAATAAAGTTCTTAGGAAAAATGTTGGACCAAAGAGAGATGAACAGACAGGCAAATGGAAAATACAACTTAACAGTGGGCTACATGATCTTTATAGGAAGCCAAATATAAGGACAGTTAAATCTTGTAAACTGTGATGGACAGAATATGTGGCACGAATGGGGAATGAAATGGAGTCATGTAAACCTCTTGTAGGAAAACCAGAGTGCATGCGTCCAGTAGGTAAGTCAAGTATGAGTTGGAAGAATAACGTTAGCCATGATTTGAATGAAGTAGATTATACAGGGGATGATTGGAAAATATTTGCTCAGTAGTGGGATGTATGGAGGGCTTATGTCCGCGGGCATGAACCTATGGGTTCGATAGTGCCAGTGAGTTAGTTAGTAGATTAGATTTCGTATGGGAATAATTAGTGTGATATATATAATCTTCTTCTTCTTTAAGATGAAAAAAAATTGTATATATATATTAAAGATTTAATTTGATATATCAATAGAAAGTAAAATCCGCATAAAAACGATAATTCGACTAGTTATCGTGTATGGAGCAGAAACTAGAGCTCATACAACAAAAACTAAAAAAAAATAATAAGCATATGTGAAATAAAGATCTTAGAAACTATTCAAGGGAAAACATTATTTGATAAGATACACAACACAGAAATTAGGGACAAATGTCATATTCAAGACATAACCAAATTTATTAAGGAGGGTAGACGAAAATTTTGGAAAGGTCATATAGAAAGAATTGAAGACAACGGAGTTGCAAAAATAGCTAAAGATGGTAGACCAATGGACTGAAGAAGAACAAGGGCGAAGAAGACCAGCCTAGAGATGGATAGACAGTGGATGCACATCCAATACGTCTTCCTTTAAGGAGCGATTTTGGAAATAAACAGGTTGAAATTCTTACAAATTATGAAGAAGGATATATATATATATACACACACACACTCAATAGCATGTAACACGGATGTTCATCTGTGATACAATGGATGAATTTCTCAACCGAAGTCTAAACAACGACCGCGGTTTTCCGATTTTTTATTGTTTCCATAACAACCATAAAACTGTAAATCTATGGCTCTTAATTTTTAAAACAAATGTCTGACTCATGTCTATGGTTTCATAACAATTTCTGTGAATTTTCAGTCATTTTATAGGTGTTATGGAAACAATAAATAATCGGAAAACCGAGGTCGTGGTTTAGACATCGGATGAGAAATCCACCCAATGTGTCACTTAGCGGCGGAGGATTTCTCTCTTTTCACGATTCCGATTCTTTCTTACCTACGTGTTCGGTGTCTAATAGATTGGATCGGACGAGGTCCATTTTCTTCGGAATTTGTTAAAAAAAAAGTAAAGCCTGGAATTAATATAATTTTCCTGCGGTAACTATTAGGACATTTCTGTAACAAAGTCTAACAAGGGTAAATTACATTATATGTCCTTATTTTTTAACCGAAGAAGAAGGAAACGGTTTGCGAAATATCTTACGTATAAAACCGTTTCTCCAGTAAATGTTGCTATTTTCATCAATCTAATCTTGCAGTTTATATAACATCATCCAAAAAAAAAAAAAACAAATAGTAGACTATCATTTTATTCATGAGACCATCTGAAAGTGAAATTCACCGAAAATGGAACAGAAACTCCGTTTTTGTCAGAAAACTTTCCTATACGCGTATATTTTATCAAACTGCCTCTTTTGACGTTAAAGGGGTTGGAAGGAGTAGGGAGAAATATCATGTATAGTGCTTTTTTTCTACGGAGAAGAAGTCGTTGCGCCTGTTTGGCGCCGGTGTATCGATAATATGGGGGAATGTCAACTTGGACCATCCTCCCATTTCCATCACTGTTGATATATCTCAGATATTTCACATAACTTATTATATATAATACTTTATACTGACTGCAAGTAAAATTGCTGATTTTCTGATGCTGTAGTGATAGAGTAAACGCTATCGAGTTTATGGATTCCATCGAATTTGCATATTTTAATTATAAATTTAGGAATCTAGGATTTATCTTAAAGAAGAAGGTTCGTCACAATTAGAAATAGAAAAAAGAATAGCAGATGCACGGAGAGCAATTGGCATGCTGAACTCAGTACTATGGATTTTAAAAAATCCTTTACAGACACAAGGAAATCATTATAGAAACTATTAATTTACATGGATCAGAGATATGGACAATTAAAAGATACCAAGTTAACAGTTTATTAGGAACAGAGATAAATTACTGAGAAGATCGCCGCGAAAATTCGATTAGAAAAAAATAGTAACGTTGAAATTAGGATTTTTTTATGAAAGTTGAAAGAAATGTATTACAAGTAATTGAAGAGAGAGACGATTAAGATGATATGGACATCTCAAGAGGATGAGTGATACAATCGCTAAGATTTTGGAGTCGAAAATGGATAGGTATAGAAGAAAGCGAAGACCTAAAGAAGGTTGGATGGACGGTGTGAGAAGAAGCATGAGTGAACTGGGACTTACACATGAGGATGTTGAAGACCACTACAACGGGAGAATGCGAATTTCTTGAGAATGACGGAAAACCACTGTATTGTGGATAAATTCCGAAATCGAAAATAATACAATTTTTTTATTAAATATTGCCTGTGCAGTAGTAAATATAGTAAAATAAACAAATAAAAATAAATAACTTTTACAAATACTTGGACAATTGTCCTTTATCAACCCGCAATTTGTTTCAGAAGGGAAATCATACCGATCCGATTGAGGGTCTTTCCACTTTTCAGCGGTTGCCCTTTTACCAGCCGGCTGCTGGCCCTTCACATCCACATGTGTCAATCACAGAGGTAGATGATCAACAGCCAGTGTAGGGGTGACATGTGGTTAGCATGTCGAGTCCCCCAGCCGTTATCGCTGGTTCCTCAACCTGGAGCCGCTACTTATTGTAGCTACCCAATTGCCTCACGATGCTGGGTGGGCACCGGTCCCATACTGGCCGAAATACCATGAAAAAATTTCTTCCCCCATGGAGACTCGAACCAGCGCAAGTCCCGTAGCTCTGCGCCAAGGCTTCCTACTTTAACCGCTCGGCTACGGCGCGGGACAAATCATACCTGGAACACAATGAAATAGCAACATTAGTCTCCAGTTGTTGTCTTCTTTTAGAATTTTCTAAGCTGGAAGTGGTAATGAAATTCATATAGGTTTGGCCTAAAAGTCCCTTGTACTACAGCCGTTTGCTGACCTCACATCTACATGTTTCATTTAACATAATAATCCAGTGAGTAGTATAGGGGTGACATGCAGTCAATATGTCGGAACCCCAAGCCGTCATGAATGGTTTACGCAATCTCGTAAAGCCGCTACTTATTATGCTACCAAAGTTCCTTATGTTGGTTGGACACCGGTTTCATACTGGTTGTAATTTCATGAGAAATATAACGTGTCTACAAATACAGTATATGACTTTAAGCTACTAGTACGTCGCTTTGGATAATCGTATCTAAATGAAATTGGTGACAATCAAAAGATAAACTCAAAACGTTTTGCGCATGTTAACAATGTCAACAATGGAGAATAATGGACAACAATACAGAAACCAAACTAAATTTAATCATTTTTTTTTTGTGGTCGATATGGGTTCATTGTTGGATATTTAGCAGACAGTTAAATGCGATGTCTGCAGCGTCACTCGTGGGGGACACATTCAATGTCTATGAGGTACAGCAAAGTTTCTCTTTTGATTGTCACACATTTAATTTAGATACGATTATCCAAAGTGATGTAGTAGTAGTAGTTTAAGGGGGGTGATGGGTGAAATTTTCGACATTATCGGTCAAATTTAGCATTTTTTGTTTTTTGTATTAAGAATACTACGTATCTTAAAGTATAAGTTGGCGAAGTTTCAGTGTCCTATGGCACTTGTAAGTCTCCCTAATGACTGTAGGAGGGCATGTATGCTACATTCTAATTTAACTGCATGCAAACTTTCAAATTTGCTTTTCCACACTTTTATTTTCATTGCATTTCAATACACTTAAATCAAAATAGCATTGGTAGATAGATAGATAGATAGATGGAAAGCTCTGCGGCCATCACTTAAGTGTTGGCGGTGAGCGATCCATTTTGGTCCTCCTTAATAGGTAGAACCCCGGGTTCCTGTAAAATACATTAGCCCCGGTTTAAATTTTGAATTTAATTTTGAAGTTAATTAGCAGAGTGAAGTCGGAAGCGGACCTTTTGGGGTTCTATTCCAGCATTTGCTCTTTGGATTGAGGGAAACCGCTTAAAACCTCAATCGGAATAGTCGATCACGCGGGATCTTGCCAAGTTTGGCTTTCGGATGACTCTATATTGGGAGGGCATCCAGAATAGCATTGGCAAATTTAATGATAGAAGCACGAAATTTTAACTGCGTGTCCCACACACTATGGCTTATAATTCTATGCATGGATTTTGAAACAACGTTGGTAGTGTTTTAAATAAAAAAAAATAATAAAATATGTGTAGTAGTTAAAAAAAAATGTTCATGTGCAGAGGATGTATATATATTTTTTCTTCCTTTATTATAATGATATAGAAAAGTTAATGTATAGTGTTGTTCTAAATAAGTAAGTGGTCGTGTAGAAAAACATTCAAAAATGTTGCTAAAACATTATGGGACTAATTAAAAATTTTAATATGCAAATTTTTAAATGGATTTTCTTCAATAACTCAAAAACCTTTAAGCCTAGAAGGTTGAAACTTTAATATAGGCCCCCTAATATTACCTATTATGGCATGAATATGTGTACACAAATCAAGTATTTAGCTTAAAAACTGTAGAAAATAGAAATTTCAGTCATCACCCCCCTTAAAGCATAATACTATATTTGTGGACACGGTGTATGATTCGTTCATTGATACTCATATCAGGAACATGTCTCTTTTACTTGCGCCGATGTTTGATACCTTAAACTGCTTGAGTGAGGAGCTGGAATTGTTATTATGTTAATTACTAATTCTTGATTGTGTGATTAATGAAATGTAATATAACTTTTCTTGACACCTTCATAACTTCCGATCCCAATATAGAATCATCCGAAAGCCAATCTTGGCAAGATCCCGCGTGATTGACTATTCCGATTGAGGTTTTAAGAGATTTCCCTCAATCCAAGAGCAAATGCTGGAATATAACACCATAAGGTCCGCTTCCGACTTCACCCTAGTACTATCTGTCATAAACTTCAAATTTGAATTCAAAATTTAAACCGGGGCTAATATATTTTACAGGAATCCGAGATCCTACTTATAAAGGAGAACCGAAATGGATCGCTCACCGCCAACACTTAGAGTGATGGCCGCAGAGCTTTCCATCTATCTATCTATCATGACTTTAGGAACACAGTGATCACCAAGACGCTATTTTTATGAATTTAATTTGTAATGTCAATACATTTCATGGCGCAAATGTCAACAGTCTTAATTAGCGTTTTTGAATATTCAGAGCTCTTCTAATTAACTTTTTTTTTAGAATTCACACTATTATGTATTATTTATTTAAGTAACATTTTATCACCTCACCTCATATTCTACTTCTTCTTCTTAGACTAGTTTCAAAACCATATTAGGTTCCGTCATTAGTATTTTCGCTACCATTATTATGTTGTCTGGGGCACGCCGCGGCCATAGCGAAGTGGTTGAGGTAGCGCTACAAGCCGGAAGGGTCGAGGGTTCAAGTCCCGGTGGAGTCAGGATTATTAAACTGATCCAAACCTTCTGGCGGCACTATGGCCCTGGGGTCGACTCAGCCTCTAACGAAAATGAGTACCGCACGCTTATTCTGGTGGTAAAGGCGGCCGTCGCCCAGGGCTGACAACCCGGCTGACATCAAGCGCCGATTGTCCAGAAAAAGTGGGGGCCTTAACCTCCTACTACCACAAGGGCCTCCTGAGGCCTGTAGTGAGATCACTTTACTTTACTTTACTTATGTTGTCTTGAAGAATCATCTCTTGCTCCTGTTGGTAGACTAAAGGACATCGAAATTAAAACGGATCTTCAAGACGACATAACAACATGGTGAAAATGCTGATGATGGAACCGAATAAGATTTTGAAACTAGTATAAGAAGAAGAAAAATATGAGGTGAGGTAATAACATTTTACTTAAATGAAGAACTCTTCTAACTTACATGCAAACGCAGATATCCATATTACATGGTAGTAAGTGTCATATGGGTCAAGCAATGATTATATCAAATGGAACCGTTTAGAATTCTTACTTCCTTAAAAAAATCATAATATATGTGTAATTGAATAGTTGCCCCGAAAATATATCTAACCCACAAACTATAAAATGTTGGGAAAACGAAAAAAAAAAAAAAAAAAAAAAAAAAAAAAAAAAAAAAAAAAAAAAAAAAAAAAAAAAAAAACGTAAAATGTTCATTTTGAGGCTATTACCTTTATTATATCATATACATTTTGATCTCTCGTCCTATTGGAATCATATACAGTAAATTTGAATGCAAAGTAGCATGCTAATAACTAAATATTAACAATTTAATGCAAAATTGAGTGCAAAAGTGTTCTATCTCTATAGAGTGGAAAAATGATCTAACACATTTTAACTAAAAATGCTATAATAAGAACTAAAAAATACATATTGAACACTGATTCAATTAGAACAATATCTAACTTAATCAGTTTTCAGTATTTATTTTCCATTTAATGTTATTTCGTTACATTATTTGTGTCTTTCTTATTTTTACTCAATTTCTGTAAGATTCTGCCTTAGAATTCACGGAACTGTGGTGGAATGAAATTGCACATTGCAATGATTGTTTTTCTGCACTGCTATTAATGACTTGACTAATTGCGTCCGCCATTTTGTTACATATAGATAACTATTCGCTTGAAAGCCAACTTTTAAACATAAATAAAAGGTCTGGAAGAGAGTATGGATAATTTACATGCACCATGCCGTGTTACTCTAATCCACTGAAATATCAACTTTAGAATTTTTGTGGGTAAAATCTCTTTTCGGGGCAACTATTCAATTGGTTCTTAAATGACAGTTTATTTCCTTATTGGCTTCAAAACGCTAGTATTGTTTTTAATTACGTTTTAACATTATTTTGTTATATTATTTTTAAATTATAAAGACTATTTAACTCATGCCCCAAATGGGAGTCAATGACCAATCACATTTCAATGATTCCTGTTTTACAGCCAATCAGAGTCGTGTTTCACGAAATATTTATCAGTGTTATATTTACCATATTAAAGAAAGCTCCTCCTTTTTAATATTCTGAACAGGTCTGACCATTATTTTGCAGTGACTGAGCCTGTGAGAAATACGGCTACCAGATTGTATATATACTGCATGAATGTCAACACATCCCGCATGCGGGAGTTAATATAAAAAGATTTGTAGCAATTTATTATACCACCAAAAAAAGAAACCACTGTTTGCACTTTCTTAAATGTATTTTTTCCCAGGTAACAATCCAGAAAAATATAATTGTCATATTTACATCATACGACATCAGAAATGAATTATTATACAGTTTGATGTGTTTCATTTTTTCTCCACTAGAGAGCATTCTTACAATATTGCGCTCCTTTAGCAACAAGTAGTATGATCTGGTTGCAGTGATAAACAAAAGAAGCAGATGAAGCGTACCTATCGTTCCTCATTTGTTTTCAAACATCGCCGTTTGCATTAAATATATAAATATTTTAAAATAACTATAGTTAAATAATGAGTTGTCAGTACACAGCTTAATTTTATTCGTTAAATAGTCCTAACAAATGCCACTCTTGATTTCCAAATTATCATAAGTAATGCCACGAGTGATTTCCAAATTATCGATAAATTCACGACTCACGAAGTGAGGAGTGAATTTATCTAGAGAATTTGGAAATCAAGAGTGGCATTTGTTAGGACTATTTAACGAATAAAATTAAGCTGTTTATTCACAAATCATTATTTAACTATAGTTATTTTAAAATATTTATATATTTAATGTAAACGGCGATGTTTGAAAACAAATGAGAAACGATAGGTACGCTTCTACTGCTTCTTTTGTTTATCACTGCAAACAGATCATACTATTTATTGCCAAAGGAACGCAATATTGTAAGAATGCTCTCTAGTGGAGAAAAAATGAAACACATCAATCTGTATATTAATTCATTTTTGATGTCGTATGATGTAAATATGACAATTATATTTTTCTCGATTATTACCTGGGAAAAAATACATTTAAGAAAGTGCAAACAGTGGTTTCTTTTTTTGGTGGTATAATCAATTGCTACAAATGTTGACATGTAAGCACTATTATATACAATCTGGTAGCCGTATTTGTTATAGGCTCAGTCACTGCAAAATAACGGTCAGACCTGTTCAGAATATTAAAAAGGAGGAGCTTTGTTTAATATATGATAATCCTAACACTGATAAATATTTCGTGAAACACGACTCTGATTGGTTGTAAAACAGAAATCATTGAAACGTGATTGGTCATTGACTCCCATTTGGGGCATGAGTTAAATAGTCTACATAAATTCACTCCTCACTTCGTGAGTCGTGAATTTATCGATAATTTGGAAATCACTCGTGGCATTACTTATGAAAAATATATCCTGACCACTCTCTGTATAGCACATTTCCTTGGAATATTTGTTTTTATCATCATTTATTTATTTTATTTTATTTTTACTTTTTTACGCACGGAACCCTAAGGGGAGTTTCGGTATTTAGATAGGATCATCGTTATGCTGAAAAATATTGTGGAGATATAGGTAGTTTCTATATGACATATAGCGTTCTCTTTGTTTAACCTATAATGAAAAACAAATATTTTCTCTGTGTATGTTATATGATTGAATTGGACTGTAATATTCCAGATATGAAACATTGATTTATCAAAATTGTCAATATCTTGGTTTGTAACCAACCTCCTTTATTATTTTATAATTTTGTACTTACAAGTTAATAATTTAATCAACTTCTAGATAACTATTAATATTATTATTATTATTATTATTATTATTATTATTATTATTATTATTATTATTATTAAGCAATTAAATTGGTATGGGCACGTACGACGAATGCAAGAAGAAAGATTAGCCAGGAAAACATTGGAATGATGTGCACCTGGAAGAAGAAGAAAAGGAAGACCTCGAAACTCGTGGATGCAAGAAATAAGAACGGGAATGAGAACAAGAGGACTGGAGAACATGGAGTGGATGGATATAGACGAGTGGAGAAGAAAAATAAAACTTTAGTTACAGAAAGATGTGTAAACATTAAAAATCTGCATATAAATAAAATTATTATTTATTTGTTTATTTATTTTAAATTAACGATCTTCTGAAACTATAGAGCTGGAAAAGCCCATGTTCCATGATAGGTAAGATTTTCGGTGGTTGGAATATTAATGGTATAGTAACTTTAAATTAAATGTAAAAATGTATCTGAGGGCAACCCACATGCGAATTAAGGATTAGCTTACATATTATATGTCCATCCATAGTAATTCTGCCCGAAGGCAGGTCCTCCACTGCAATCATGGCCTTTTCATGCTATGCTTGCAGCTTTACTAGGGAATTGTGTAGGTGTGGTAGCTTCCCGTTGCTTTCCACACCGGTGAAGGATGATGATGAGGATGATAATGATAAGGATGATCATGGTGATGATGGCCTTATGATTTCGGGGACCGTATGGGCCTTAAAGTTTTCCTGACATTTATCTTACAGGTGAGGAAAAACCCCGATAAAAACCTCACCCAGAAAAACTGCCCCGACCGGGGATCGAACCCGGGCCCGCTGCGTGGCAAGGCAGCACGCTACCTCGAGACCACAGCGGTGGACATATTATATGTATGTGTGTATATATACCCCATACGTGCCACGTGGGGACATAGGTGCTCCCTAGAGGGAGTTTCTTAACCAAGATAATTTACTTTGCTTATTTACCAGCAGATGTCAACGAGCGACATGTGGTTAGCACATCGCCTCAGTGAGACATCTAGTAAGCAACTGAGGTATTGCTTGGATACAATTGATTAATATTTTAAGAAGTTGAGGCGACAGAACTACAACGTTGACTATATAATTTTATATTATAATTTTAAAATTGTGACTAATTTCTCAACGGGGTTTTACTATGAATTTCATTAATGTTAATTGAAGGTCTTCTCCTTGTTGTTGTTCTTCTTCATAGCTCTACTGCCGAAAATGTATCTTGGCTTTCCACACAACAGTCTTCCACTGATCTCTACTTTTAGCTTCCATTTTCCATTTCTTCAGTCCCAAAATTATAATGTCCTGAAAGCCGTTCATTCATATTTTCCTTGGTCATCCTCTCCATCTTCCTCCCTCTACTATTGCAGCTAATAGTTTTTTTTTCGTTCATGGCACGACAGGCCTTGAAGGCCCTTTGCCTACCAGTTGGCTGCTGACCTCACATACACATGTATTACTTATAGAGGTGGACGATCATCGAGCCAGTATAGCGGCAACATATAGTGAGGATGTCGGGTCCCCCAGCCGTTATAAAGTGGTTCTCTTGACCTGGAGCCGCTAATTATTGTAGCTACCCAAATTCCTCACGGTGCTAGATGGGCACCGGTCGCATACTGGCCGAAATTCGATGAGAAAAATTCTTTCCCCATGGGGAGTCGAATCAGCCCAATTCCCGTACCTCTGAGCCAAGGCATTCTGCCTTAACCATTCGGCTACGGCGCAGAACAGTATCAATTTTGGAAGTATTTTATTACGCATTTGTACTATATGACCCAACTATCTTGGTTTTATCGACTTACGAAACTCTCAATACTTTCTGCTTCTAGTAATTCATCAAATTACTTTTTTGATCTTATTCTCAAGATAGCTACTATTTTCTTATTCATGCGATATATTTTTCTGAAAATGTTTCATTCGAAAGTGATTGGGTTAAATATAAATAGGCCTACATTTAATTTTGTGATGTTTGTGAAAAATAATGTTGCACTTTGTGGTCTCTTTACTGAAATATGGAGTAAATCACATTACTTAATTATTGATTTTATGGCCTCTCCTTTGTCAGAAGTTTCTAGACCAAGCTAATTTAGATACGCTTATTTCCCAACAGACGTCATGAGTGGCATGTTGTCAGCATACTGACTCAATGAGACATCTAGTAGGCAACTAAAGTATTACTTGGATGATGAAAGTCAGTAAGTTTTCCTTAGATGCTCCTTTTTCAGGCTTAAGGTTCTTTTACGAACCTGAAAATCGTCAGACTCGGGACCCTCGGCTTAAAGTCCCTCCCGGAGAACTTATTCCTTTGATTTTTCCATCCTAAAAATTCCATCGACCCCGGCCGGGTTTGAAACCGACGGTTACCCTTGGGACAAGAGGCAGGGAACATATCCACTAGACTACCGCGGCCGACGAATAAATTACATTGGCAAATATGTGTTAATTTTAATTTGTTGCCATCTTTAAAACAATGAAATCACCAAAAGTGGGTCAAAATAATCTTACTCTAGTTGGAAGAAGGAATATTGTGTTTAAACACAAGTATTTAAAGGTGTTTAATCTGAATTTAGGGTCTCAAGGTAGCGTGCTGCCTTGTCACGCAGCGGGCCCGGGTTCGATTCCCTGTCGGGACATGTTTTTTTTATCGGGGTTTTTCCTCGCCTGTAAGACAAATATCTGGAAGCTTAGGGACCAATGGTCCCCGAAAATCATCCGGCCAATATCATCATCATTCTTATCATTATCATCACCTTTCACCGGTGTGGAAAGCAACGGAAAGCTACCACACCTATAATTCCCTAGTAAAGCTGCAAAGCAAAGCATGAAAATGCTATGATTGCTGTGAAAGACCTACCCTCGGGTAGAATTACTGTGGATGGAATCTGAATTTCTCTCCGTTCTTTTTTTTAACATAATTTTCTTCCGGAGAAGCGTAAATTAATATTTGAAATGTCTACAGCACTTCTGTGTTCTATTTAAATTCGAATCGGCACATCGCAGCGCCAAAAGTAAATATTGCATGAAATTTAATAAAAGAAGAAAAGACATTTCTTACCAGGAAATAGCGTCGTATACATGGCCAATGAAGAACCCAACGTGCAATCTTATCAGAACGATGTCGGCAGTATCGTGTTTAATTCGTAGGATACAAATGCCTTTTATTTCTTCCGGATGTGTCTTAAAAGTACTTAATAAAAAGGGGTGATTAGCTCTGCATGATAATGATTCATCTTCTAAAGATATCGTTTTTCTGTGCAAGATCTATCACATAGCGCTTATTATACAAAATTCTGTGAGAGGACCTAGGTATGTGGATCCCTATTTTGAATTGTTGTTTTTGTTCTTTTATTAAGGGGTTTGAATTTTGTTTAATACAGTGTTATCATTAGTGTCATAATAGGAAATAGCAATTGTTATTTTATTCAATATGGAACCTATATTAATTTATACACTTTTTTACATTACATTAAAAGTCATTTTAACAGCTATTTCGTAAAGTAGACCCCAGAGTCGCCATAGTCCAGCGAGAATCATCAAAAATAAAAAGAAACGGTATAATAAGTTGCAGACTTGACGACTTTTATTCAAATCGTTGGAAGAGCTCAGTTGGAGAAGCGGTGATTGTAGTGGTATATAATTTCAGTATCCATAGGTACTGGTTCAAATCCGCCGGGAGATTTTTTATGAAGAGTATACTTTAGCTCATACTACAATAGTATCGATTAAAGATATTACATTTTATCGTATTCGTAAATATTAAACAAAAAATAAAAAAAATTATGTTTTAAAAAAAAAAACACACCGCTTATTAGAAAACCGAACTAAAAATGAAAAATAATTTTAATTTCCAACACACTTGGATAAAATGAAGTGGTCATAAAAGAATCATCTTCAAACACATATAATTAAAACTAGAGTTATTCAAAAAATAACATAATTTTACCATCATAGCGTGGGGTGCTTATGGCAATAATATATTTGATAATAAACAGAGTATTGTGTGGTAAAACTAAAGCGCTAAGAAGAAAATGTAACATCATAAAAGCACCCCCGCTTTTTGATGGTAAAATGATTTCTTTTTGTTGATAACTCTAGGTTTTTTTATATCTATAGGCCTATTTTGGAGATTATTTCTTTTTGATCAGGTCGGGTGGTGTATTAATATTATCTCATAGCCGTTGTTGGAAATTACATATTACTTTTTCATTTCGTTAGTTTCGGTGTGTTCTCAGTAAAGCGTGTTGTTTTAGATTTTTTTAAAACTTTATTTATTAAGTCTGGAGTTATTATAGGCAAAAATTTCTCGATGTTCGGACATACCAAGCTTGAGAGATGTCCCTGCCAACGGCGATGGCATGTTCCATTCAAGGTTAGCACCAGCGGCCACATACGTATCAGATAATTTGGATCACATAACAGCCCGAAAAACCTCAAGAAATTGGGAGAATGTCAAGCCGATATCTCAAGAGGGGCCTTGTCATTCTCAAAGTACACAAGAAACAGCTACGCCTAACAGAATAAGCACATGAATCCTACTAACTGAGGACCATCACGCTTCGCTTCAATCTACAGAAACCCAGGAAATAAAGAAGCCATCAAAGAGAGACAAAACAAAGCCAAATGCAATACCGATGGAAATAATGGACACAGAAACGATGAAAACCGATGTGTGGAAAGGACCGAACTTCCAACTGCGCCACCCCTATACACACGCTTCGCCGTGAGGGTTTCCACTGGAAATATGTCAGACTCCGTTCCATACCCACGACCCGAAGGAGGACTGCAGATGTAAGCTTTGCGACGAGCCAGCTCCAGGGTACCACCTAATTGAAATGCGCGAAAAGTAGAATCAAGCATCTCACCAAAAATTACAAAGACTGGTGAAACTCTAAATGGACCACATTGTGTTTAATTAAAATCAATATTATTAGAGGTTTGAATAATACATGTCTAGGCATATTAACTGAATGTAGATAATAATTATGATTAATGATATTAATCTTATTCCCAATAAGGTTCAGCGCCGCCATTCAGGTAATTTGAAATTGTAACGATGTGGATGGTATACTGTCCTCTAATTCGCATTATATTACGATAATATTGCGGCTGAGTAGGTACAAATCAATCAGTGGTAATGGTTAGAGGGACAGCCGCCAAGGGGCCTGTTAATGTCAGTCACTTACATAGAGGAACATCCATCACACCTAGGGTGTCTTTTTTATTTATCTCCTAATAAGCAAACTTCTTTCTGTTGCTATTGTTACAGACCTTCTTTTGTTGTGGGGGCGATTTTCAATATTCTTCTGATCTGTCATATGATGTTGAATATAATGGATGCCATAATTTTCTTATTTGTATAGATGTGAACAAACCATTTTCAAAATTTGAAAATAAACAATGTTACCGGGAGATTCAGATAATGGGATTGTCACATCAGAGTTATGATGTTTTCGTCGATTTATTTGAAATATTAAAATATCGGGGGCTTCTTGTGCAAGTTCACACATCACTCGATCGCGAGTTTGCGTCTCTCACATTGCATATCGGTAACGTGTGCGAAACTGACCAGGACGGTATTTTTATCGGGGTTTTATCTTTTTCTCTGCAAAAATTTAATCCTCCCTTATCTAGAGGTCCGTGAGGATTTATCTGTGGTAGTTTCTTAATCCTCTCTAATCTTCAGTGCCTTCATAATGCATGTTCCAATAATTAATTTTTCTCTATTTATTTAATTGTGTCTATGTCATTAAACTTTCCTGTTTTTTTATATGTCTTGTACATATTAGAGATTTAATCGTTAAAGTTAAGTAAATCAAAACATATAAATATTAATCATAACTTGTATCGTTTATGTACATTGTAATTTAGATGTAGACTATTTTTTTTGTACTTTTTTTGAACCTGGTTGGTGGTAGACAAGGCCTAAAGCCTTAACTCTGCCAGGTAAAAAAAGCTATTATTATTATTATTATTATTATTATTATTATTATCATTATTATGGTATTATTATCTTCACTTCACGGGTCTTCCTACATTCTTGAACCTCTTGGCGTGTAATGATGCTGCTCTGGCAATCTGATACAATCATTATTTCCGGTGTGTAAACCATTTCTATATAGATTCTTGATTTTCATCAAGGATATATATTGAAACTAGTTCTTATATCTTTCATTCAATTCCATCCATCCAATCTTGTGCAGCCTTTTTCTTCTTAGAAGTTCATTTCTGCGCTTTGTTTCTACTTTGCAAATCTTTTTGGTCATTGCCAATTTCGCTCCCATAAGTAAGGCAGAAACTGCAATGTTTTTAAAAAATTATTATTATTTTATTACTATTATATTATTATATTTTATTATTATATTATTATTATCCTAAACAAATATTCGCAACGCTTATTTTCAATGGTCTCCTTTAGTTACTGTTCTTAAAACACTTCTGTATTTTCATCTCCCACCTTCTTAACATATTCCAGCGCCAGGTTATTTAGTTATTTAGTACCACAGAAGTTTATCCAGAGGAGAAACTGCATACAGTGACACGTGAAAATTTGCGAGGATCTACAATCAACGAAGAAGTGTTCTTAGTTCATAGTAAGAGAATATGTAACTAATGAAACAAATGCAAGGCACACGGCGTGTTTACAGAGCACTCGGGAGTATGGGAAATTAGCCATTTTGTAAATAGAATTTCCGATACAAATATTGTACAAAAAGAGAAAATGGGGTTTAAATGTAGAGCTCCAGGCTGCAAGACTTTATATGGCGAAGGAAAACGTATGTCTTGTTCCCTAGAGTTCCTAGAAGGTAACTGTTTGTCTTATTTAACATTTTCCAATACTGTTATTTTAACATAGTTCCAATAATGGATCATATTATATTAACATTTTCCAATACTGTTATTGGAATTATGTTAAAATAACAGTATTGGAAAATGTTAAATAACATCGTTTAATACTTATAAAAAAGTGGTGGTGTAAAATTCTCAAATATAGATACTTCTAAACGAAGCCGGCCGTTGGTGATGGCAGTGTCATCTACCTGACAGCAGACGAAACGAGAATTATAGATTTGTATACGTGGAAAGAATTGTTGGTGTTTGTGCCAGGTGTGAAATGGTGTAATGGGCTGCACACTAGTCTGGGGAACTAGAGGTCCACGGTTCGATTCCTGGTTCACACATTAATTTTTTTTTCACAATATCATTATAATATTATTTGTCTTATATCTACTAATTCATAATTTTACCACCAGATGGTGCTGGATTTCATATTAGTACCATATTAAGATGTCAGCGAGATAGTTATACACTAGCGCCACTTGTGGCATGTATGCGAAACTTGCTTACTTTTCTATCTACATCTTAGTCTATGATTTAGCACAGTATTCAACTGATTTTGGTCTCCCCTCGGGTATATTATGGTGATAGAGGGAAAGATGAGTACCCGTCTTTTTTTTAAATCTATCAGAGTACTTCACTCTCTTAAAACAACCGGACAAATAAATCATCACAGACCATACTCATATCATCCATATTGTTGCATTTAATGTGATTTTTCTCTTGCAATAGGCCTGGTGGGAAACCCTGAGTATCACTGATCTTCAATAAAAGATGCCTCATTTCAATTTCATTCCTCGAGCTGGAATTATGCCAGACATGAATAGAGGGTTTATTTACTGCGTTTTAAATATGGCCATGCGCTCACTGACAAATGCTTTTCTCACAAATGGATGATTTTATGATTTAAAAATAACAAGAGACCTCTTTTCTTATTGCTGCTATTTCAGTATATATCGAGTATGTACGGGGTGAATCATAAATATGGCTATACGTTTGATCGCGTTGTGTGATGAAAATATTACCAATACAGGACATATGAAATGACCATTGGAAAGGCAATTATTCAAATTACAACAATGGAATAAAAAAAACAGTATAGAACTTACGTCATTAGTCAAAATGGCGTTGAATATGCAACAGCAAATTACAATTGCTGCAAGGGCAATAACGTATGCTAATGATCGTGAGGCCGCAAGACGGGTAACACGTGAGTTTAACGTAGCATTGCAGCCGTCGACTGTGGGGAAGTGGAGAAAACGACTGCTGGAAACGGGAAGGATGCAGAAAATCAAGCCTCCTGGAAGGCCTCGCATTAGCACGGATGCAGAAACAACAAAGAGAATTGCGGAGGCGTTCGACGCTAGCCCAAAAAATCAACCCGCCAAGCTCACGTGAGCAGTGATTTGTTTTGTTTTGTTCTATTGTTGTAATTTGAAGGATTCCCTTTCCAATGATAACATAATATTTCCTTTAATAATAATAATATCTTCGTCACAAAATGCGATCAAACGTATAGCCATATTTCTTAATCACTCTACATCTGTGTTTGAATGAATTTTATGTCAATAATGAAAAGTATTTTAGCTACCTGTTTAGTTCTTTATTCAAATTGAGAGGACAGACTACATTGAACACGCCACCTGGTTTGAAATTATACAACAATTTGTAAATACGTAATAAGTTAGGGTTATGCGTAATTTTTCTGCGCAGCCGACGCTTTTAAATATGCTGGCATCAGAAATTAAGTTGTGCACAATATTAAACATCCTTTGTTAAACAGTACTTACGCAGCCCACGGCCACTTCTCCCCTTCCTTTATCAGAGCATACACAGAAAATTCTCCATGATATTCAGCCTATACTGGCTGAGTTAAATAACCCAATAGAACGTTTTCTGTCAGTGTCTCAGTTGATAAACTATTTTTTTTTGGAAACTATTTACCTGATGATGACCCATCAAATTGAAATGTGTGATGTGTTCTTCTAGAGTAGCGTGGCTCATTCTGACTCCGATTCTCGGCTCGTCGGCAGTACAGTTTACGCTGCGCAGCTCTAAGTTTGTGCCATCCTCATTTCTCTTAAAACCATGTTCTACAACACAACCGGAGCTCAAAACCTATACCAAGCTGCATAAGATGAGTGACCAAACCTAGTAATGATAGTCACTAAGGAATGATCTACCAACAAGCCAAATCGGTTCTAGTTTACAGCGAACTGGTCGATGTCATGAATTGGTGGTAGTAATAGTAGTAGTAGTAGTAGTAGTAGTAGTAGAGGTGTGCATACAGGAACCCGAGGTTCTACCTTTTAAGCAGAACCAACGTCAGCTTTGCTGACAGCCGCAGGGCTTTCACCTCTCTCTCAAATATATATATATATATATATATATATATATATCCACCGCTGTGGTCTCGAGGTAGTGTGCTGCCTTGTCACGTAGCTGGCCCGGGTTCGATCCCCGGTTGGGGCAGTTTTTTTGGGTGAGGTTTTTATCGGGGTTTTTCCTCACCTGTAAGACAAATGTCAGGTAAACTTTAAGGCCCAAATGGTCCCCGAAATTATATGGCCATCATCATGATCCTTATCATTATCATCATAATCATCCTTCACCGGTATGGAAAACAACGGGAAGCTACCATATCTACAATTCCCTATTAAAGCTGCAAGCATAGCATGCAAATGCTATGAATGCAGTGAAGGACCTGCCTTCGGGCAGAATTACTATGGATGGATATATATATATCTCCGTAAGCTGTGGTCTCGAGGTAGCGTGCTGCCTTGTCACGCAGCGGGCCCGGGTTCGATTCCCGACCAGGACAGGCTCCTGAGTGTGGTTTTTTCGGGGGTTTTCCTCACCTGTAAGACAAATGTCAGGAAGCTTAGGGCCCAATGTCCCCGAAAATCATCCAGCTATCATCACCATCCTTATCATTATCATCATCCTTCACCGGTGTGGAAAACAACGGGAAGCTACCCACCTGTAATTCCCTAGCAAAGTTGCAAAGCATAGCGTGAAAATGCTATGATTGTAGTTAAAGACCTGCCCTCGGGCAGAATTACTACGGATGGACGGATATAGACCTATCCGTAAACCAGCAAAATGGGAGCATAAATTCGACTTCTTGAGAAATTCGGTTAGTTTACTCAATCCCTTGCGTGACGGACTTTTAGCTATTATGTATTTTTTTTTATTTTTGATGATATTGTGCTATTATTTGAAATTAAATATTTTCAGATAAACTTTGTCACTTTATTAATGATGTAATTAGATTTTATATCACTCTTGGAATATAATTTAATTTGAAAGTTGAAAGTCTCTTGGAAGACAAGACCATAATCTAATTACCTAGTGTTACAAAGAGTGTGGGCCATAACCCCTAGTGTCATATCTGTGCACGATGAAGCTCTTTGTCTCTTATAAGTATTTATATACTGAAGTGTTAGAAGAAAAACCACTAATAAGATTAGAAAATGTAAAACTTACTAATTGATATTAATTATGGTACTCCTGCCTGTAACGAGGGGTTATTTCCACCGCTTTACTTCCTGCAAATAGAAAGTTAATCTAATTTTTTCCCCGTACACAGTCATCAGTCTGCCTTCAAGATTGCTGCGAATATAATTGCATTATTTTACTCATTTTATTAAATTCTCTTGCCATAATCATTAACTTGGTAGATGGCATATGACACGTTTCCCTTTCGCTTTATCCAAATTCAAAATGTTAATATTTTTAAAATTTATCAAATATTTTAAAAGTTGAAGGCCACAGAAAAAAAAAACAAAAAACAAAAAGTACATCCCTTTTTCCTTCAAACATGGAAAACATACTTTTAGTAGTACAGCGTACAAACTTCCTTATCCTGAATGTCAAATGTTTGAGGTAAATATATGACTAAACTTTGTTTTACTGTTTCACTTTTTTTAACAATTCATAATTTTTGTTATATTTTATGATAATTAGTATTATTATTATCAATGTTTGAACCTGTTTTATATATATATATATATATATATATATATATATATATATATATATGCTTCATACAGTATCCTTTACAATATACAAATACATGAATATACACTCATCCTACACTCATCTCTGTATACAATACGAGAATACATCATCTACCTAAAGTAGAATTCGATATTTAATATTAAATTTATTACTTCTGACTCAATGACAAATTAAATTTGAAGAGAAAAATGCCCAACAGCTTAAATCGTTAAAGCACTGGTGTACAGAACCAGAGTTATTGGGTTCATATCCCGATTTAGGCGTATATTTTTCTCTTCAAATCTAAAGTGGTATGCCGAAGTGGTGAGTATATATAGGTATATATGTTATAACATCTATAAAGCGTCACTGCTATAAGGTAAAAATATTCTCTTTAATTTGCTTACTTGTTATAGTCAGCTACTAGATGGCGGTGAAGACCGAGTTCTCGCGACATCTAGTAATACTGGAGAGTATAATACATATATAAGAAAAATAAGTGTTTGAATTGGATTCGCCTGGTAGTGTAATGGATATCACGCTGAGGTACAGACTCAGAGATCCGGGTTCGAATCCCGTCCAGGCATTTATTTTTCTTATCATTCCATATATATATACATACATATACATACATATAAACGATACATTAAATCATTATATTTTATTACTTTACTTTTATTGTATGAGCTGTTTTACCTTTTTTGTATATAGTTTTGTATTAGTTTTAATTTTAATTGTCATTATCTTTATTGTGATATTAGAGTTTGCTTTTATTATTGTCCAGTTTGATCAAATAATCGCTTAGTATCTAATATTATTGTGATTTTTGTATTTTGGTTTTGAAGGCCCACAAACTTAAATCTACCAGGCTAAATAAATAAATAAATGCATAAGTAAAAATAAACTAACAAATGGCAAGGGACGGTACTTTCCTCGAGAATCTAATGACACATCAAACTCTATTTCGACAAAAAAAAGTGACTCGCCTGGTTCTTCCCCTATACTCTTCATTTAAAGGTTATTTACATATTGTAAAAAATTAAATTTTTAGTTTTCAAGAGCATGAAAAAGCTAATTTTTAAGAAATGTTTAAAATGTTCAGTAAGTCCGTTCAAAATAACTTACAAAATCACCCCAGAAGAGCTGTGTTAGTTTTTAATGATGTTCTTTGTTTATTTTTTGTTAAAAAATAACGCGTTTATAGATATTTTATTGGAAAATAGAGAGGGGCATTACTTTATACAACAAATGTATTTACATAAAGTTATTTTCTTAATTAAACAAATCCTTTAATTTCAGAAGGCATTCAGTTTGATACTCTGACAAGTATGGAGAAGCCTGTATGAAAAATGCTGAAAAAAAAAAGATTGTATACATAATGGATATTGATATATGGGATCTCTTTTAATGTTCTTCGTAAAAAAAACTGTAACCTGTGGGCATTTTTCCACATATTGTTGTTTCAAATTAAAATTTAATTGCCAGAGGACCAAGTATATACTAAGGACTAATATGCACACTTCATTGATCAACACTAAGACATTGACACTGGAAGTTAACATTAATATAACTATATATATTGTCACACATATAAATCCATTATATAATGGAAAGGACAGTTAATAAAAATGAAGGAAACTTTGAAGAAGTGGCTGCATTCCAACACCTGGGTCTATTTACAATTTACTCACCACTTCGGCATACCACTTTAGATTTGAAGAGAAAAATATACTCCTAAATCGGGATATGATTGAAACAGAAGGATATACAGAGACTTAGATCTGCTGAAATGAGATATCTTCGGAGGACTGCAGGATACACACTACTAGATCACAAAAAAAATGACATCTTAGAAGAATTACATATGGAATCTTTAGAAAACAAAATTTCTGATTATAAGTCAAGATGGATACAACATGTTCATCGAATGGAAGATCACAGAATACCCAAACTAATGTTAAGATATCAACCTGCAGGAAGAAGAAGACCAGGACGTCCACTCAAAATACTTCTGGATGGTGTTTCTCTTGAGGCCGAAACAGGCCAACAAATGGCCTAAATTCGTGAATGTACTATGATGATGATGATGATCGGGATATGAACCCAAGGACTCTGGTTCTGTACACCAGTGCTTTAACGATTTAAGCTATTGGGCTCTTTTCTCTTCAAATTAAATTTGTCATTGAGTGAGAAGTAATAAATTTAATATTAAATATCGAATACTACTTTAGGTAGATGATGTATTCTCGTATAGTATACAGAGATGAGTGTAGGATGAGTGTATATTCATGTATTTGTATATTGTAAAGAATACTGTATGAAGCATGATGATAAAGAGAAGGTGAAATCCGGTGCCGACACGTAGCCTGCTCCTACCGAAAAGCACCAAGGGGGCCGCCAGGTTTAACGTTCCCATCAGACGGACGAATCGCTATAACATTACCGCATTCCTTATCAATGCATGAACTGCGAAGAGGTTTGCAATTTATTGCAGTACTCGGGTGTACTATCTAGTGATTAAACATTGTACACCAATATCTCTCCTGGCCCCGAGATTGATTTTTTCAATTAATTTAATTGGATTAACAATTTAAAATATTAAATTCCGTCATGTATCGAACCCGAGCCTGCTAGTCAGGAAGTAGTCGTGCTACCACCTACGTCAGAGCGGAGAACTTCTACGTGAAAGTGAAGAATAATAAATTGTCTATTATACATGGCCAGATTCTAACTCTGGGGCACTTGTCTGCCAAAATAGTTAATTATATACAGAGTGATTCAGAAATATGGCTATACGTTTGATCGCATTTTGTGACGAAAATATTATTATTAAAGGAAATATGATGTTATCATTGGAAAGGGAATCCTTCAAATTGCAACAATAGAACAAAACAAAAATCACTGCTCACATGCAGCTTTTCGGGTTGATTTTTGTGGGCTAGCGTCGAATGCCTCCACAATTCTCTTCATTGTTTCTGCATCCGTGCTAATACGAAGCCTTCCAGGAGGTTTGATTTTCTGCATCCTTCCAGTTTCCTGCATTCGTTTTCTCCACTTCCCCACAGTCGACGGCCTCACGATCATTAGCACACGTTATTGCCCATGCAGCAATTGTAATTTGCTGTTGCATATTCAACGCCATTTTGACTAATGACGTAAATTCTACACTGTTTTGTTTCATTCCATTGTTGTAATTTGAATAATTGCCTTTCCAACGGTAATTTCATATTTCCTGTAATGTTAATATTTTCATCACACGACGCGATTAAACGTATAGCCATATTTATGATTCACCCCGTACAATAATTAAAAATTATTTTTAGTACTTGGTCCTTTCGTACTAATGTATTATAAAATTTAATAGATAGAAACCAACGTAATAGTAAATACAAGAATTGCATTTTTTTTATTTGCTGCAAGTTAGATTAAAATGTCCTGTTTAAAAATATCTGATTCTTTTTGAAGTCTACTTTATAGGAACAAGATTTTTATACACTGGTATCTTTCTTAGATATTTCTGGTATGCTAGTACTAGGGTTATGGCGGATTTCCTTCATTGTTGTTTTCCCCTCATCTTCCTAGGGCAACACTATCGCAATGCCTGTCTGTCACTCACGGCGAAATATCGCGCATCATAGCTTACTCTCCCCCTTCAGTTTTCGTTTGTCTAATACGACAGAGACTGATGCGCCTCTGGCGTCAGATTGTTGAACCCAGTAGAATCATGTGATTGACGTGTCATAACAATGTATTCATATTGTCCGTTGTCAATTTAATACGTAGAAAGATTTATGATACTTGTAGGAAAATAAAATATCAAAAAGACAAATTGTCGAACATCTATATTATTATTCCTGTAAAAAAAAAATTCCAAGATTCCATAACCCTTGATGTCATATTTTCTTAGATATTTTAATAGTGTGAAAATGACGTACTGGTGGCCAGAAACAAATTCTTTGGTGGTTTCTCAGATAAATTTTACATTTAATTAACTACATGATGCATTTAAAAAAAAAACTTGATGAATACCTTGACTCCATACCAACGTGGTCAAAAGAATAAGACCTTATTATAAATTCTGATAAGTCACATGTTATCGTTATCGGTCATGAAAGTTTATTAAACAAATTGATTATTTATCGATAGTTTCTGTAAATCTAAATCAAATTGATATTCCATTTAAACTTTGCGTGAAAAAATATCGGTGTATATTTCGACCAAAATCTTTGTTGGCAGGTTCATTTAAAAGATACTTGTAAACAATATGTATACATGAAAAGAAAAATGAATGCTTGAGTCGACTCAAGCATTCATTTTTCTTTTCATATCATATTTGCCTTCATTGCCAAATGTCAAAAATATAGTTATAACATCTAAATGTACAAGCGTTACTGCTATAAAGTAAATATTCTCTTTAAAAATTGCTTAACTTTTATGTTGGCCACTAGATGGTGATGGAACGAATTCCCACTACCTCTTGTGTGAATTGAAAATACTACATATATAAGAAAAATGTATGTTTGTGTTGGAATTCTTGGGTAGCTCAGTTGGTTAGAGCACTAAACGTACAGAGTTTAGAGACTCGGGTTCAAATCCCGACTCGAGCATTCATTTTTCTTTTCATATCATATTTGCCTTCATTGCCAAATGTCAATAATATAGTTATAACATCTATATAAGTTATATATATATATATATATATATATAGGCCTATATATCTTTGGATATTTACAGCTGCTGCCGTCTTCCCATGCCGAACCTCCAAACCCTACCATCTTAGGCATATTCAATGCTTAGCTCTCTTACTTGCATTACTATCTTCCTGTTTTCCTTCCATGTTAACTTTGGTCTCCCTCTTTTCTTCTTTCCGGTCGGTTGCCATGATACAGTAGTTTCGGACATCGCTCATCTTCCATTCCTAAAATATGTCCTAACCACTTTAATTCCTTCTACTCAATTCTTTCAATTAAGCATTCTTCTGCTTTCATTATGTTTCTAATTTCCTTATATGTGACATGTTCTAATTTTCTGGAACTTCTCCGTAAATAACCCATTTCTAGAGCTATTAGTCTATTCTTGTAGTACTTATTGATTGTCCATACCTCACTTCCAAACACTACAACATTCCACGAATGTTTTACCAATATATATATATATATATATATATATATGTCCACCGCTGTGGTCTCTGGGTAGCGTGCTGCTTTGTCACGCAGTAGGGCCGGGTTCGATCCCCGGTCGGGCAGTTTTTCTGGGTGAGGTTTTCATCGGGGTTTTTCCTCACCTGTAAGACAAATGTCAGGAAAACTTTAAGGCCCGAACAGTCCCCGAACTCATATGGCCATCATCATCATCCTTATCATTATCATCATCATCCTTCACCAGTGTGGAAAGCAATGGGAAGCTACCACACCTACAGTTCCCTAGTAAAGCTGCAAGCATAGCATGAAAATGCTATGATTGCAGTGAAGGACCTGCCTTCGGGCAGAATTACTATGGATGGATATATATACAGGGTGGACCGCTCGAATGGACCTAATTTCAATTGCTTGTTACTGGCAAACGGTTGAAGATAGAAACTTAAAACAACGTTCATAGTACAGAAAAACTCACCAAGTTTCGAATCCTGTCGGTAGATGGCACAAAGATACGTTTCTCGTTCTTAGATTTAATTGTTTGTGAAAATGGCGACTCCGCAGATGAAAGCGCAAGCTGTTTTGTGGTATGCGGAGTTTAAATCAATCATTAGAGTTCAAAGGGAGTTCCGGCGTGTGTTTACCGTGATGCTCCAACTGCTAGAAGCATAAAGAAGTGGGCGTGATACATTATTAGCTACAGGATCTGTGTTGAAGAAGCATGGTGGTGGTCGCAGAGCATCCGATGAAATGGTAGCAAATGTTCAAAGCCGCATTTGAGCGAAGCCCCCGGAAGTCATTAAGAAGAGCTTCGCGGGAACTTCAAATACCAAAATCGACATTACAACGGATTGTCCACAAACGCCTCAAACTGCACGCATATAAAGTGCAGTTAGTGCAACGTCTGGAGCCGAATGACATGCCGAAACGAGTGGAATTCGCCAATACGATGCTGGACCGTCTCGGCGCTGATCCTGACTTCATGACCAAGATTTTCTTCTCGGACGAAGCCACTTTCCATTTGTCAGGCAAGGTAAACCGGCATAATGTGCGGATCTGGGGATCGGAGAATCCTCACGCTATTCAAGAGCATGTTCGTGATAGTCCGAAGATGAATGTTTGGTGCAGTTTGTCACATAATAAGGTCATTGGACCGTTTTTTCTTCGCCGAGAAAAACTGTTCGTGGCACCACATATCTTGACATGCTGGAGCAGTTCTTCTTTCCACAAATTGAACAACTGCAGTCTAACATCGTTTTCCAGCAAGATGGTGCTCCTCCCCACTGGTCCAATGAAGTTCGTACGACTTTGGACAACATTTTCCCTGGCCGTTGGATTGGTAGGGGAGGACCAATCGCGTGGCCCCCGAGATCTCCCGATTTAACACCACTGGATTTCTTTCTCTGGGGCTATGTCAAAGATAAAGTTTACACCACCCCAGTCAAAGACCTTCGTGATCTTCGTGAGCGCATCATAGAGGCTATTGAGAACATTCCAGAAGACATACTCCAACGTACTTGGCAAGAAATTGTTCATCGCTTTGATATCGTCACAGTGACTGCTGGGGCTCATATAGAGATGTGGTGATCTGGATATCAAAACTTGGTGAGTTTTTCTGTAATATGAACGTTGTTTTAAGTTTCTATCTTCAACCGTTTGCCAGTAACAAGCAATTGAAATTAGGTCCATTCGAGCGGTCCACCCTGTATATGGTATGATAAGAAAAATAAATGCCTGGACGGGATTCGAACCAGGAACTCTGGTCCAGGCATTTATTTTTCTTATCATATCATATTAAGCTTGCATTGCTCAATGTTAAATATTTAGTTATAATGTGTATATAGCCTATATATGGTATGATAAGAAAAATAAATGCCTGGACGGGATTCGAACCCGGATCTCTGAGTCTGTACCTCAGCGTGATATCCATTACACTACCAGGCGAATCCAATTCAAACACTTATTTTTCTTATATATGTATTATACTCTCCATTATTACTAGATGTCGCGAGAACACTGTCCTGACTGCCATCTAGTAGCTGACTATATCAAGTAAGCAAATTAAAGAGAATATTTATTTTACTTTATAGCAGTGACGCTTTATCGATGTTATAATTAAATGTTTAACATTGAGCAATGCAAGCTTAATGATATGATAAGAAAAATAAATGCCTGGACGGGATTCGAACCCGGATCTCTGAGTCTGTACCTCAGCGTGATATTCATTACACTACCAGGCGAATCCAATTCAAACACTTATTTTTCTTATATATGTATTATACTCTCCATTATTACTAGATGTCGCGAGAACACTGTCTTGACTGTCATCTAGTAGCTGACTATATCAAGTAAGCAAATTAAAGAATATATATATATATATATATATATATATATATATATATATATATATATATTCGATCTTTCATTCCTTAAAACGTTTGAAAAATATCCTTCCTTCTTCATTGAAAAAAGTGTTTGTATTAACTTGGATTATGCCGCAATTCGATCATTTAACTTATTATTATCCGACAAGAATATCACATTCGGATAAAAAGTATGAGTTCATAATGCTTGTGCACGTTATGTATCCAACCTCCGTAAATCAGGTAACATAACTCCAGCATTTGAAATGTTGTCTAGGCTCCGATTGGAATACATGGGGGAAGATACATTGTCTCTGCTACTTTGTCCACCGTATCACCCCTCTCATTTCCATTCACCATCTTCCCACCGAAACTTAAGCATACTTTCGAGAGAAAATTTAATTCTAACTGTATCTCTACATCGAACAACTCATTATTCCACATACTTCCTTGTTTGAGCCACCTGACCTGGAACTTCCTCCCCTCTTATATCAAGGACTGTCCGAATCAGAAACAGTTGGAACACAATTCATAATTTGTTAACATGTGTGAAGAAGGTACAGTGTACCGAAACAGCTGTCACTGAATTATATAATAAATATGAAAATCAAATAAAACTACGTTTTATTTTTATTTAATTAAGAAACAGTTCAAACAAAAGCTCACTAAATATTGTCTCAGACTATTTAACTCATGCCCCAAATGGGAGTCAAAGACCACGTTACAATGATGTTTTATTTACAACCAATCACAGTCGTGTTGCGCGTAGAATTTACCAACTAAAGTTTATCATAATAAAGAAAGCACCTCCTTTTTAACATTCTGAATAGGTCATAACATTATTTTTCAGTGACTGACTCTCCAAGAAATACGGCTACCAGATTGTATATATAGTGCATGAATGTCAACACATACTGAATGCGGGAATTAATATAAACACATTTGTGGTAATTGATTATACCACCAAAAAAAAGAAACCACTATTTGCACTTTCTTAAATGTATTTTTTCCCAAAAAAAAAATATAATTGTCATATTTACATCATAGAACATCAGAAATTGATCAGAAATGAATTAATATACAGTTTCATGTATTTCATTTTTTTTCCACTAGAGTGCATTCTTACAATATTGCATTCCTTTGGCAATAAATAAATTGATCTTGTTGCAGTGACGTACAGAAGGAAATGAAGCGTACCAATCGTTTCTCATTTGTTTTCAAACATCGCTGTTTACATTAAATATATAAATATTTTTAAATAATTATATTTAAATAATGATTTGTGATTAAACAGCTTAATTTTATTCGTTAAATAGTCCTAACAAATGCCACTCTTGATTTCCAAATTCTCTAGATAAATTGGAAATCACTCGTGGCATTACTTATGACAATATGATATATTACTATGTTCTAGGTATATTTTTATGATTATTTTAATTTTGCACTTTCTTTACCAAGTCAAATTATTTGATGAAATTATAGGTTATTTTATCAATATTATCTTATTATTAATATTATTGTAATAGTTTTTATTCTCTCCTTGTGATCTGTATATTGTGCAGCTTATGCCTATTGTGTATTAATGAAGTTGTAGATAATTAATAATTATTAATACAATTAGACTATGTATAATTTACTCTTACTTTAAGGGAGGAAAGGAGTTTACAAGTATTTGAGAATAAAGTACTTAGGAAAATTTTTGGACCAAAGAGAGATGAACAGACAGGTGAATGGAGAAGACTACATAACAATGAACTACATGGTCTTTATAGGAAGCCAGATATAATAAGAACAGTTAAGTCTCGTAGACTGCGTTTGGTAGGACATGTTGCACATATGGGGAATGAAAGACATGGATCTTGTAGGAAAGCCAGAAGGAAAACGCCCAGTTGGTAGACCGAGAATGAGGTGGGAAAATAACATTAACTATGATTTGAGGGAAGTAGATTATACAGGGAAATATTGGAAAACATTAGCTCAGGATAGGGATGTATGGAGAGCTTATGTCCGCGCGGCCATGAACCTACGGGTTCGATAGTGCCAGTGAGTAAGTAAGTAAGTAAGTATAATTTAGGCCTCGCGCCGTAGCCGAGTGGTCAAGGTAAGAAGCCTTGACACAGAGCTACGGGACTTGCGCTGGTTCGAGTTTCCATGGAGGAAGAAATTTTCTCATGGGATTTCTGCCAGTATGGGGCCGGTGCCCACCACGCATCGTGAGGAATTTGGGTAGCTACAATAAGTAGCGACTCCAGGTTGAGAAAACCAGCTATAACGGCTGGGGGACCCGACATCCTGACCACTTATCACCCCTATACTGGCAGGATGATCGTCTACCTCTGGGATTAACACATGCAGATGTGAGGCCAGCAGCCGGCTGGTAAGACGAGGATCTTATAGGTCTGTCGTGCCATGGAGCGTTCATGTATAATTTAGCCCTGGTTAAGTGATAGAGAAGATCTTACGGTCTTAACTTCATCAGATAAAATAAATAAACCAAACTATTTAAGACTTCGGGAGATTCCGAAATCAACTAACGGGTTCGACTAACCCAACTGAAGTTTTTTTTTTTTTTTTTATATCAAGGCAACTGTCGGCCGTTGTGGTCGTTTCTTGCCTCTAGTCCCGACGGTCGCGGGTTCATACCCGGCTGGAGCCAATGGACCTTTAGGATGAAAAAATTCAAAGGAGGGGTTTTAAGCTGTGGAGTCCCGAGTCTGAACATTTTCAGGCTCGTAAAAGAAACGAAAGTTTCAATAAAAAGACATCTGTGCAAAATTTAACTGATCTTCATCCATCCAAGTAACACCTTTGTTGCGTTCTATAGATGGTTCATTGTGGCGATGTACTGACCACTTGTCACTTTTTTTTATATATAGGCAAGTAAGCGTAACTAAATTAGATTGGTTAAGTTGATCCCGCTAGGGAGCACCCGTGTCCCATGCGGGACGTATGGGGTATCCTGTATACATACAAATCAAGGCAACTCCTGAATTGAAATTTCATTACCACGTTTCATTTGATCCGTAATCGCATCTTTTTATATTTAGTTAAAATAAATTCGTACAAGACACTAAATTTTCTCCTACAAACAGCACCGTGGAAAATTGCTGTTCCACATTAAAA
Organism: Diploptera punctata; assembly: GCA_030220185.1. Lineage (NCBI taxonomy): Eukaryota > Metazoa > Arthropoda > Insecta > Blattodea > Blaberidae > Diploptera > Diploptera punctata. Next base: position 1,306,710 of record JASPKZ010008344.1, read on the forward strand.
TTGTCAATACTAATAAAATTCATAAGACGATTTCTTTGAGGTAATCGTCATAACATAAAATATTAAAATAGGCCCTAAATACCTGGCCGATGCCGTCGTTCTGAACTTGGTTAAAATTATTTAAAAAACTGTAGGTCTTTCAGAAACTGGCTTATATCTTCAGCAGAAGGATAAGGAGCTACTTCCTAATGTATAATTCCATATGAAGGGTTGTATACCTTGTACATACGGTCCTTTAATCCGAGGCAGATCAATTAAGAGTGGAATAAAAATTTTCAAATGCTGTATAATAGAATAATGTTAATACTGTTTGAGTAAGTTTATTATACCTAATTATTGTATTTGTTTGTTTTAGGTGAGTTGATTGACTGTGACAAATCATGGCAGAAAACAGGGCATGTACATGTAAGTGCTGAATATTTATTTATGTTATAACTAGAGATGGAACAAATCCTTCGTAAACACGATATCGACTTACGGTTGATGCGAACATTGTACATGACGTCAGAGAGAAGGGGTTTAAGTACAGTTTTCTGTACCGTCTGGTTACATCAGCATTACTGACCTGTGTTGTAATCATTTTACGTTGGTTATATATCACTCCAAATGTTTCGAACAGTCAGTGCGCAATTCCACCGAAGTATAGTTTGTGAATCCTGCTCTTGTTTACATTTGACAGCTGTACAGACATCTATGTATGGTCAAAGTTTAGTCAACATCGCGCCATTGAAAGAAGTTTCATCTTTAGTTATAACTTATAAGGAATGAAATTTAGGTTTTGTGGATAAGTTGAATTTAGAACAAATCCTTAAAGTACTTTGTTATTTCAGCGTACAAAATTTATTTCATATTATGTCGAATATCGATATCAGGACAACGGATTTCGAATACTCTTCTTAGATACAATTTGATCACATTCTGCAAGAGGATCCAACCCCCAAATTTAAAATAAATATATATATATATATATATATATATATATATATATATATATATATACATATACATACTAATTCTACCTGAGAGCAGGTCTTTCACTGCAATCACATCATTCTCATGCTATGCTTTGCAGCTTTACTAGGGAATTATAGGTGTGGTAGCTTCCCGTTGCTTTCCACACCGGTGATGGAAGATGATGATAATGATGATGATGGCCGGATGATTTTCGGGGACCGTTGGGCCCTAAGCTTCCTGACATTTGTCTTACAGGTGAGGAAAACCCCCGAAAAAAACCTGCCCACTGCGTGACAAGGCAGCACGCTAGCTCAAAACCACGGCGGTGGACATATATTTATATACATTTAATGAAATTATTGTTCCTCAAATATCACTCCATATCCTGCGAAAAAAATCAACTCTCCATCTGCATTCCATCTATGAACCAATTAAGAAAACACTGATAAATATGCCACATTTATCTTTGTCTAGATGGAACCAAAGAACAAAATTGTGTAAAATCTCAGAATTAAGAAAGTTTGAGTTACCATTTTCCTCAAATATAGATTTTTGATTTGCTGTTAGTTGAAGTCGTAAGTAAATGTTTATTTTAATTTGTGAATTTTTCTATTGGTATTTTGACTTTGCATTTTTTCTCAGTTCAGTTAATTTGTGGCTTGGTTCCTTTGTGCTGATTGCGGTCCAATTGAAACATAGTTAAGTGTTGACATCATGTTCCACACGCAGAAAACTCGGAATCTTGCTCTTTCAGTTTGAAAGTGTGCGCCTATAAGTAAACATTAAAGTAATATCACAAGTACGTCACTTAGCAATGGGGCTTCAAATACAAAATAATAAATTGGCAAGAGGCACTCGAAAGAGCATTAAGTTATAAGTTTATGATTTGTCTTTTATGAGTTCGTTCAGTGATCCTTTCCATATTCTGCATTGTTTGTAATGGTATCGCTCACACTTTTGGTCGCATATCTTGCATTCACACGAATCACTCCGAATCTTCTTCCTAGAGGACCTGAGGCAAAGGATACTACTGCCAGCAACGGAGCCATATAAGAAAGTCATCGAAAAAAAGAAACAGAGAGAAAAAGAGATCGACGAAGATTTCTACGCCTCAGATACCATGGTAAACAGAGAGTGGACTGGAAGTAACCAACCACAAAGGCACAGAATCAAATACAAAATAAAAGTATATATTTCCGAAGAGCGCAAAAAATGACATTTTTGTGAAATCTTATCAACCAATCATATTCACACTTGCCAATTAAATCTTCAAGTATATGTTTGAATATGTAATAGTCTTCTAGATCTTTCTAATATTGAACCTACTAACAATGATACATAAAACAATTAACTCTACATTACCTCATATTCATTAGGTCTGTCGCCGTTTTTATATAAAGAAATCTCTCTATTAATTAAATAAAAATAAAACGTAGTTTTATTTGATTTTCATATTTATTATATAATTCAGTGACAGCTGTTTCGGTACACTGTACCTTCTTCAGACATGTTAACAAATTATGAATTGTGTTCCAACTCTCTATATTCTTTTTTATAATTTCAACTTATATAAAAATTAAATAAGAAAATAACACTTGAATATTTTTCCTATCTCAGTTTATATCTAGAAAGACAAAAATATACATATAGGCCCTATAAGGTTTTCCTTAGACCAGTGTTAACATATGTATCAAAAACTTGGATCATGTTGAAATCTGATGAGGAATTATTAGGATGTTTTGAAATGAAGATATTCAGATCTCTTTTTTTGGTGCCGTAAAAGAAAATAATCCATGGAGAAGAACATACAATAATGAATTGTATAAACTGTACACTCAGCCAGATATTTAGAATTATGTTAAAATTAATAGATTGGCCTGGACTGGACACATTATTCGTATGGACAACAAAAGGATTTCAAAAATAATTTACAATGAGCAACCTCTATTGGCCAGAAAATTTGTAAGACTTAAATTAAGATGGGAGGATAGTATAATTCAAGACATTAAGATTTTAAAAATAAATAACTGGAAGAATGAAGCTCAGGTCAGGAAGCTTGGCATAAGCTTCTGAAGGCGGCCAAGGCCCACATGGGGCTGTCGAGCCATTGATGATGATGACCTTTCCTATCAATCATATTATCCGGCTTTAGCTGATATGATAGGCAAATGTCACCCACATACTGCCAAGTGATCGTTCACCTCTATAAATGACGTAGAGATGAGGCCAGCTGCGGGCTTTTAGACCAAGGCCCTTCTAGACTTGTCATGCCGTGGAGTTCAATTTAATTTTATGTCCACTTGGCCAGCCTCATGGGATTGTGATAAGAGCTTCTGCCTACAATTCATAGGTTCCCGGGTTCGAGTTCCAGTCAGATCACATGTTTTCTCAAATAGATTTTTTTCTGTGGTCGCCCTATGGTCTGTATTTAGGTTAAGTTTAGGTTTTAGGACTCTCCTTGCCCTTCATTATCATTCATCACCTATCATATTATCGGGGTAATGTAACTGAGAAGTGGGTTACAATTGCGTCATTGTAAGGAAAGAATATAAACATATCATAAAGATAACTTGGTGGGATTGGTAAAAAAAAATATTTATTTCCAAGTTTTCGCATTTTCTTCTGACCAATATGCGCGCATGTGTGTTTGTGTACTGGTCAGAAACCTACTCTATGAGTATGGGGGCGCTCTGTTGCGTAATTGCGTAAGGTAATACGCTACAAGCCGGAAGGCCTTGAATTCGACTCTCGATGGGTTCAGAATGTTCAAACTGGCGTAAATCTTCTGGCAGCATCATGTTCCTTATATCTCATGTGGGTTGCTTATAAAGATGGGCACCTTAAAATCCTACTACCCAAGCGCCTCTATTGAGATCTATAAATTATCTGATTTTTAAAGCAACAGAATTTTGAAATTAATTCTTCTTCATCTTCCAGGCGTAATTATATATATATATATATATATATATATATATATATATATATATATATATATATGGTTCAGAAAGTTGTCGTGGCTTTTCGCGTCACAGATTCAAGGTCGGCCTCTAGCCACTGATTCCTACGTTTCGGCATTATCCCAAATGCCATTATCAAGAAATCTACAATATAACACACACACACACACATATAGGCCTATATATATCCACCGCTGTGGTATCGAGGTAGCGAGCTGCCTTTTTACGCAGCGGGCGCGGTTCGATTCCCGATGGGGACAAGCTTCCTGGGTGAGGTTTTTCAGGGTTTTTTTTTCTCACCTGTAAGACAAATGTCAGGAAGCTTTTAGGCCCAAACGGTCCCCGAACATCATCAGGCCATCATCATCATTATCATCCCTCGGTGTGGAAAGCAACAGGAAACTACCACACCTATAATTTCCTAGTAAAGCTGCAAAGCAAAGCATGAAAATACTATGGTTACAGTGAAAGACCTGCTCTAGGGCAGAAGGATTTGAACCCAGGACCTCTAACATGATACGTTAGTGAGCTACCAGTTAAGCTATGCAGGCATTATTTTTCTTTTCATGTCATATTAGGCCTTCATTGCTAAATGCCAAAAATTAAAATATTACATCTATTAATATATATATATATATATATATACCTCGTGTTGCTTAACAAAAACATAAATTCGTCTATTTTTTAATTACAGTTAGTAGTAATCTACGTACGTACGACAATCCGCTATAATAAATTGTACTATTAACACATTTCTGTATCTAAAATTAGATTAATTTAATAACTTACCTTTAAAAAGTTTAGTTCAATTAAAACTTTGACACCAGGCCTTATCAGTAATAGTTGGAAACACGGATATTTCACACTTGGAAGGTTTTAATGTGTTTTCTGTGGATGTCATTTCCAAGAAGAGGGAATTGAACTTGATGAGGACTCTCACCCCGTGGTCAGGCACGGAACGTTTGGTCAGCACAAACCATTGCGTTTCCGAAATCACACTGCGTTCACAAAACTATTTAACTATCATCAACTTACCTGACTTCCGAAGCTACTACTCTATTGCTGAATATCATTGTCACTGATTCAGTGTACGAGAAATTTTAGCAACAACGCCTAAGTAGTTAAAATATTAAGATTATAATTAATACATAAATATACATGCATAGTGTTCTGCCTAAGAGCAGGTCTTTCACTGCAAACTCAGCATTCTCCACTCTTTCCATAACTCAGCCTTCCTATTTACGGTATATCCGCGTACAAACCATTTATTTAATATTGTCTATCATCTGATATATTTTTCTGCCTCTAACCTTCTTTCCGTTGACCATTCCTTCTAGGGCATCCGTCAACAGGCAGTTTCTTCTTAGCCAGTTGCCAATCCAAATTTCTTTTCCTCTTCGTTATGAGTTCCAGCACTGTTCTTCCTTCACCCACTCTGTCTAGTACATCATTATTTTATTTAGTCTGCCCATTTTATATGCTCCATCCTTCTCCATATCCACATCTCAAAAGCTTCCAGTTGTTTATTCTCATTTCGTCGTGATGAGAAAAAGCAACTGGAAGCTTTTGAGATGTGGATATGGAGACGGATGGAGCGTATAAAATTGGCAGTCAAAATAAAAAAAAAAGTCGTGCTAATTTGGTATTTATTTCGGTCAAGGTTGGAGTCGATCCTAGGGCCTTGAAATGTGATTTGAAAATCCTGACCTTATCGGGTATCGTAACCACGACCTTATAGGTTGTAGCGTATTATCTTATGCAATTACACTATGTACAGCGTTCCCATTAATAGAGTAGGTTTACGTTTTTATCAAAAATAACCAAAATACATAGATTGACATCTTATATACAATATTATCCATAAATGGGATTCGTTAGTTTAAAAAAATATATTCAAAAGGCATCATTTGTTAATTTATTCACTTGAACAGGAATATATATATATATAGCATGAAAAGAAAAATGAATGCCTGAGTCAGGATTTGAACCCGAGTTTCTAAACTCTCTCGCTACTTTTAGCGCTCTGAGCTACTCAGAAATCCTAATACAAACATTTATATATATGCATGTATATAGATAGTATTCTCAATTTGCACGAGAGCTAGTGAGATATCGTTCCAACTGCAATCTTGTATTTAAAGAGAATATTTACTTTATAACAGTAACGCTTGTATATTTAGATGTTATAACTATATTTTTGACATTCATATATATTATATACATGTAATAGAATTATAAGGAAGAATTATTTATAGAACAAGTTTCTGAATATGATAGCCTCGGTCACCTAATATCTGACATAAGAAACTACAGACAGATGAAGTTACAGAAATGCAGTGCAATAAATGGAGACATAAAAATAAATTCTGGTAAACAAATGTCAATTGCAACTAAATTGAAATTGCACAATATAACTGCAAAAATCAGGTCTGTAATAGAGCATATGGATACGAAATTCTAAATTCAAGTCAAAATTCAAAGCGGCACAGACATAGACTTATGCGATAAATTCAAAATTCAAAATATAGTTCAATAATGATCAAAGCAATTGGATGTAACATGTCCATCCAATGAATGGACCCATTTCGCATTACCACATTAGCATTGCATTACCAATCTGAATAAACGAAAACCAAGATGGTTTGACAAACAATATCTCGAGGTCTCATAGGAACAGGCTCAAACTGCCTATACTTAAATAAGTTTATGATTATATATATATATATATATATATATATATATATATATATATCTACATACCAATTGTGGAAAGCAACGGGAAGCTATTACACCTATAATTCCCTAGTAAAGCTGCAAGGCATAAAATGAAAGTGCTTAGATTGCAGTGAAAGATCTGCCCTTGGGCAGAATTACTATAGATGGATGGATACAAACTAATTTATCCACCGCTATGGTCTCGGGGTAACGTCGCTGCCTCGTACACAGCGTGCCCGAGTTCGATCTCGGTCGAGACAAGTTTCCTGGGTGTGGATTACAGGTATAAACAAATGAAGACACCCGTATAATTTACCTGTCCCAAATCAGGCTAAATGTTATTCTTCCACTTAATTCTTGGCATACTGGTCGCCTTTAATCTGGATTTTCTACAAAAAAAGAACTAATCATTGCAATTTACATTTTAAGAAAATATATTGTGTAATATTTGGATTATTGATTTGACTGTAACATAGTATCGAATTTGTATGTATGTCAGTTTTAGCTTGGAAAGCATGATACAGAATTATATCTTTGTGTGCATCACATGTGTAGTAGGATCCAGAGCAGATGGCAATGTTTATCCCGCAATGCCATTCTAGTAGAGCGCGGTCCAGAATTTATATGACCGTCTATTATTATGTGAGATGACCTTAATATTTAAAGGTCTTAAGTTCGTTTCTTGCATCGAGGATCCTAAGTAATCGATGACTAGGAAGAAGGTCAGAGTTGTGCTACTGGTCTCAGTGGAGTAGAGCTAAATTAGTAGGAAAAAACTCTTCTCCCTACTGGGAAACAGGGCGGAAAACTTAATGAACCAGTACACTCACCTTCAATAACAAAGAATACCTCTTTTCTTCAAAAAGTTGTATATTTCATGGATCAGAATATGTTAAAATATGTATGGTAATGGTGTACATAAAAATATTCAAGTGTCTTCCGAGTATTGCATGAACTTACTTACTTACTTACTCACTGGCACTATCGAACCCATAGGTTCATGGACGCGCGGACATAAGCTCTCCATACATCCCTATCCTGAGCTAATGCTTTCTAATCATTCCCTGTATAATCTACTTTCCTTAAATCATCGTTAATGTTATTCTCCCACCTCATTATTGGTGTACCAACTGGGCGTTTTCCCTCTGGCTTTCCTACAAGAAGCTTCAATGCACGCCTTTCATTCCCCATACGCCCAAGATGACCTGCCCATAGCAATCTACGAGACTTAACTGTTCTTATTATATCTGGCTTCCTATAAAGACCATGTAGTTCATTGTTATGTAGTCTTCTCCATTGACCTCTCTGTTCATCTCTCTTTAGCCCAAAACTTTTCCGAAGTACTTTATTCTCAAATACTCGTTATCTCCTTTCCTCCCTTAAAGTGAGTATTGCATGAACAGAAGTATGCATTTAGAACAACTGAGTTAGTTATCTCAAGCGGTAATCTTCGAGAATCGTATTCGGGGTACATTGGGTTCAAAGCCCGGTCGCCGACCAACTCAATTAAGTTTTTCTCTTGGTTTTCCTCATTCGTCAAGGCAAATGCAGATAGAATTTCATTACGAGGACAACTTTCATTATATTCACCATTCCACGATATTATTAAAAACCATCATCATCAGCAGCATCAAGGATTAGTCCTGTTGGTCTGTTCCGATCTCATGTTAGAATTGGTCTATCCATCTTTTACTGGGTCTTCCAACATTTCTTCGTCCTAGTGGTTTGTAATGAAGAGTTTATTTTGGAATTATATTGTTATCCATTCTATTGATGTAGTCCATCCATTCCTCTCTGTATTGTGTAATTTTATCTAATATTTTGATGTACTCAGTTCTCTTCGTATATCCTCACTTCGCCTTTGATCCATTATTGTATAGCCAGCCACACTCCTTAGAAACCTCATTTATATTATTTAAAATGTATAAATTAAATAAATAGACTGGATAAAACATTAAATATTATTCATCTATAAAGAACAGGAATTAAAATTATAATACATATATATATATATATATATATATATATATATATATATATATATTTCCTTAGTTTACGTAGATATTAACTGCCTGAACGGGATTTGAATCCGGAACTCTGGGTTGGTACCCAGCGCATTATCCATTGCACCACCAGGCGAATCCAATTCAAACATTTATTTTTCTTATATATATTCTTCATTATTAATAGATGTCGCGAGAACTCGGCCTTCACTGCCACCTAGTAGCTGACTATAACAAGTAAGAAGACCGTAAATCTTAAAATTTATCGGTGCAACCTAACATTTATCACTATAGAGTGGTGAAGCCAAGAAAGAGAGATATGTGGTCTATCCTGCGACTGGTCAGCCCTGTAGTGGGTGGTCCTTAGGCTCCAACCCTGGAAGACAACCCCCAATTTCGTAGACAATGTCCATTTGTCCTGGTGAATTTTTATTAAATTGATTCAACCAGAGGAAAACGCCCAGTTGGTAGACCAAGAATAATTTGGGAGAATAACATTAACAATGATTTGAGAGAAGTAGATTATATAGGGGATGATTGGGGGAAAAAATGCTCAGGATAGGGATGTATGAAGATATGTCCGCTCAGCCATGAACCTAGGGTTCGATAGTTCCAGTGAGTTAGATTGAATTGATTGATTGTCTTATTTTGAAATTGGTGTGACTAAGCAGCCGGACATGTTTTAGCCCTTAAATTGGCAGAACACTAATTACTTGTGTTTGTTATTTAAATGTATCGGACCGCAGTGAAAACGAAATCATTCATAGCTGTAAGTTATTATAGTCTCTCTGGTTTAACTTTAGGAGAAATTTGTACAATGAGACATCTGTACTAACCTCTCTTACTCGCACCAGTGTTGACGGTTTTTCTTCACCAGATGTTAATAGGGGAAAGGGGGGAGAAGAAAACTGACAACAGGGTGGGTTCTTTCTTTTTTATCTGGACTAAAGTGGTCAAAGATGTACCCTTGTATCTCCATCTCTCTCTGCCAAGTTAAGCCAGCTATACAATAGGTATATTGTATAATTCGACAGACGTTTCAATAATTTCTACTCGTTCGTTTTCTTCTGTTATATTAAACATATTAAATAAATTAAACCAATTAATGTATGCTATGGGATACATTGCCAATGTAAGGGTTAATATGTGTACTGTATATAATTTAAAATTTTACCAAAGGGTGTGATAAACCTCAGAACTTAAAGATGCGAGCACAATCGAAGCCGGATTATACATTATGGATTTTCGATCTAGATTTTGTAGCTCTAATAAGATATTTCGATGTTTTACTATAACGGCAAACTTTAGATTATACCAAAACATTCTAAGATCTATGCGTGTTTGTGGATTTAGAGTAATACAAATACAAGTAGAATGTTTCAGAATAAATATTACAGACTTCTAGATGTTGTAGAGGAGACTAAGTAGATAAAGTTTTGATAAGGAACCCATATCCGGAAACGTATCATTTCGATGTAAAATAAATTTGAAGATCGAAACACAATGGGCTGATATCGCGTGTATTGTGTTTCAGAATAAGTATTACAGACTTCTAAGGGTTATACTACAAGTGTGGTTCCACGTGGCAACCCTATTGTTCGTTGCAAAAATGTACCTGCGATGCGTTTCCTTAAACACGCCCCACAAGACCTGGTGTGTGCTCAATAATTTCTGCTGCCGCCAGAATTCGTGCAAGAAAATCTTCCTCCGACTCGACAGGTGTAATACAAGCCCTTGAAGTCTGTAATACTCGTACTTATTCTGAAACACATGACACACGATATCAGCCCATTGTGTTTCGATCTTCAAACTTATTTTACATCGAAATTATACGTTTCCAGACATGGGTTCCTTATCAAAACTTTATCTACTAAGTTCCCTCTAGAACCGAACCCTCTATATATATATATATATATATATATATATATATATATACATATATATTAGGGTGGCCCTTATTTTCTATATTTCTTATTTATTCCACGCATTCTCTATTTTTTTTTTTTCATTTGGATGTAAGAAGTAATTTAAAGTCCATTTTGTTGATATTTAAGATGAGGAACCGTGACGCATTGAACTAAACAGACGCGAAATTTAAAAGAAAATATCGATAAAAATGGCAATGATTTATTATGTTAACAATTAATTTCATTAAAAATCTATATTTGAAGATGTGTATTGATTTATTTCTCTTGTCTAAGACAATAGAAAAAACAATACTCACTCTTGCTGTAAGTAATTTATTGAATAATTATAAATTTAGGTTCAGTGCAGTGCGGATAAATTTTAATTTATTGTAATGAAATATATTAACAAATTTGGACAAAAAGGAAAAAAAAAATAGAGTGTGCTTTGAAATTAGACGACATATTAATTCCACCTCTCTAAATAAGGACCATACATAATACAAGGTTGGTTGAGGGAACTTCGATAAGGTAGAGTTGCTAATTGTTTTTAACCGTACTGTGGTAAATTATAATAATCCGTGTCGCGGCGCCTTTATCACGCAATTCATACGTCATTTGTTTGCCATTGATTTTCAACTTTTCCTTTCATTCTGATCTGGAAGTCTGCGCGGTCAGTTGTTCCATCACGCCCTTCTTGTATACCTTCTGCTCTCAAGAGATAAACCTCTTCAAACTTTAATATTTCTGTGATTTTTTTTTAACTGTAGTCTTTTATCAATATTTCTTCTGGCTTCAAGGTAATGTATGTTTTTAATTTGTGTTTGAATATGAATGCTCTTTACTTTTATTTACATTTAAGTACTTTTTTTTTTACTTTTTTCATACTGGGTGGACAGAATGCCCTGAGCACCGCAACCAGAAATATCTATTGCACTATCCCAGTATATTATGAATGAATGGAATGAAAGTCTATTGAACGGTATTATGTGAGTTGTAGATGGTCTTCCAGGTCCGGCATACCGGATTCTTCTCTAATGACCAATATAGTTTTTTTTTGTCCGTGGCCGTGAGGAGGGAATAGAACTCTCTTGATGGCCCCTAAATGCCCTTTTTTTCACTGCTCAGACTCAGGTTTAAGTATATAAGTCTCTGTGCAGTGAAACCCCGAAGTCTGGTCAAGTTTTAAAAACTATCCTCACAAATAACTAACTGGGACTTTCGAACCTTGGGTTCATTAACGCGCGCATATAACTCTCCACACATCCGTATCCTGGGTTAATATTTCCCCGTTATTCCCTATATAATTACTTCCTTCAATTATTGGTTTATATTAATCTCCTACCTCATTTTTTTCCTATTTGCTGAGAGCTTTTCCTCTGTATTTCCTGCAAGAAGTTCTCATGACTCTTTCATTTCCAATTTGTGCCATATGTCCTGTTCAACGCAGTCTACGAGACTTCTTCTTCACTTCTTGGTTTAGGCAAGAGTTGCCTGTTCCGACTTCACTAATAGATCTAAGACCATCTCTTCCTAGGACGTCCGACATCTCTTCTTCCTCTTGGAAAATAATGGAAGATTTTATTTGGTAATCTACTTTCTTTCATTCTTTCTATATGTTCTTTCCACTTTATCTTGTTGTTCATTATCTTTTCTTTTATTGAATAGATTTGCAGTTCTTCACGGATATCCTCGTTTCTTATCTGGTCCATTCTAGTGCAGCCTTTTACTTTTCTTAAAAATTTCATCTCGGCTGCTTGGATTTTACTTTCTTGTTTGGTAGTGGTAATCCAAGATTCACTCCCATACAAAAGGACAGACACAGCCATTGTTTTATAAACTTTTAGTTTTGTTTGTTTATGGGCATTATTATTCAATATTCTATTTATTGTACTACAAATAGCTTGAAACTGATGTGTTTTGTGTTCAATATCTTTATCATACCCATAGCTGATGCCACAAACTAAATATTTAAAGTGGGATACTTGTTCAATAATTTCGTCTCTAATTACTTAACTATCCTTATTATATCTGAGGTTGCAGAGTATATAAAATTATAAGGAAAACTTGCACTTAAACTGGCGTAAAATATTTTTAAAGTCCTATAGAACAACAGTGCGCATGCGCCAGAGTTTATAGAGCCAGCGATAACTAACAATCGAACCACATATTGATTATCAGCCTCGATTACTATCCGTCGCTATGAAATTTAAATGACCAATATTTGCAATAAATCCCCAAATCCATGTAAAAAAATATTAATAATATTAAAATTACCAAACGTGTATTAAAAATGGGTGTACACTTACTTATCACTCCCTAACGCTGATTCAACCAGCGATAACCCAAAACAGCGATAGAAAAGTCATAGACTAAGTAATATACTCTGTGGAGAAAATAGCAGTTAGCATCACAATATTGTCTAACAGTGTCATAATATTGTGATTTGCATATTTAAATAAATACTTCAAATTTGTCTAACAATGTTATAAAAATTGGTTTGAAGAAGTTTAAAATATTAAATAATGTTAGTAAATACAGAAGAAGAGCTATAGTTAACAACAATATAACTGAAAAATCAAGCGCTAGTAGAAGTGCAGTTGAGCCACAATACACCTTGTAGTTAGTATTCTCAACTATTACAACGATTAAAACATCGTAGGTCTTTCGGGACCAGTCCCATCCTCAGCAGAAGATTGTACGTTACACTCCAGCCACTATCCAGGTACATACCTCACTATTATGTTGTTAACTTCATCCACCTGTCTGTTCGCCTCTCTTTGGTCCAAACATGTCCCCATGAAATTAATTCTCAATTACTCGTAATTTTTTTCTCTCTCTGAAAGTAAGAGAACATGGTTTTCATCTCTATAAATGGAAGAGTAATGTTATATATTTTTAGTCAGTATTTTGTTTAGAGGAGTTGGGATGACAAGAGTTCCTGTAGTGCAAAATAGCATGTTTCCAGAACAGATGTTTAATTTATGTCTGCATCTCATTGTTTTACAAATAAGGGTGAAAAGAGCTTAAGAGTTGTAACTAAGGCTAGTATTTGTATGTAATTACATATTCTTTCCCTTTGCTTGTAAATGGGTAAAATTGATAAATGTCCTCGAATTAGAAACTTATCATATATGAAAATCTATCATATATTTTCACATATTTGATCATATTACATAATTTTACATATTTTAAAGATTTTTATGCAAATTTACATATTATGCCCCTTCATTAAACAATATTTACATAAGCGTGTCCATAATATGTGTATCAGATTCATATTTAATGTTCGAAAATACGATCACATTTCTCCATTATTCCACGAATTGTCATGGCTACATCTAAAAGAGAGAAGAAAATCGCACTGTCTAATTCTCTTATTTAAGATCCTACATACCTCGATTCCTAATTATTTATCATCCCGTTTCCAGTATCTATCCTCAAACCATAACTTAAACGCAAGATCACAACATAGTCTCTTGCTTAATATACCGCAACATACGACATCACATCACTCCATGTCATATACCATCTCCACTTCTCGCAACTGGAATTCCCTACCACAAGAAATAAGGGGCTGCCGGACTTTGGCATCTTTTAAAAGAAATCTAAATTTATATTTGTTCTAAACTCGACTTCATTATTATCCAGTGTAAGATATATATATATATATATATATATATTAATTGGTGTTTCCCGTATAATGTATCATATTTATATTATTATTATTATTATTATTATTATTATTATTATTATTATTATTATTATTATCGTATCATTATTGTTATTACCCTATAAAATGTCGTTTGTACATTTATTGTATCTTTAACTGTTTATAATTAGTATAGTGTATATCTATATTTGTCGAATATTTATTTGTATTTGTGCTGGTTGAGTGGAAGAGAGGGCCTTATGGCCTTAACTCTGCCAGAATAAATAAATAATAATAATAATTATTATTATTGTTATTGTTATTATTATTATTATTATTATTATTTAAAACAATATTTGTTTACATTAAAGAACTCAGATACCTGATTGTAAACTGAAACCTTTTTCCAACATATACAAAAGCTGCTGAGAAACGGTCAAAGAAGAATTCTAGTTACTAAACATGATAAACATAGATACAGGAAGACACTGAAAACTTGAAAATAGGGTTCCACACAGAGTAGATCGTTCAGGTTTTAAAAGATCTTGCTGTTTATGAATTAAATAGTAGAAATAAATAAGGGGCACACCATGGTATAGCTGGTTAAGGCAATATCCTATAAGCTGGAAAATCGAGGGTCGAGACCCAATAGGGTCAGTATTTTTAAACTACTTATTCTTCTGGTGACATAATAACCCTGGGATCGACTCAGCCTGTAGAAAATAATACCAATACTATGTGGTGGGGGTAAAGACGGTTATCACACAAGTCTGAAATCTCTTGCCGATGGTCTAGAAAGATGGGAGTCTTAACCTCCCAATATCCCTAAGACCTGTAATGGAATCATTTTATAATAGAAACATGACAATACCTTCTTACCATGTTGTCAAGTATTTAACTGTCCCATTCCTTCAAGTTAAATATACCTTAACCCTTAAATTAGCAAAACACACATTTCTTCTGTTAGATATTTGAAAGCGGCGGACCGAAGTGAAAACGGAATCTTGTGTAGCTGTTATTAGGTATATTGTGCAATTAGACATACATTTAAATGGTTTATTTTTGTTCGTTTTCTTCTGATTATTTAAAATATTAAATTAACTAAACCAACTGATGTATCTAAACAGATACCTTACGAATTTAAGTGTTAAAGCTAACGTTTAATATAAATTTATATAAAATTAAATTGTAATGTATTTAATATTACATATTTTAAGGAAGTTTTATGTAATCTTGCATATTTTACATAGGCTAATGTTATTACATAAATATTTACATATTTTGCATATTAATATTACATAAAAATCCTAGCCTTAGTTATAACATAGCGTGCTGGTCTTTGAGTTACAAAATATAGCGATACAAATGTAGGAATATTCTCGCTACATTCGACATGCGTTTCAGGCAAAAAAATAACATTGCAGAATGTAGATGTTATTTTGGCACTCTTTATTCAATAATATGTTTAATTTTTGAGTTTTGATAATTTATTAAAAAGTTCTCTGCTGACCGCATTACAAAAATATAGGCTCCCACTCGAATACTGTCATCTGAATATGATGTCAGTGATGTGGTTAGTCTTCTAAAAGATGTGGGAAACGGCCAAAAGTGAATGTTTTGAATTGTGGGTGCGGGACAATCCATATCAAATCGGACAGCAAAAAATCTTGCAATTTATTTTTTTTATTTTATGTATCCCTAAATATAGTGAATACATTTATAAACGTATTAATACAGAAATTTAATTTTTATCATTTATAGGTTCGTAGTTATGATGATCTAAAATTATCGTAAATATGATAAACTAAAACGTTTACTAACTGATATTTCTGAAACGGTAAACAGCAAAAATTTGTTTCAAACATATTTATATAGGTGATATCATGTAGATTAAGGGTGTAATTTTTATAATTAGGATATATATATATATATTTTCGGTGTCAATTTTCTGTTTTATAGCGGTTTACTGCAGTACATATCAAAAAATGAAAACGGAAACGGAAACGGAAAAAATACAAAAAATACAAAATACTACTCACGTAATAAGGATTAATTTCCAGCAATTACCTTTTTGGAGAGTTGAATAGTTCAGACAATATAAATGTTTTTTATTCTATTTTCGTAAAAAAACTCGCGGGTCCACGGCGCAGCAGATTCATTTCACGACCAAGGTCGCGCGCGTACTTTATTGAAAGAGCTTCATCAGTGACTTTTTCAACTGCCATTAAATCGAATAGATTATTATATGTTCTGCTTAATGGAACAGTACCGTAAATTTATAAAAGTGGCGATATTTTAATTCTTACGCAGTAGATATTTATTTATCAAATTTTATTGCTGAAGTGAGAAGTAAAGAGCTCTGTTACTTACGTTTACTGTGAATTATTAAACAAATTATTTATAACTAACTCACTCACTGGCTCTGTGGAACCTGTAGGTTCATGGCAGCGCGGACATAAGCTCTCCATACATCCCATCTCGAGCTAACGTTTTCCAATTATCCCCTGTATAATCTACTTCCCTCAAATCATGTATAATGTTATTCTCCCACCTCATTCTTAGTCTTCCAACTGGGCGTTTTCCCTCCGGTTTTCCTACCAGAAATTTCCAAGCACCTCTTTCATCCTCCATACGTGCCACATTTCCTGCCCATCGCAGCCTACGAGACTTAACTGTTTTTATTATATCTGGCTTCCTATACAGATCATGTAGCTCACTATTATGTAGTTTTCTCCATTCACCTGTCTGTTCATCTCTTTTTGATCCAAAAATTTTCCTAAGAACTTTATTCTCAAATACTCGTAATCTTCTGTCCTTTTTTAAAACAAATTATTTATTTTGTTACAAATTTTTCATTACAGTTTAAATGTAATATTATATAATAAAAACTCTTTCATCATTAATTGAATAAACTGGTATAAATTTTTATTATGTTATAATTACTAATTTCAGTCTTAAAATAACTTTTTATTCAGTGTATTGTATTGTACCCTGAAAACTTTGACGAAATAGTATTGTTATAAGATATCACTTCCAAATAAAACCGAATGTTTTAATACTCGTACCACTTCCTACCAAACGATAATAATGCAATGTCAGCAAGTCTTCCTTAAACATCTGTTTTACATCAACAATTCTCAAAGATTACATACTAGACAGTTGATTTACATCAGTATGTTTAGTGCATCTCGTCATTTTAAGTGTCACAGTCAAATTTAAAATATCATCTCATTGTTTTTAACTCACAAGTTTGCAGATCTACAAAGACTGAATGGTGAGTTAGAAGTTAAATATAATTTTAATTATGCATATATTAGTATACAATAGTTATTAACAATATTATGTGTTAATATATAATTTTACAATTTCTTAAATGTTTCTGGAATGAGAGAATAATCGTAGAGGTATACATTTTGTGTTATAAAAGGAGAATAATGGGAAGTTTAGACATTAAATTAAACACTATAACAATAATTTAGCTTATAATAAAAGCTAATATTATCGTGCATTTTAATATCATCTTAGATATGTCATGAGTAGGGGATGCAAGATCAGTAAGTGATACCAAGCCAATAAAAAATATATTTATACCTCTTAAATATTACTTGTAACAGCATGAAAATTGTTATAAATTATTATCGATAGCTTAACATTACTTACAATATTCAACATCAGACATTGGTGTAGGGTACAAGTACAAAATATTACAACACATTACAAAACTACTCTCTAGAAAATATTTTAATAGGCCTACCAGCTTGAATTCGTAGGTGCTTAGTAATTTAAATTAAACTATACATTAGCCAAAATCAGCACAAAATTAACCGCCTACTGAATATATCAATAAAGATTGTTATATTTAATGACGTTTATTATGTAGCAATTTATTTCAAGCGCGAGGTTCTCCTACGTACCATAAATTTACGACACGGGACTCACGGATTTCCTTCCTTCTGGAGAAAGCTACATTCAGAATTGTTACGCCTTTAAAATGTCATTGATTCCTATCGAGTTTGAACCCGCGAACCTCGGAATCGGAGGCGTGCAGAGTAACCACTTGTCCACGATGATGATGATAATGTAATAATTGTAATAATGATAATAAAAATAATGTAATGATGATAATAACAATAAAAATATTTGTAAGTGCGCAAAGGACTATTACCAAGTAGCTCCGTCATTGTTTGTACGAGCGAGCGATCTCCACTCACGCGAAAGGTATTGCGGGCAGTCTACACATAGGAGATTTTAGGAAAAATAATTATTTTTGGTAGTTTCCTTTCAAGACTCCACTTTAATACTAATTACAAAAAATTAACTGGTGTTCAGGTAATAATGTGGCATTTTTTGATTTTATAAAATTTTTGGTGAGGAAGGTCAATTGCATATTAATTGCATTTACGCCCTTCAGAAAAACGTAAATATTAACATACTAATTTTCAAGCGATAGAGCATGAAATCATCTATAATGTGACTATCTTTTCAAGTTGAGGGAATAGCCATACTTCGAGAAAAGTATTTTATAAAAGAGACTATTTAAAACTATACGATAAATAGACAGCTCTATTACTCTTTAATCACACCAAGCGAAGACTTGAAATTCGGTTCAGATATTCAGTATATCATAAAGTTTCACTGTAAAAAAATGGTAAACTTTTAAAGATGTGAGTTCAATTTTCACAATTTTTTTGCCGATTTCGTATGGAATGACCCGTGCCTGGTAATAGACAAAGGAATCGCTGCTTCCTCTCAGCTTGAAACTCAAAATGTAACTTCTCACTTCTATCTTTCTGTAATAAACGGCTCAACTGCACTACTACTAGCGCTTGATATTATTGTAAACTATAGTCCTTCTTCTGTATTTACTAATGTTATTCAATATTTTAAACTTTTTCAAACAATTTTAAAACATTACTAGACAATTTTGAAGTATTTATTTAAATTTGCAAATCACAATATTATGACACTGTTAGACAATATTGTGATGCTAATTGCTATTTTCTCCACAGAGTATATTACTTAGTCTACGATTTTTCTATCGCTGTTTTGGGTTACCGCTTGTTGGATCAGCGTTAGGGAGTGATAAGTAAGTGTACACCCATTTTTAATAAACGATTGGTAATTCTAATATTATTAATATATTGTTTTAACATGGATTTGGGGATTTATTGCAAATATTGATCATTTAAATTTCATAGCGACGGATAGTAATCGAGGACTATAATCGATATGTGGTTCGATTGTGGGTTATCGCTGGCTCTATAAACTCTGGCGCATGCGCACTGTTGTTCTATAGGACTTAGAAAATGTTTCACGCTAGTTTAAGTGCAGTTTTTCATAATTTCACAATCTGGTAATTCACGTAACAATTGCGACAAAATAAAATAGCATTTCATTTCTTTCTTTTGCATTCAGATATTAGGACGCTATTTTTTCTTTTCAAAATATATATTTAATTCACTGGCACTATCGAACCCGTAGGTTCATGGCCGCGCGAGCATAAACTCTCCATACATTGCTATCTTGATCTAATGTTTTCCAATGATCTCCTGTATAATTTATTTCTCTCAAATCATAGTTAATGTTATTCTCTCATCTCATTCTTGGTCTACCAATTGGGCGTTTTCCTTCTGGTTTCCCAACAAGAAGCTTCCATGCACGTCTTTCATTCCCCATTCGTGCCACATGTTCTGACCATCGCAGTCTCCGAGATTTAACTGCTCTTATTGTATCTGGCTTGCTATAAAGACCATTTAGTTCACTGTTAAGCAGTCTTCTCCATTCACCTGTCTGTTCATCTCTTTGGTCCAAATTTTTTTCTAAGAACTATATATATATATATCTTTCGATCTATTTAACAGATTATATATGTCTCATTTTAATAATTGTACGGTTTTATATTGATAACTGACAATACTGTAGATTGATATCATGTTTTACAGAATGAGAGTAAAATCTCTACGAAGTCTTCAATTTTATTTCAACAATAAATCGTGAATGCAGTATAGGCCTATATAGAAGGAGTTTAAAAATGCATGTTTTAAGATTAATGTTCTAGTAATATTTATTCACTAATTATACTAAATTAAGGTAACTGACGTAACAACTAAACCTTCTGCTTGGTGTAAGAGTTTTAATTAAAATGACTACTTAACTCATGCCACAAATGCTAGTGAATGACCAATCACGTTTCAATGAATTTTTTTTACAACCAATGACAGTCGTGTTTTACCTCGCTCTTTATCGATATCTCTTTATCAGCTCCTCCTTTTTAATGTTCTGAACAGGTCAAAGCATTATTTTTCTCCAACAAATACATTGAATATAGGAAATAATGAAAAGATTCCTTGATTTTACTGAGTTGTTTACTAAAAAAATAAATCAATAACCCGTAATGTTAATTATGATATATAGTTTGATGTGTTTCATTATTTCTCCACTTGGGTGCACTCTTACAATATTGCGATCATATTTGGCAATAAATACGTAATATAATCAAGCATCAATGAATGAACATGACCTCACATTTCTGATTTGTTTTCAAACATCGCCGTTTACATTAAATATATAAATATTTTAAAATAACTACAGTTAAACAATGATTTGTGAGTAAACAGCTTAATTTTATTCGTTAAATAGTCCTAACAAATGCCACTCTTTATTTCCAAATTCTCTAGATAATTTGCTAATCAATCGTGGCATTACTTATGAATAAATCTTTGTTACGTACGAGTTTGTTCATATTCTACAATATTTTGGAATTTAGGCACTTTAAAATATTTTTAATAATTCTTATATCACTTTGAGAATCAGGGATGAAACATTTATTATCGTGTTTTATGTCAAATGTTTCATGGAATTCACCTTAGGAAATCGCTTAGTTTACGTGACGAACTATTTATAAGTAGCCTATAAAATGCATATTGTTAAATAATAGACAAATAACCTAATAGGATTGAAAACAAATTTCAGAGCCTTTTTACATCATGTAACTTACACAATATCGTCTTGCATATCGTCTTTGAAAGTCATTATTAAACATAATTGACATTATTTTAGAATTGTGCTGTTTTCTATTATACACGGCTCAAAAAAATTAGGGGATATTGTAAAATTACCTACTAAGACTATGTTTTTTTGGAATAGTATTAGATGCAATCACTTTCTATTACTCTAAGATAATGTAAACAAGAGTTTGAAGTTGTTACGTAACCTTGGTACCACACCAGAGGGCAGTGTCTGTACTGTTGATGTGAAAGGGTGGTGTGGGGGTGAATGTTTTGTTGCTGTTTTTAAATCCAGTCCAGTTTTCAGTTAGTGAATGACTTGCCTTAGGGACAGTAATGCCTCGACAGCGTGACTTACTTGAATCAATGGCTTGGAGGGCCATAGGAAGGATGGAAGCTGGACAGACACAACAAGAGGTGGCACAAGTCATTGGGGTGTCTCAAAGCGTGATTTCCAGGCTTTGGAATCGTTTTCAAAGAACAGATACTGTTCACAGAAGAGCCGGACAAGGTCGACCATGGGCAACAACAGCAAGGGGTGACCGTTACCTCATGTTAACAGCCCGTCGGAATAGACAGCAGAATGCAACTCAACTGCGAAATACACTTCAAACAGCAACAGGACGCAGAATGTCAACTCAAACTGTCCGTAATAGACTGCATGGAAGTGGTCTCTATTCCCCTAGGGCCATGGTGTGTACCAGGTTAACTCCACAACACCGTAGAGATCGCAGAAACTGAGCGGAGGAACATCGTGGGTGGAGGCATGCCGAATGGGATCAGTTCTTTTTTCTGATGAGTCGCGATTCAACGTGGAATGTGATAGTCGGCGTGTATTCATCTGGAGGGAAAAAGGGACACGAAACAATCCAGCATTTGTACGTGAAAGATCCCCATATGGTGGCAGTGGATTGATCGTGTGGGCAGGAGTCAGTAGTGGTGGACGTACGGACCTCTACGTCATCCAAGGTAGTACTTTGACTGCGGTAAGGTATAGAGATGAGATTATCCGACCTTTTGTCGTGCCTTATGCTGGTGCCATAGGTGATTCTTTTCTTTTTATGGACGATAATGCACGACCCCACAGAGCTGGCTTGGTGGACGACATGCTGGAAGTGGAGGGTATCGAACGTATGCAATGGCCAGCTAGCTTCCTCCCCGGACTTAAATCCGATAGAGCATGTGTGGGGCGCATTGCAGGCAGACCAGCACCTCCCACAACTGTTCCAGAGCTGAACATTGCTCTTATGGAAGAGTGGCCACGTATCCCTCAAGAACTCATTGCTAACCTCATTGCATCAATGTCACACAGGTGTGAGGCAGTGCTGGCCGTTCGAGGAGACCATACACCATACTAAAGAAACATTTTCACCCATGTTAATGCTGGTTTGTTTCCCATATTCCTAATCAGGATCTCTTAGACATCTGGTGTGGTACAGAGGTTACGTAACAACTTCAAACTCTTGTTTACATTCTTTTGGAGTAATAGAAAGTGATTGCATCTAATACTGTTCCTAAAAACATAGTCTTAGTAGATTATTCTACAATATCCCCTAATTTTTTTGAGCAGTGTAGAAAATAATAATGTGTAGGCCTATCAGATTCATATTTAATGTCCTAAATTCTGTTCACATTTCTCCATTTTTCCAAATATTGTTCATGGCTACATTTTAAAGATAGAAGAAAATTACATCGTCCGTTCTCTTATTTTAAGGTTGTATGTTCTTACGTCCCAATTATTTATCATCTTGTTTCCAGTATCTGCCTTCCATCCACAATTTAAACATACTATCACAACATAATATTTTGCTTAATATACCACAATATAGGACATTACAACAGTCTACGTCATATACTATCTTCACTTCTCGCAACTGGAATTCTCTGCCACAGGAAATTAGGGACTGCCGGACATTAGCATCATTTAAAATAAATCTAAATTTATATTTGCTCTAACCTTGGCTTTATCATTACCCCGTGTAAGGTAGTGTATTAATTGGTGTTCCCGTTTAATTTATCATATTTGCATTATTATTATTATTATTATTATTATTATTATTATTAATATTATTAATATTAAATTCAACTACAATAAACTATATTGGGTCTTCAAAACTCTTTATATACAGAAAAAAGTATCACATAACTAGGACATGAAATTGTTTTACTATTATCTGTAGAAGAGTATTTATTGCAATGCTATTTTATTTAACGAATCAATTGTGAACTTTCATTGTTAAAAAATAACTTTTCCTTTAGTCGTGGTGTCCCGCGCCGTAGCCGAGTGGTTAAGGCAAGATGCCTTGGCGGAGAGCTACGGGATTTACGCTGATTCTAGTCTCTATGGGGAAGAAATTTTCTCATGAAATTCTGGCCAGTATGGGTCCGATGCCCACCCATCATCGTGAGGAATTTAGGTAGCTACAATAAATAGCGGGTCCAGATTGAGAGAACCAGCTATAACGGCTGGGGTACTCGACATGCTGGCCACATGTCATCTCTACACTGGCTGGATGATCGTTTACCTCTGTGATTAACACAAGTGGATGTGACGCCAGCAGCCGGATGATAGGCCAAAGACCTTCTGGGCCTGTCGCGCCATGGAGTTAGTTAGTTTATCGTGGTACAGTTTCTTTTACTTCTGATTATTTATAATCTCTTTAACCGATGGGTTATATCGTTATTAGAAACCCTATTGTGGGGATTTTTATTTTTCCGCGTGTTGTGAATTTTATGAAAGATTTGAACTGGTTTCAACTTTTGTAACCGTAGGCGACCGTGTTACCAATGTGAACTAGGCCAGATATACCTTGAATTATATTCAAACAGAAGTGCAACATCTGTAATTTATATATATTATATTCGTCATTTTTGCTTTCCTTTCTGTTTCAAAATATCTTACGCCTACATATTAATTTCTTACGCCTACATATTAATTTCTTAAATAAACTTTAGTCCCGCGCCGTGGCCGAGCGGTTAAGGTAGGAAGCCTTGGCGCAGAGGTACGGGACTTGCGCTGGTTCGAGTCTCCATGGGGGAAGAAATTTTCTCATGGTATTTCGGCCAGTATGGGACCGGTGCCTACCCAGCATCGTGAGGCAATTGGGTAGCTACAATAAGTAGCGGCCCCAGGTTGAGGAACCAGCTATAACGGCTGGGGGACTCGACATGCTAACCACATGTCACCCCTACACTGGCTGTTGATCATCTACCTCTGTGATTGACACATGTGGATGTGAAGGGCCAGCAGCCGGCTGGTAAAAGGGCAACCGCTGAAAAGTGGAAAGACCCTCAATCGGAAAATAAACTTTCATATACAGTCATGAATTGTTTTAAGGAAAGTCAATTGTTTAATCTTAGAACCCCACGGTTCCGAGGACGTACAATCCCTCGCCTTGAATTAACGTTCTTATGAGAAATTATGTTTGACTAAGAAAAATAAAATGAAATCCTTACTTGTTAAAGTATGATTCAAAGGAAATGAGTTCCTTTGTTATTTCAAGGAGCACAAAGTTTGGATTCTTCAGTGAAGAGTTTTGAATAATTAATATATGCGTGTTTCCGTGTCTTTGGAAAAATTCCAACCCTAAGTTATGTAACTCACTGTTTAGCTGTGAATTAATATCACAGTTATGAAACAGTGGATTGGATTTTGTCTACCTTTTTACCCTAAAATTCCCTCTTTCTCTCCCTCTCTCCATATATATGTCTTTTATTTTAAACTCTCTCTTCATACGTACTTTTTACGCCCAGAGATGATTATATACATGGTGATTTACATATTAATCGATTTATTTTTTGTCCTCTTATTTGTAATATCTGTAATGTTTTTAATTATCGTGGGCTTGGTAGGGACATGATCTGTTAGGAGAGCAATTTTAATTATTGTTCAAACATAATTATTTTATTTAGTATCATAAAATGTAATACATGTAGATATTCTTAAATTGTACTTTAGAGACATATTATTTAAAGTATAAAGGAGTTGTTCTAAAGCATTTTCTGATGCTGTCATTATTACTTGATCATCTACAAAAAGCAGTTGTCAATACACTATTTATATTAATTTGTTCTTGCCATTCATTTATAACTTGGTCCAAGTATAAATTAAATAATACTGGTGACAACGGACACCCGTGTCTTACTCCCTGGTTTATTTCTATTTTTTGTTTACCAATTTTATCTCCGCAGTCTGAATGGAAGTCCCGCGCCGTGGCCGAGTGGTTAAGGCAGGAAGCCTTGGCGCAGAGCTACGGGACTTGCGCTGGTTCGAGTCTCCATGGGGGAAGAAATTTTCTCATGGTATTTCGGCCAGTATGGGACCGGTGCCCACCCAGCATCGTGATGCATTTGGGTAGCTACAATAAGTAGCGGCTCCAGGTTGAGGAAACCAGCTATAACGGCTGGGGGACTCGACATGCTGACCACATGTCACCCCTACACTGGCTGATTATCATATACCTCTGTGATTGACACATGTGGATGTGAGGCCAGCGGCCGGCTGGTAGGCTAAGGGCCTTGTAGGCCTGTCGCGCCAGGGAAAAAAAAAAGTCTGAATGGAAAATGTACAATAAGAACAAAAATAGTGGTAAACAATGTAATTATAAACCAAGTTCAGAATTTTAATTATTTGGGATGTCATTTAGGTAATGACAGAAGTTTAGATAAACACACTAAATACAACGATTCAATTATCTATGTGGCACAATTAAACGTACTTTATTGAATAAAACTAGAAAAGAAACTTTTAAAATTTTACAAAGTATTGGCAGTTCCATCTCTTATCTATGGATGTGAAACCTGGACATTAACAAAGCAGATAGTGAACAAATAGAGGCTGCAGAAATGAAGATGTTGAGAGCAACAGCAGGATACCAAAGGATCGATAAAAAGAAAAACGAAAATATAAGAACAGAACTTAATATATTTAATCTCTTTGAAAGAATAAAATACTATCAAAATGCTTACCTTCATCACGTATTACGAACGAATGAACAGCGCATACCAAGAAGAATGTATAATTATAAACCAAACAGGAGAAGGGTTTTTGGGAAGACCATTGAAGAGATGGAAGAACCAATTCGACCTATAATGAGATCGGAACAGGCCATTGGGCTTAATCCTTGTTGTTGATGATGATGAAAATTTAATAGATAAAAACCAATCTGACTCACTCCGGGAAGAAGAAATGTTGGAAGACTAACTCTAGATGGATGGAGTTTTGGAAGATGACCAAAGACTTAAAATTCGAAATTGGTAAGACAGTCGCCAGTGATAAAGAGGTCGGGGCCACCTCCGAAATATTACCAACATTTAAGAAAAGGTACACGATTCATTTTTCGTACTGAAGGAGAAATATGTGATGTGCTGGGAAATGTTTGGGAGTTATTCGTACCTTACAGTTTCCCGACATTAAAATTTAAGGCGAAAAAAATATTCCGAAAAATATCCTAGAACATTTTTATCGACATAGGTTCTAACCCGGGCCCCCTATGTACGAGATAACAATGTTAACCTGAGACCATGTCATTGAATACTTAATGTTATTTCATTCCATTAACACAGTTTAACCTCTCACCTTACGTGTACTTTTACGTGCCACACGTGACCTTACATCTGAACCCAACCTCCACCCCTTGGGATACCTCGGTCATAGTCGACCAAACTCCCAATTCTCAGACTTGCCCTCCCTTATTTACTCCGCGATTCACATTGAAGTTCACGGGCATAAAAGCAACACCCCGAGAAAGGATGTTGGAGTCAGAACTTCGTGGAAATTGCCAAGCTTCGTAGTACGTCAGGACGCTCAACTCTCGCGACCCCACAGTTTGTCCACGGGCTCCATGAGCCTGGCCGGGTAGAGGATTGCTTTGCTTGGGAGCATCGCAGGTCCTCCGACCATCCCCCTGTTCTGTCTCCAGGGACACATCCTGCAGCCGTTGTGAGACTGGCTAGGGCTTGATTTCACGAAGCTCCGCAGTATGAGACTTCAGTACATCTCCTGGCGACCCCACAGTTGGTCCACAAACCCGTAGCTGAGGCAAGGGTTAGCGCAGTATCTCCCGCGCTGCGCTCATCCGAACCGTGCTCTGCTGTACCTCCCAGGGACGTGTCCTGCTACTGTTGTGGTCCGGCACTGAGCTCGCAAGCTCCAACAGGTAAGCACATAGTACGACAGGGCGCTCATCTCCTGCTGACCCCACTAATGGTTCACGAGTCCATCGGACTTAGCCGGGAGGACTGACTAGCAGATCCACCGACCTTCCCCCTGTGTACCACCCAGGGACGTGTTCTGTTGCTGAAATGGGTCCAGCCTGAGCATTAGTACGTCAGGTCGCTCAACTCCTGATGACCTCGCAGATTGTCTTCGAGTTAGTTCAACGAACACAGAGGAGTCAGCACCAATCCACGAAGCAAAGAATGGACCTTCTCCCACCTGTCTGGAGAGGGATTTTTTTAACTATGGATCACACACATGCTTTTTTGACCAAAAAAGTACATGGAATGCCTCGCCGAATGCGTGATCAGCACAATTTGAGGGACTCCTCCGAGACAACACAACAGTTATAAGAAACGCACCATTCGCACACGCACACACACACGCACACACACACGCACACACACACACGCACACACGCACACACACACGCACACACGCACACACACACACACACGCGCACACACACACGCGCACACACACACACACACACACAGACGCATACACATTCACATTCATATTAAACTTAGCGAGTATGTTAATGTTGGCCAGATGATGTTCGGGAACTGTTTGGGCTTTATTAAATATCCTGGCGTTTGTCTTAAAGGTGAAGAAAAATTCCGAAAAAAATGTGAGCCAGGAAACTTGTCCCGACCGGGGATGGAACTAGGGCTCAGTGCGTACCCCGAGATCACAGCAATGGAGTTAATGGTATTTATTATTTAACATACATTTTTCTTCTTCTTCTTCTTCTTCTTCTTCACTGTTTAGGCTTATTTTCTAGCCTGTTCCGGCTCCAAATTGCTGCACTTTCCATCTTTTCCTTGGGTCTTCCCAAACTTTTTCTTCCTCGTGGTGAATATTTGTATGCTGCTTTTGGATTATCACCTTGGCGTGGTATGGAGACTTAGTACCAACGACCCAGACGATCATAACCGGGAAGCCATGGCTTGCGATTAGATAAGAGGAGAGGGAACTAAGAATAATCCGCAACGTGGGAGCAACGACCACACTGGAAGCTGCAAACACGGAAGACCACAACGGCAGACACGGCAGAGATAGAAATATCGGAACGGCGAAAATGGCGGAAGTGGCAACCCAATCTCTGGGGATGAAATAAGAGACCCAGCTCAGAGAAACAAGAGTGAAGTCCTCAACGGCAGAAGGCAGAAGAGGCAACCCTCCTTGTGGGGATAAAACACAAGGAAGCAAGTCCAAAGGCTTTAAGGAGGCAGCCCCTCCAAAGGACTAACCCTGCAGTACGTTCGTAGCGTACTCAGGGGACACTTTAAAATACTTACAAGCTCCAAAGAGATAGCCGGACTTTTTTTTATATTTTAAATTATTCACCCTTAGAAATGGATTATTTACGGAGAAGTGCCAGAAAGTCTAGATTAGAACATGTTACAAATAAGGAAATTAGAAACATAATGGAAGCAGAAGAAAGCATAATTGAAAGAATTGAGGAGAAGGAATTAAAGTGGTTAGGACATGTCTTAAGAATGGAAGATGAGCGATGGCCAAAGCAACTATATGAATGGCATCCGAACAGAAAGAAGAAAAGAGGGAGACCAAGGTTAACATGGAAGGAAAACATGAAGACAGTAATGCAAGCTAGAGGGCTAAGCATCGAAGATGCCCAAGACCGTAGGCTTTGGAGGTTTGGCACGGGAAGACGGCAGCAGCTGTAAAAACCCGAAGATAGATAGAATTATTCACCCTAACGCTCTTCAAAATGACCTTTAACCTTGTGTTTGACTTTGAGTATTTTCCGTGTGTCTGACCTCTTCCACGCGCCATGGAGTGCAAGGTTAGAATTACCGTGACATTGACCTTGCGTGTCCATGAAAAAAAATGAATATATAATTTTCTCTTGTTTCGAGTAGTAAAAAAGTAGCGTGGGACCACATTCTTGTGACAGAAGAGTAGCGGGGATCTTCCGGTGCATTTTGTTTCGTTTTTAAATGTGACAAATGAAGGGAAGTGTGAGGATCTAGTCGCCATTCACTTGTTTCGCAAACTCGCAACAGCTATAGTGACGTTCACTGCATCTTCTTCATAACTTCCTCCATCTCTCTAAATAAGGTAAGAGATGTCATTACATAAATTAAGCTCTCTAACATACTCGAGATTCAAGATTTAATTGCTCTCTTGATATCTCAACTGTTGTTAGTTCGATGAAATATAAACATAACGTTAGCTGTTATGACCATTGCTTTATGTAACACAATTATGCAATGAAGCTTTTACTTTAAATGTAAATGTGTCTAAAACAGTTACATCTCATTAATTAATAACCTTTTCTACATAGACCAGAGTAATTAAGGTAGCCTATTTAAAAAAATCCTGGACATTTTTCAACGCAATAATTAGCAGAAAAATCGTAGCAATTCAATTAATATATTTTACAAAAAATCAGCGCTTGGCAATTATGTCGAAAAATTAACAAAAATACATGTTTTTAACCTTTTAGCTAACAAGTCCCGAAAGTGCTACAGATAAATAACTAATAAAGTTGAGGAGACGGACCTTTTAGATAAATATTCTGTAATTTTATACTTCAATTTTGAATAATACTTCAACGGAACATATCATGAATCTTATAAAAGTTACATAACTCACTGATACTATCGAACTCACAGTTCATGGCCGCGCGGACATAAACTCTCCATATATCCCTATAAGTAATATCGCTATATATATATATATATATATATATGGTAGGCCTATAAGAAAAATAAATGTCTGGACGGGATTCGAACCCGGAACTCTGAGTCTGTACCTCAGCGTGATATCCATTACACCACCAGGCGAATCCAATACAAACACTTATTTTTCTTAAATATGTATTATATTCTCCATTATTGCTAGATGTATATGTATATATATGTATATATAATATATAATATATCCTCAACTCGTGTCCAACTCAGGGTCGGGTCGAGTGTTGAGATGAGGTGAAGCCCCTTATATAGATGTCTGTAAATGACAAAGGTGCCGGCCGACCACGCCTGATGCTTCATCACAGGAGCAGATGAACGAAATGGATGAGATGAGTATAGAGAATCCATCCATAGTAATTCTGCCCGAAGGCAGGTCCTTCACTGCAATCATAGCATTTTCATGCAATGCTTGCAGCTTTACTAGGGGATTGTGTGGTAGCTTCCCGTTGCTTTCCACACCGGTAAAGATGATGATGATGATGGTGATAATGATAAGGATGATGATGATGGCCATATGAAATGGTGGAATTAAATTGTAGCAGGGGAAAACAGGAGAAAACCTGAGAAAAACTGCCCACGCTACGTTTCGTCCACTACAGATATATATATATATATATATATATATATATATATATATATATATATATGCCATGAAAAGAAAAATGAATGTCTGAAACGGGATTTGAACCCGGGACCTTTAACTGTATACGTTGGTGCGTTATCGACCACGATATCCAGGCATCCCAAATCAAACAATTTTACTTTCCTTATATACAATTCTCAAATCATAAGAAGGAGCGGGAAGCGATCGCACTGGCCCCTTGCGGCTTCTGTAACAAGAAAGCATTTAAGAGTAATGATAATATTTTTACTTTATAGCAGTGACGCTTTTTTTTTATTTTGTTGTAACAATTACATTTTGACATTAAGCAATGAAAGCCAAACTGCATTATATATATATGTCCACCGCTGTGGTCTCGAGATAGCGTGCTGCCTTGTCACGCAGCGGGCCCGGGTTCGATCTCCGGTGGGGGCAGTGTTCTGGGTGAGGTTTTTAACGAGGTTTTTTGCTCACCTGTAAGACAAATGTTAGGAAAACTTTCAGGCCCAAACGGTCCCAGAAATCATATGCCCATCATTATTATCCTTATCATCATCATCCTTCACCGGTGTGGAAAGCAACGGGAAGCTACCACACCTACAATATCCTAGTAAAGCTGCAAGCATAGCATGAAAATGCAATGATTGCAGTGAAGGACCTGCCTCCGGGTTCGGGCAGAATTACTATGGATGGAGATTATGTATATAATCTCTTGAGAGTATGACATTTTTAATAATTTTGTCTGGAGAATCGAATTTTCGGATAAACTATTTTATATAGCCGAAAGTAATACTCAGTACATTCTAAATATATTTTTGTTCGCAAAAGCAATATGTTCTCTGCTAGAAGTTTGTCAGACAAGTTTAATTTACACCAAGGGATATTCTTACTTAACATCTCTTACATCACTTCGATTATGCATATGTGAGTCCCTTATTTAACTTATGACTAGAATTTTGTTACAACATAGGACTGAGATTTCTAGATGTAATTTTCTTAACATGCGAAATATAATACTTGTCTCAATTCCATTCTTTGAAACACAACAATAAATGAGAAAGCTTATATAATAAATGCAAGCAACATATAACAGAGCATCAGTATTTCAAAAGCAGTATAACTTATAAGTTGCTAGTAATCTCACAGACATCTTGCCACCAGTAAAAGGTAAAATGTCCCTCAAAAGGAAAGCAGATGTTTAGAGTACATTATGACGTCAGTTAAACTGAATGTGAAGGACATAAAGAAGAGAATTTGATGTTCCTGGTGAACAACTACGTCATTCCCTTGCGACATTTTGACGCCGCTCGTAAAAATCTCGGCAACACGCTGTACAAAATTGAATTACCCCTTTGTCCCCCTATTCCTCTTATTGTTGTTTATTCCATTCATGATGGTCTGATTGTAGATGAAGCCCAATAAAGTTACATAATAGTACAGAAATTACATCCCTGCAAGTTGTCTCATTATGTAGGAGGTTCCGGGTTCAAATTCCAAGATGGGCAACTGAAATAGTTGTTAAAGTAAATGTGGATTGACTTTTCAATACCTTACGAATAAGTTCATCCTATTAAAGCCAGTTTCATAATTGAAGGGATCTGGAAATGAAATAGCTAAGTCAGTTTTGCTAAATTTTACTGTTAACTTCTTTGTGAGTGTATGATATAGGCTTGATATTTTCCATTGTGTACTACTAGGGGAGACTGGGAAGGCAAGCTCTGTGAAACAGCTGTAATCTTACAGAAATGTTTGAGATGTGAATAATTTCCATATAACGATTATTATGCTGAAAATTTATTAATCTGGACTTGGTTTTTCTTTGACTGAACTTAAATGTATTACAGTTCATATTAATCAGTTCTCTAAAAAATGTTAAACTGAAAATACGTGAAACTGTTATTCTCCCAGGTATGGTATACTGATGCGAAATAAGAACTCTTACTATAAGGGAGGAGAAAATATGACGAGTATTTGAGAATAAAGTTATTAGGAACATTTTTGGACCCAAGAGATATAAACAGACAGGCGAATAGTGAAGACTACGTAACAGTGAGCTACATAATCTTAATAGGAAACCAGTTGTAATAAGAACAGTGAAGACTTGTACACTGCAATGGGCAGGACAAGTGTCACGAATAGGGAATGAAAGAGGAGCATGGAAGTTTATTGCAGAAAAACCAGAAGGAAAGCTCCCGTTTGGTAGACTAAGTTTGAGGTGGAGAATAATATTACCCATGATTTGAGGGAAGTAGATTATACGGGTTTGATTGGAAAACATTAAATCAGGTTAGCAATATATGGAGATCTTATGTACGCACGGCCGTGAACCTACGGGTTCGATAGTGCCAGTGAGTTGTTTATTGCAAAGATCCTTGAGTTGTTATGATTTAATCGATTTCTATACTAAATAAAAGTTAATTATCTGTGAGTTCCATACGATTATAACAGATGGCGGTGTAAGGTAATTTGGTAAGGTAATTGGTTTATTATTTAACAAAGAGAGATCCAGATGGCTGTGCTTTTTGTAGCAACCGCGAATTTCAATTGAATTACAAATATTGATTATTTCATAATTTAAGTGTGTTCAGGGTTGAGGAACCAGCTATAACGGCTGGGGGACTCGACATGCTAACCACATGTCACCCCTACACTGCCTGTTGATCATCTACCTCTGTGATTGACACATGTGGATGTGAAGGGCCAGCAGCCGGCTGGTAAAGGGCAACCGCTGAAAAGTGGAAAGACCCTCAATCGGAAGTGTGTTCAGTGTTTATTTTATTTTCAATATTATTAATTTCGTTTGTAAGTATTAGTTTTAAGTAATCTGGCTGAAAGACAGCAAATTAATTAAAAAATTTTAACGTATACCTTAGCACAGCAACGCGTTGCCGGGACTTCTAGTTATATATATATATATATATATATATATATATATATATATATATATATAAAGGTAAGCAAATCATTATCATCTCAAAACATTCATTTTTATTGTTTTTATTGCCTATAGCCTAGCTTGTGTCTAAATAGCACAAAAATTAGGGTGTGTGTAGGAATACAGTTATCAGATAGTTTTCAATTTCACATTGAGTTAAAGCAAGAATATGCACTATTTCCTTCACTATTTAATTTTGTACTGGGGGATGTCATTAAATCTTTAGGGGTTGAAGAAAGTCTACAACTCAATGGTATTAACAAGTCGTTATACTTAGCGCAATGCACACCAGCGGGTGAGGACCATCTTATAGCCTCTCACTCTATATTCCAGCCTCTGTTACAAACCTGATAGAAAAGGCTGTGTCTGTTGTTTTTATCAGTGTTGAGACAGTTCCTGTCGATGGCTACACGTGATAATTTTGCAGTCAGTTATAAGTTTTCCTTAACTTAGAATTGCTTCTGAGCACAAATTTACATTTGAAATGCCTTTTCAGTAACAACAGATGAATCGATATTTTTAAGTCAGTTGGTAGTACAAATTCACCTCTTACTTCCCCAAATACAGTGACGTCATGGTTATGACGTAGAATTATTAGGCGATAGCGAGGGCCAACTCTCACACTGCATTGAGTAACACTAAGAAATTCGGGCAGGAAATAAACAACAGTATATTTAAATGTAGATCATCACTAGGGAGCGGATTTTTAGGTTCTAAAAGTTAAGGTTGGAACATTGTATAGTGATAAAATGAATGTAATAAGTCTTCATATCCAATCAACTGATTTTATAATAAGTAAAGTAAAGTGATCCCACAATAGACCCGAAGGCCCTTGGGGTAGTAGGAGGTTAAGGCTCCCACTTTTTCTAGACAATCGGCACTTTATGTCAGCCGGGTTGTCATCCCTGCGTGACGGCCGCCTTTACCCCCAGAACAAGCGTCTGGTACTCATTTCCGTTAGAGGCTGAGTCGACCCCAGGGCCATAGTGCCGCCAGAGGGTTTGGGTCAGTTTAAAAATCCTGACCCCAACGGGACTTGAACCCTCGACCCTCCGGCTTGTAGCTCAGTGCCTAAAAAACATTTCTCAATACTTTGTGTGGGATCTAGCAATGTTATATTTATATTACACATATGTAAATGGAACATTATTTGTTTTTAATTTAAAAGTAACGTGTGTAATATAAATATAATATTGCTAGATCCCACGTAAAAATTATTGAGAAACTTTTTGTTGGTTATTATTATTATTATTATTATTATTATTATTATTATTATTATTATTATTATAAAAAACAGTTGAATATAAAGACTTATTAAATTAATTTAACACTATACTATGTTGCAATCTTAAATTTTAGAACCAAGTAATCACATATAGAAATTAATTTTATACGAAAAATTAATGTTAATGAGAAATTAAGGAAATACTGAAGAAGTACCTGAATTCAAATATCTGTGAACAATAATTACATGTGAAATGAGATGCATAAATAAATTGAACATAGACTGGATTCTGCAAATGCATGCTATATTATTCATTGCTGAGACTCTTGTCCCAACTTCTTAAAAAAAAACATCTCAAAACAGAGAAAACTATTATACTCCCAGATTTATTATATGGATGCGAAACACAGACTCTTTAAGTTAGTAAAAAATATGAGTTTTTTTTTTTTAGAATAAAGTTGTTCGGAAAATGTTTAGACCAAAGAGAGATGAACAGACAGGCGAATGGAGAAGACTACATAACAGTGAAATACATGCTCTTTATGTGAAACCAGATATAATAATAGTTAAGTCTCGTAGATGCGATGACTAGGACATGTTGCACGAATGGGGAATGAAGAGGGCATGGAAACATCTTGTAGGAAATCCAGAAGGAAAGCGCCCAATAGTAGGCCAAGAATAACATTAACATGTTTTGAGGGAAATAAGTTATACAGGCGATTGTGGGAAAAATTAGCTGAGGATAGAGATGTACGGATATCTTATATCCTCGCCTTCGTGAACCTAAGGCTTTGATAGTGAAAATGAATTAGTTAATAATAAAAGTACTAAAATCTTGCTTTATTCCTGTTGCTATGAAAGTCCTTTTACTTCTCCCCACGCAAACTCTAAGCGAGTC